>JANRFK010001158.1:867902-888836 GCA_030068395.1 Apalone spinifera | reverse complement strand
AGAGAGAGAGAGAGGAGAGAGACGGACATGGAGGAGAGTCCCTAAAAATCCCGTTGTATGACAGGTTATGGGCTAGTTTTTCAATAAAAACTAAAAACTTTTGCTTTTTTCTAGTCATTCAGCCATATCTGTTTGCTATTTTCTCAGAAAAAAATACTTTCTATTTTGTTTTCCCTTTTACATTACCTGAGCCAGAAGGAGCTCTGTTCATACCTCTTCTGTTCATATGTTTCCACTCCAAAGTTATAGCAGAGGATTGACAGATAACAGGTCTGCAATTTCAAAAAAGTGCTTTTACTGTTAGGTTCTCGTAGCAATTTTTTGCAATCTAAGGCAGCTCAGTCTCAGACATGCTTACAATACTTTTTATATCAAAGCTACACCCATCGCTATCAGAACTAATTTATAGGAGGGGGAAATAATCTGATTAAATTTGTTGAGCTGTTTTTCTATGGGAAACTAAAGCAGCATTAATAAGAAAATCCTTCAACATCACACATAATAGATCTGTTCAAGAATATGTTGCAGCCCATTTCTATCAATAAATACGACAGAGTACTTAAGAGGAAGAACTAAAAAGGGGGAAATTAGAATAGGAAAGGAAACACTTGGGAGCTAAACACTGACGAGTGAATAAAAACATCACAAAGCAGGAACTATTGCACTGTACAGTTTGGAGGAAAAGGTTCTTCCAGTGTTTGATATTTCAGAATACTGCTGCTTCATCAGCTCCTCTGTATAAAAGTGTCAAAAACATGAGATATCTCAGCTGAGCTTGAGGTTAGCTAGATTCGCCAACAGGCTGCAGCACTATGACCTGACTGGCCACTCCACCCAACTGGCTTCAAGATCTCCACAGCTCTGCATTAAAGCTCAACAGCAGCAACAAGTCGCTGGTGTCTCAACACTTATGCCTGCAGCTGTGATCCTATGCCCTTTTCCCAGACTCGCTCCACCTCTGTTCAATTCCCGACTCTGGCTCTTACTCCTGTTTCCTACTTCAAGCTGTGAGCTGCAGTGCTGCTCCAGGCCTCTGACACTGACTCCAAGCACAAGACCTAATCATCATTACTCAGATCACTAGGCATAACTGCCCACACACACTCTGATCTGTGACAGTTTGAACAGCCCAAAAAAGACAAGACATAGTTCAGCTACAGGAATGAACCACACAAAAGCTGATGCCTCCTTGGCAGAGTTAGTGAGGACCCTGAAGAATCTATAAATCCAAGTCAGTGCCCTTCTGGCACAGAACATAATACTGCAGGTGCAAACCAGACCTCCAGTGACACAGGCCCACTGAGCACCAATGACCCCAACTGTCTGACAAGTGAGATGGCGTCTGTGGAAAATATTGTGGGTTTTTAAACCAGTACCACCTACTGTCGGTCCCTGCTTCTTCCGCACTGATTTCTTGCCAACCAAGCCACAGTGGGATTTATTAGTGCTGCTCACTGAGAAAGCATTGGAAGCAGTGGCTTCTCCACTGCTTAAGAAATTCAGTTCCTTCCTCTTGAAACACGTCAGGAAATTGGTCCAAGCCACTTCAACAATCTTCAGCAACCCAAATAATAAAGTACAGAAGACAATACTCATCAGGTACCGAGACATGATGCCACCCAATTGCTCACTACACTGTAGATATTCAGCACCTGGTAACAGACACAAAGTCGCTCAGTGCCATCACTTCCAGTTGGGTTTAAATGATGGAATCAAGGAGAAGCTGGCAGAGATAGAACCCTGTATTGTGCTAGATACATTTATCCAGCTATGCATGAAGATTGCCAATAGCTTATCATAATGCCACAAAGAACAGAGGATAGCTTCTTGACCCACACTGGTCTTAACAGCACCAGTCAGCCAGCAACCAGTACCCATTTTACAGCATGAACTTCTGCAGTTAGACATGGCCTGGTCTCATCTCTGACATGGAGAAGGCCCGATGCTGGGTTTCAGGCCTCTGTTTCCATTGTGAGGAAAACAGACATTTCACCTTAACTATTCCTGCAAAGGCCTGTTCCACATCTCAGTTGGGAAAAGCCAGACTTTACACCTGTGTCCACCAGTGACCTGGCAGCATTCAATCAGCACCAAATGCACCTTCAGTTTCTGCTTCATTTACACCGGGGGTTCTCAAACTCTGTGATACCGTGAGCCCCCTCTAAGTTGCTCACGACCCCCCAGGGGGTTGGGACCCACAGTTGAGAAACATGGGTCTACACTATTCCACCATGTCAGAAATCATCTTGAAGGCACTGATTGACTCTGGACCTCTGGCAGCTTAATGGACATTGGGCTTCATGCAAGCGCATAGGATCCTAACACAGTAGAAAGGTCTTATACAATCTAACAGTATAAATGGACATACTACTACTCTCATCAGGTTCCATCATTAACAAATCTATACTCTGAGAAGTCACAACCCTTCAGGACCCTAGTGAAACCCTTCTATTTCAGTTTGGTTTGTTCCCCAGCTTCCTACTCATTCTTGGTGTTATCACCTTATTACTCATGATCAAAGCTATAATTTTGTCATGCATATTTTAATACAAGTTATGGTAAGATCATGGGCAACAAAATCAGGGAAGCCATGACACAATCCTGACTTTTACTGAAAACATCCTTGAAAATGGAGAGGGAGGAGGGTCTAACACCCTCTCCCATAACAGAGCAGCTAGGAGCTGCTGGAACTGTTGCCCAGTGGGTATGAGGAGCCCCTCTACCACCCTGCAGGGCTGGAAATGTGGGGAAGGAAAGGTTCCCCAATGTCCCTAGAGGCAGAGGAGCAGCAGGGGTTGGGGTTGCAAGTAATGGAGGATGAGGAGCTGCGGAAGTGAACGGCTCTGGGGTCCCTAGCCTCTGTTTGTCAGGAGCTGGATATGGATGACAGGAGAGGGATCACTTGATGATTACACCTGTTCTTTTCATTCTGGTGCATCTGGCATTGGCCAATGTCAGAAGACAGGATACTGGGCTAGATGGACCTTTGGTCTGATTCAGTATGGCCATTCATATGTTCTTAAGTTCATTCTGCCACCACCTATAGTGGCTGGGAGCTGTGGGGACAGTTGCTCACAGCAACTGAACATCTGCAGGGTGGTCCCAGCCAGTGCCAGCAGCTAGGGAGCTGGCTCCCCGTCTGCAATTGCTGACCAACTTGGGGGACCCTCTGCTACCACCTGTGGTGGCTGGGAGTTGCAGGGTACAGGGGCAGTTGCTTGCAGGAACTGAGCAACTGTAAGGGAGCCCTTGCCAGAGGTAGCAGTTAGGGAGCTGGCCCTCCACCAGCATCCGCTCCAGGGGTCCCTCAGCTGCCAGCAACTGGGAGCTGCAAGGGGCACTGGCTGCTTGTGGCAGTTGAGCTGTTGCAGGGGAAAACCAAGCCAGCAGTGGCTAGGCAGCTCATGGCGCAACAACAGCAGCAACAGCCAGTTAGCTTCAAGAGCATCCCCCACTACCCACAGAGGCTGAGATGCAGGGTCCCACACTGCCAGCAGCAGCTGGTCAGCTGCAACAGGGTCCTCTACCATCCATGGAAGCTGGGCTGTGAGGTCCCCCAATCCCAGCAGTGCCTGGTCTGCTGTAGGACCCCTAATATCAAACAAATCACTAGAAGTCATGGATTCCATGACTTTGGCAACCCCCTGATATAATCTTGACCTCACTTGTGAGTCAAATATACTGTGGAGGACAGGCATTATTGGTTTCTGCCCATCCTATTGCCAACCAAGTGAAAGTTTCATTGAGGAAGAGGGGTTGGAGCTTGCAGGAAGAGCCTCTCAAGACCTTTCAAATATCTGGCCATCATATCCTGGGAAAACAGCAAGTGACCTTGGACTGGCAGATGGAAGACAGATTTCAGCCAGAAGTACCCAGATAGAAGCCATAAGAACATAAGAACGGCCGTACCGGGTCAGACCAAAGGTCCATCTAGCCCAGTATCCTGTCTGCCGACAGTGGCCAGCACCAGGTGCCCCGGAGGGGGTGGACCGAAGACAATGATCAAGCGATTTGTCTCCTGCCATCCCTCTCCAGCCTCTGACAAACAGAGGCCAAGGACACCATTTTATCCCCTGGCTAACAACCTTTTATGGACCTAACCTACATGAAATTATCTAGCTTCTCTTTAAACTCTATCATAGTCCTAGCCTTCACAGCCTCCTCTGGCAAGGAGTTCCACAGGCTGACTACACGCTGTCTGAAGAACTTTCTTTTATTAGTTTTAAACCTGCTACCCATTAATTTCATTTGGTGTCTTCTAATTCTTCTATTTAGGGAACTAATAAATAACTTTTCTTTATCCGCTCTCTCCACCCCACTCATGATTTTATATACCTCTATCATATCAAGCCAGTGCAAGACCTTCGTGTTTCAGATGCAGAAGGTACTCAAGGATTGTTTGCAGTGGAGCCTCAATATGGCTGACCCTCTCTGAGTGGCCCAGACAGAATCAGATCCATTGCCAAGGAGATGGACATGGTGGACGGCTTTCTTCTTTCCAAAAGAACCTGCCTCACTTTTTGTGAGCAGGATTGCTCCTCCAAGTTCAACCATGGAGTAATACTACCACGAGGTGGAGTGGCAGAAGGTATGGATGCAGGAGGTCACCGTGATCCTGTGACAATAGATCTGACAGATCAGCAGAGGTCAAAGTTACAGCACCAAGAGACTCATGAGAGTACTGTACCAATGCTGGTGCAGCCATGCTGATGCGATAAGCATTACTCACACCATGTCCTTTCTGATCATCTGCAGGACCTTCCTGATCAGAGGAAAGAGCAGGAACACATACTTGAGACCTTTTCTCCAAGAAAGGAACTTTCTTCCAGCCCAAGTCTGGAGCAGAACCTAGGTACTTCATGTTCTGCCTGGTCATGAATAAATCTACTTATGGAGAGCCCCACTTTCAGAAGAGAGCAGAGGCAACTTCCAAGTGAAAAGCCCACTAGTGCTGAGCGAGAACGGTCTACTCAGGCGGTCTGCAATGGTATTCTTGGTTCCCAAGAGGCATCGAGCTTCTAAGGAGATATCACAGAAGTCCCAGAGCTGAATCCTTTCTTGACAGAGGGCTTCAGAGCAGGCCCCTACATACCTGTTGATGCAGAACATAGTGGCCCTATTGTCAGTGAGAACTTGGACCACTCTGCCCAACAGGTGAAGTGGGAGCATCTCCCACACCCTCTGAACGACCCTGAGCTCCTTTATATTTATATGGAGGCTTGTTTTTGTCCAGAGACTACTATCCCCTGCATCTCGAGCATGCCAAGATGGACACCCAACCCCCACTCTGAGGCATGAGATGCCGGTTCCATAGAACATTGGTTGACCCAACCAGAAGGGTACACCCAACACAGTGTCCTCCGGCACAGTCCACCACATCAGGGATTGTAGGATCTGAGACAGACTGGTAACCATCCAGTCCAGGTGCATGGTGGGTGAGTACACCAAGGCTAACCATAGCTGTAGGGGGCACATCCTAAGCCTCCACTTTACCAATACTAACATTGATTTTTTGTTGTTTGCCAAAAGTCCCTGATGCCAGAGCCAGCCCAAGCTACAGGCTGACCGGGTGATAGCCCGGGGCGCCCGATTGTAAGGGGCATCACGCGGTGCTGCCAGGCCAGGTGGTGGCAGGGGCGGGGCCACACATGCGCCGTGCGCCCAGGGTGCAAGAATGGCTCAGGCCAGCTCTGCCTGATGCTGGCTCATGCCTAGCAGGAGAGCTATGTCCTCCCGACACTTGACTTCAGAGTGCCCGTGATGAGCCAATTGCTGACACAGATATAGATCTAGATCCCTGGGCGCCTCATTTAAGATGCCACCACTGACATGCACTTCGTGAACACCCTCAAGCCCAAGGGGAAGCATCATAAATTGCTAATGATTCAGACCTACCATAAACTGAAAAAATAACCTGTACCTCTCAAAGATCATGATATGGAAATATGCATCATTGAGGTCGAGGGCAGCATACCAATCCCCCAGATCCAGATCAGGGATAATTGAAACAAGAGAGACCATGCAAAACTTGAATTTTACCAAGTAGTGGTTCAGATCTCACAGGTCCAGGAAGAGACAAAGCCTCTCTCTTCCCCCCCCCCCCCCCCCCCCGTCTTTGCTTTTGAGATTAAAAAATAACAGGAATAGAAACCCCAGTTTCTTGTAATGATACGGGGTAACTCCTCCACCACTCCCATACAGAGGGATTCCTCTATCTCCTGCCCGAGAAGTTTCTCATGAGAGGAATCCCTGAAGAGATATGGGGAAGGTGGGTGGGAAGAAGTACTACGGTACAGGATAGCTGGAGGTCATAGCCATGCTACACCATGGCCAGGACCCAACTGTTCATTGTAATAGTTTTCCAGGCTGGAGGAAGGAGTGAAAGTGGGCCAAAAGCAAACAGGGAGGATACAGTTTGAAGGGTATGTCACCATCCTGCTGTTCTGGCTCATCATTGCCAAGTTTGCCGCCAAGGGCTTCCCCAAGTGCAGAGGGGGCTACTGACTGCATCTACATGTCCATCTGGGCCCCCGACCATCAGGCATCACATTATATTAATCGCAAGGGCTAGTTCTCCATGGTCCAGCCAGCCATCATGGACCACCGAGGCCAGTTCACTGATGTCTACATTGGCAGGTTGGGAAAAGCACACGGTGCCCACACGCTTAGGAACTCCAGCCTCTTCCACAAGCTGCATATCGACTCTGCCTAGATTTCGAATGTGCTGTGCTTTCTCAGCATGGTGCCGGGGGTGCCAGCCTCGTCAGCAGTGCTCGCACTGGAAGAGCTCGATGCCAAGGGCAGGGATTTGGCCAGAAAATACCTGGCCTTTTTTCTTTGTCCTGTCTGAGGACAAGGAGGGATGGTTCTTGTCCAAACTTCGGACGTTCTCCCGCTCTTTAGTCCTCGATGAAGCTGAGGAGTCTTCTCAAGCCAGTTGAATGGACTTTTCACACAAGAAAGTCTTGAGTCAATTGGGTCGATCCTGTCTTGCTCGCGCAGTGAGATTGGAGCAATGAGGGCTCTTTTGGGAGAAGTGGCCTTTTCCCAGGCATATAATGCAATATCAGTGCCCATCAGAAGCAGGCATGGCATCTCTGCACAAGTCACACCTCTTTAATCCTGGCGAATCAGGTGTCTTGAAACCAGGGAGAGTGCAGGAAAAACAAACTAGGGACAAAGGTTCAAAAACTTGGAAAATGATGAAAACTGAGGAACTTTGTACTTGTTTTGATGTTTTACATCAGGGAAGGGTGACTGCAAAGGAGCTCTGTCTGCTGCTGTAATGGACTGGAGGAGTGCTGACCAGCACCCAGTGACTAAGGGGTTAAGCTCAGGTACCTAGCAAAGCTGATGGCCAGGGGACCCTGAGAACCAATCGAGATAGAGGGTTGAAATTTGAATTGGATATAGGTTCCCTGCCTGCTTTCTTTGTGAGAGAGAGATAAACCAGGAATTGAGAGACACAGAATGATTTAAACCCAAGCAGAACTGCCATGTCTCCAAGGAATTCAGAGCATTAGAGGACTGAACAAAGAGAAATCAGAAATAAGTAAAAGGGAAAAGTGAATCCAGTCGTGTTCAGGGTAATTTTCTTTATTTTGTGATTTGGTTTGAACTGCTCTGTGTGAATCTATGCCTCCCCTCCTTATTTACTACCTTGTATTGTGCCCAGAGATTTTTCTCTGTGTTTTAATTTGTTTTTCTTAATTGCTCTATAACATCTAGAAACCAAGTATTCTCTCTCAAGTTTATCTTTTGTTTTGTAATAAAAATCACTTTTTTTAGGGTGATGATTTGATCGTGTCCTGGAAGGTCGGTCTGTGTGTATATCTGCATGCCTCTGACTGAAGGGTCAGCTACTAGAGACTGCAGATTGTTTTTCTCTTTTCAAGCTCATTTGGGGCAAAAGAGCATGGGGTACCCCTGGGGGTGATTTCACACATGGTTTTTAGAGGAAGAGCACTTGATGGTGGCAGCGATTCCCCAAAATCTGTGTATTATGATTCTGGGGGGAAGTTTTTTATAACCAGTGCCTATAGAGGCAAGGTTATGAAGCTCTCTTGCGGACCCTCACCTTCTGCACTCGGAGTGCCAGAGTGGGAAACAGCCTTGATAGCTTCCAAGGACAGTAGACAAGAAACTGAGGCTCCACACCATATGCGCAACTAACGGATACTAATGGCATGAAGAGACACCACTGAACATGCAGTGTGTGGCAGAACACGCCTAGAAAATATCTCCAATTTCCAGCGCAAGGACACACAGGCACATAGAGTAGAGCACTCACAAGGACATCACTCATAAAAGACTGCACTTTTATGTAGAAAAATTATGATTAAAAAGACAGTTACCTGTTCTGTAAGAGAGAGTTACTCACCTTGTGCAGTAATGGGAGTTCTTTGAGATATGTGTACCCATGGGTGCTCCACTCTAGGTACTAGTGTGTCCTTGTGCCGGCAATCAGAGATCTTTTCTAGCAGTCTCCTGTCACGCCACATATGCCCAGTAGTATCTCCTCATGCCATTAGTGTTTGTTAGTTGCATGTGCTGTGTAGTGCCTCCATTCCTTCTATGCCTTGGATATGTCCCAAAGAGGCTCCAAAGTAGGGGAGGAGGGAGGGTAGAAGAACACCCATGGGGACACACATCTTGAAAAACTCCTATTACTGCACAAGGTCACTAACTCTCTTTTCTTCTTTGAGTGATATCCCCGTGGGTGCTCCATCCTAGGTGTTTAAAGAGCAGTGTCCATCTCGTGGAGGCAGATTTTGAAGATGTCCCAGAGACCATAGAGAGAATAGCATGGCCCACTGATATTGTTCAGATTAGGCCAGATGCCAGAGTGTATTCCCTGGTGAATGTATGCTTGGAGGACCAGGTTGCCACTCTGCAGATGTCCTCAAATGGGACTTTGTTGAGGAAGGCTCTGGTGGAAGCCACTGCTCTGGTGGAGTAAGCTGTGATGACAGGTGGCAGTAGCTTGCTATGGATGGTATAACAAGTATGGATGCAAAAGGAGATCCACTTAGATATTCGTGAGTAGATGACAACTTGTCCTTTCAAGCATTCAAGCAAAGGAGATAAAAAGTCATGTCGGACTATGAGGATGTGTAATGCTGCTTGGATCGTGTCATCATGAGGCTTTGGACAGAATGCAGGTAAGTGAATTGGTTCATTAATATGGAAGGGTGGGGAGTACTTCTCCTTGCTGAAAATTGTGTAAGAGAGATCTGCCATCAAAGCTGCTATTTCACCTACATATCTGCTGGAAGTGACGGCTACAAGAAAGGCTACTTTCATTGACAGATGTAGCCATGAACATGTGGCAAGTGGTTCAAAGGGCAGTGTGTTGAGACTCTTAAGGATGTGGTTGAGGTCCCACAAGGGAACAGGTGGTCTCACTGCAAGGAACGTGTTTCGTAGGACCATTAAAAAATGTTTAGTCCTGGGATGAGAAAAAAGCGAGATGCAACATCCATCGGTACGTTAAACACTGCAATTGCTGCTGTGTGGACTTCTACTGAACTAAAACAGACACCTGACTGCCGCTGTTCAAAGACGTAGTCCAGTATGATTGGTAGGGAAGGAATGAGGGGTGAAATGTTATGTTTTTCCCATATTCAAGCAGAGAATCTCTTCCATTTATAAGTGTAGGTTTTCCTGGTAGAAGAATCTCAACTACTGATTAGTATTTATTTTACCCTGTCAGAGCAGGATGTTTCGGCATCATGTAGAACATAAGAACAGCCATACTGGGTCAGACCAAAGGTCCATCTAGATCAGTAACCTGTCTGCCAACAGTGGCCAATACCAGATGCCTCAGAGGGAGGGATCACAACAGGTAATCCCCATATGATCCTCCCCTATCACTCACCCACTTCCAGAGAAACAGAGGCTAGGGATACCATTCCAAACCATCCTAGATAATAGCCATTGATGGACCAAACCTCCATGACTCTATCGAGCTTTTTTTTTGAACACTGTTAAAGTTCTAGCCTTCACTGCATCCTCTGGCAAGGAGTTCTACAGGTTGACTGTGCATTGAGGGAAGAAAAACTTCCTTTTGTTTAAACCTGCTGCCTATTAATTTAATTTGGTGGCCCCTAATTCTTATATTGTGGAAATAAGTACAGCCGCTCCCTGAGTTACAACCACCTCCACTTACGACCATCCGCATTTACGACCAAAGCGGTCGTAAATGCGGATCCGCGCTACGAACAGCGATCATCACTTACGAACACTTCGAGTTACGGCCAAGTCTTTGGTCAGTAACTCGATCGTAACTCGGGGAGCGGCTGTAAATAACTTTTCCTTATATTCACTTTTTCCATAACAGTCATGATTTGAGAGACCTCTATCATATCCCCCTTTAGCCTCTTCTTTTCAAAGATGAAAAGTCCAAGTCTTTTTAATCTCTTCCTACGGGACCTGTTCCAAACCCCTAATCGTTTCTGTTGCTCTTTTCTCAACCTTTTCCAATTCCAATACTTCCTTTTTCAGATGAGGCGACAACATCTGTACACCATATTCAAGATGTGGGCGTGCCATGATTTTATTTAGAGGCAATAAGATATTTTCTGTCTTATTCTCTATCCCTTTTTTAATGACTCCTAACATTCTATTTGCTTTTTTGACTGCCACTGCACACTGAGTGGATGTTTTCAGGGAACTATCCACAATGACACCAAGATCTCTCTCTTGAGTAGCTGTAGCCAAATTAGTCCCCATCATATTGTATGTATAGTTGGGATTATGTTTTCCAATGTGCATTACTTTATATTTATCAACATTAAATTTCATTTGCCATTTTATTGCCCAATCACTTAGTTTGGTGAGATCTTTTTTAAGCTCTTCACAGTCTGCTTTGGTCTTAACTATCTTGAGCAGTTTGGTATCATCTGCAAATTTTGCCACCTCACTGTTAACCCCATTCTCTAGATCATTTATAAATAAGTTGAATAGGATGGGTCCCAGGACAAACCCTTGGGGGACCCCACTAGTTACCTCTCTCCACTTGGAAAACTTACCATTTATTCCTACCCTTTGTTTCCTATCTTTAAACCAGTTATCAATGCACAAAAGGACCTTCCCTCTTCTCCTATGACAACTTACTTTACTTAAAAGCCTTTGGTGAGGGGCTTTGTCAAAGGCTTTCTGAAAATCTAAGTATACTATATCCACTGGATTCCCCTTGTTCATGTTTGTTGACACCCTCCAAAGAACTTTAGCAGATTAGTAAGGCATGATTTCCCTTTACAGAAACCATGTTGACTTTCTTCCAACAAATTATACTCATCTATGTGTCTGACAATTTTATTCTTTACTATAGTTTCAACTAATTTGCCTGGTACTGATGTTAGACTTATTGGTCTGTAAATGCAAAGATCACCTCCAGAGCCCTTTATAAATATTGGTGTCACATTAGCTAGCTTCCAATCTAGAAAGCTGTTTTAAAGGATAGGTTACAAAGCACAGTTAATAGTTCTGCAATTTCCCATTTGAGTTCTTTCAGAACTCTTGGGTGAATGCCATCCGGTCCCGATGACTTGTTACTGTTAAGTTTATAAATTTGTTCTAAATCCTCTTCTAATGATACCTCAATCTGGGACAATTCCTCAGATGTGTCACCTAAAAAGAATGGCTCAGGGTTGGGAATCTCCCCAATATCTTCAGAAATGAAGACTGAAGCAAAGAATTAATTTAGTTTCTCTGCTATGACTTTATCATCTTTGAGGACTCCGTTAGCATCTCGATCGTCCAAGGACCTTACTGGTTGTTTAGCCAGCTTCCTGCTTCTGATGTACTTAAAAAACATTTTACTATTACTTTCTGAGTTTTTGGCTAACGGTTCTTCAAACTCCTTTTTGGCTTTTATATTTTTACATTTAATTTGACAAAGTTTATGCTCCTTTTTATTTTCCTCGCTAGGATTTGACTTCCACTTTTTAAAAGATATCTTTTTATGTGTCACTGCTTCTTTTACCTGGTTGTTAAGCCACAGTGGCACTTTTTTGGTTCTCTTATTGTGTTTTTTAATTTGGGGTATACATTTAAGCTGGGCCTCTATTATAGTGTCTTTGAAAAGTTTCCATGCATCTTGCAGAGATTTTACTTTTGTACCTTTTAATTTCTATTCAACTAATTTTCTCATTTTTGTGTAGTTCCCCTTTCTGAAATTAAATGCCACAATGTGGGCTGCTGAGGTGTTTTTCCCACCACAAGGATGTTAAATTTTATTACATTATGGTCACTATTTCCAAGTGGTCCAATTATATTTATCTCTTGAACCAGATCCTGTGCTCCACTTAGGACTAAATCAAGACTAGTCTGTCCCCTTGTGGGTTCCAGAACCAGCTGCTCCAAGAAGCAGACATTTAACATATTAAGAAATTTTATCTCTGCATCCCGTCCTCAGGTGATGTGTACCCAGTCAATATGGGGATAGTTGAAATCTCCCACTAGTATCAAGTTTTTTTAATTTGATAGCCTCGCTAATCTCCCTTAGCATTTCATAGTCACTATCACTGTTCTGATCAGGTGGTTGACAATATATCCCTACAGCTATATTCTTATAGCTTATTCTTATTGGAGCATGGAATTATTATCCATGGAGATTCTATGGAACATTTTGGCTCATTTACAAGTTTTACTTCCTTTGGTTCTACATTTTCTTTCACATATAATGCCACTCCCCTACCAGCATGACCTGTTCTATCCTTCCAATATATTTTTTACCCTGGTATAACTGTCCCATTGATTGTCCTCATTTCACCATGTTTCCTTGATGCCTATTATATCAATATCCTCCTTTAAAACTAGGCACTCCAGTTCACCTATTTTACTATTTAGACTTCTAGCATTTGTGTACAAGCACTTTAATAATTTGTCACTATTTATCTGTCTGCCATTTTCTGATGTGTTAGACTCTTTTTAATTTGATTGTCTCTCATCTGATCTGACCCATACTTCCATCCTCTCCTCCTGACTAGAACATAGCGCATTTCTGTTAATAGACCCTCACCTAAGAAATGTCTCTGTCCGATCCACGTGCCCCTCTTATGTTCTTATGGACCCACCATGGCGCCACTAATATGGTGCGTGCTCGGTCCTGTTTGATTTTCATGATTACTTGATGGATTAAAGGTAATGATGCGAACATGTACAGGAGTGACTTCCCTTTGAGGAGAAATGCATCCCTTAAAGATCCCTTTCCTAGGATTGCCCTAGAGCAAAACTGGTGACATCTGCAATCTGATCGGGTCGCAAAAAGATCCATGTCACGTTGGCCCCACTTCGAGAATACTTCCTGAAAGGCCATTGGGTCCAATTTCCACTCATGCTGGTCTGAGAACAGGCAGCTGAGGTTGTCTGCTGCAATATTGAGAACCCCTGCTAGGCAGGTTGCTGTAGGGGTACTCTGGCGCCATATGCACCAGTTCCAAAGTTTCATCGCCTTGGTGCAAAGCGAATTAGACCATGCTCCTCCCTGTCGATTGATGTTTAACCTTGGGAGTCATGTTTAACTCTTGGTTGTTGTTCTTAACCATCTGCGAGTTGTGGTAGCAGGGCCAAATGGAGGCATGGGCGAGCCGGGCAACTGCCCAGGGCACCAACCGATGGGGGGGCACCTGATGGCAGCTGTAAGGGGCGCGCGGCATCCCTTACAGCTGCCATCAGGCACCGCGCACCCGGCTCCCACAGTGCTGGCCCGCCCAGCCAGCAATGCCCTTCCCCCCACAGCCGCGGGGCCCTACATGGCCCGGCGCACGCGCCAGCAGCAACAGCCAGACCGGACTGGGCCGCGCTTGTGCCGTGTGCCCTAGGGGCAGGCCCCAGGCTGCGCGCCAGCGGCCGTAGCCAGGCCACACATGCACCGTGCACCCCAGGGGCAGGCCTGCACACCCTAGGAGGGCAGGCCCGCTCCCCATTGGCGGGCCCGTGCATGCGCCGTGCGCCCAGGGGTGGTGCCGCACGCCCATGCCCGGGGCACCAGAATATCTCGGGCCGGCCCTGTGTGGTAGGCCTGGGGAAGCTGGTGGCTGCTGCCTGGGCAGGTGGGGACTAGAACCCATGACCCTAGGCTGTTAGGATAGGATGTTGTCAGTTAGGATCTGGATGGTCTTGTTTTTGATGTGTGGAAGTAAATGAAGACATGCATACCATACTGCTCTTAACTCCAGGAGGTTAATATGGAGGGATCGCTTGTGATAGGACCATTTGCCCTGCGCTGTATGGGAATCCAGGTGTGCTCCCCAGACCACATAAGGGAAGCTTCTGTCATTACGGTAATTGTCGGGGATAGCTGTTGAAATGGAACGCCCTCTAGCATGTTGTGTGGTGATGTCCACCAGTGTAGTGACATTAGGACATGGTGTGGTATGTTGACTGACTTGTGTAGAGAGTCCCTGGAAGGGACGTAAACAATGGCCAGCCATGCTTGAAGGACCCTCACATGGAGTTTGGCTAGTCTCTCACCACATACTTTGTGGCCACCCATGTGATCAACTATTTGGGGAAACAGCTGCATAGTGTTGTAACTGGCAAAGCCTGCACTATGTTTATGAGGGTAATGAGGGACTCGAACCTGTGTTTGGGTAGTGTCACTCTGGTGTGATGGAGTATAATTAATTGAGTCCCTAAGAACTCGACAGCCTGTGTAAGCAGCAATGTGGATTTCTGATAGTTGATATGGAATCCAAGGCTGAGTAATAGAGCTATAGTCTTGTTGACCATGTTCTTGGCATCTTGATATGATGAGCCTTTGATAAAGCAGTCATCCAAATAGGGAAAGATTATCACCCCTATATGGCAGAGATTTACTACTACTACACTCAGTGTTTTTTAGAAGACTCTCAGTGCCATTGATAAGCCAAATGGAAGGACTCAATATTGGTAATGGTTGGTTCCTACTGTAAAACGTAGGAAACATTTGTATCCTGGGTGAATAGTTATATGAAAATAGGCATCTTGGAGGTTGAGGGCTAAGAACTAATCTCCACTGTCTAACGCTAGTATGATGATTGCTAATGTGACCCATCTTGAACCTTTGATATGTTATGTACTTGCTGAGTTTTCTGATATCTAGTATGGTGTAGGGGAGCCTGGACTACCCTGCTTTGACAATAAATGGTGATGTCTGCCTTGTCCAAAATGCAGATCTCTAAAAAAACAAAACCCAGGCCGGTCTCAAGTCTGGTGCACATAGCACGCAGGCATGGCTTGGGAGGGAGAAGCTGCGAGAGGAAAGAATGTTTTGAATAACAATACAGATTAAGCATGGCACACGAGACCACGTCAAGAACACACAACAAGCACCTTATACTGGTACTTTTGTTTCTGATAAGCAAAAGTTACAGATGCACCTATACAACTGTCAACTATGCACATAGCAGCAACATCCTGGGTGACAGGATGTGCTCCAAATAGCACACTGGGCATTTTACATATCCTACACAATATGTAATCAATTGGTAAATATTATAAAATAGGCTTAGTAAGAACAATCAATGGGAGGGAATGGGCAGGACTGACCCACACGTCCTGCTTGATGTAACTAGAAGTAAGTAGGCCATTCACACCAGTGACCCAGTGCATGGCATTCCACTGTGTGGGAAGAAAAGGAACCAGGACCTCCTGCCTGGTATTGTAGGTAGCATACGAGTGAAGTGTAAGTGAACTAGGCTTTATTATTGTATTATAGTAGATCTTCTATTAATTGCTTTTGCATTGCTTTACGCTGTATTAATTGCTTTAGAATTTATAGTATTTAAAGTTTAAATTATACAGTAATTGTTTCTAAGGCTTGTAAAACTTAAACAACTGTATTAACTGCTTAAAGCTTGCAATAAATAAAAGTGGTTAAGTATTCCTGGAGTGTCCTGGTTTCCCTTAGATCTAAAATAAATCGAACCACACAACAATTTCAGATATGAAGTAAAGAAAAAGTAACTTTAAACTAGGCAAGTGAAAATGAACAATTCACAATAAAGTCTGGGAAACAAAGTGTTGTCAGCCTTCTAGTATTTTACCTCTGAAAACCAGGAATTAAATCTAGCTCAAGTCAAGAGTGAGTTTGGGAGAAATATTCTAGTTGTCCTTTTTATGACAATACAACCCAAAGACACAATTTAGTGCAACTGGAAGTCTTCTCAAAGACCCAGACTGTGGTAGGATGAGGTGGAGGTCAGAACTGAAGTGCATTGGCAGAATTGATTGTAAGAAGCTTAAATGCACAGCTTCTCTATGTTTTATGCCTAAATCAAGCCTGTACCTCACGTTCACAAAAAAATAAAATTCACTATATTCAATCAAAATGTAAAAAGCTGCTGATTGCTCATGGAAAGCATTGACATACTGTGCATTCAATTTAAAAACCTTTCTGCCTATGCTTGATTTGTCTTCCCTCGTTCATTAAGAAGAATATTATCAGGAAAGCAGAATTGTTCATCTGGTCCCACTGCTTATTCCTCACATAAATCATAATTCTTCTGGACATCACAATGGTTGCCATAAAGATAACTGTGATATCAGACAACAAGAGGCAAGAACACTCATATAGGGGTATGTCTACACTAGCAAGTTTTATTACAAAAAACTGCCTTTTGGCGACAAAAAAGTGCAAACAGTCATACCACAATGCAACTTTTGTTAGGAAAAACGCAGTTTCAGCAACAAAAAACTTCCACCTCTACGAAAGACTTTTTTCTTTTCCCCTCCCTTTACTGTTGACAAACAGCCTGTGTAGACTCCGCTGTTTGTTTTGTAGACAGACCTGGCTTATGCCAGTATCCCACAATGCCTGCCCTGATGGCTCTGCTCAGTGTTTTGATCTGTGCTGCCCTGCAGACATGCACCCTTCTCCTTTCAAAGCTCTGGGATGTATCTGACAGCTGAGTGAGCTGTTCTGTTTGGGGAAGGAACAAAGAACAAATGATTGGACTGCTTCTGTTCTGCCCTGCACTAGAAACAGTGGCAGGCACACTGCTGCTGCACCGGGAAAAGGACAGACACTGTGCTGCTTTGACATTCCTTAGCACAAAGAGCTCACAGAGCTACTCATGATCCCACTCCCAGCTGTTGAGAAGGCTGTGGGAGAACTTGGCAGGAATCCTAAGAAACACAAGGATCAGCTCTTCCTTGCCACAACACTGATCTGTGGGACTCATACCCACAGTGCATTGCTCACACAGTCGATGATAGGGCCCCCAGAAGAAGCAAGTGTGAACACACTCTGGCAATTTTTGTTTAGTCAACTTTTGAGTGTTGACATAACTTTATTCAACAAAACTTGGTAGTATAGACATACTCTAGATTTCTTCTCTTGCATACTCAGAATTTTAACTTGACAGAGGAGTTGTCATGATTATCTGTAGATTGTCTATTTTAATAAAACATTAATAGCAAGAGCAGGTGAACACTAAAGAAACAAATGTGCTTAGTACAAAAGAACAAGCAAAATTAAGACACAGAAGAAAGAAAATTGTCTTCATGAATATTTTTTGGAATTTTCTGAGACATCAGTAGCTCCTTGAAAAGATGCTTTCTTTCTTATTAATATTAAACTTTTGGAAAGATACAAAAGGTCTAATTTCACTGACCTGTTTTGGCAGTCTTGTCAACATATCTTTGCAGCGTTGCAGACATGTCACTGCTTTCTGAAAATACCCTTGAATAACTGCCTATGAAAGCAACAGAATGTGCCAATGAATTATTAGAATAAAAGCAATTTGTCTTTAAATACCCTGCCAGCTCACAAGACAGTGTAACTCACTACACTGTAAAGGGATATATCACAAAAACATTAAGACACACCTAAAACTCTGAGGTTATAATGCCTGAACATGCAAAATTCATGTGATCATTTCCTTCAAATGCTAAAATTGCCATGCAGATACATGGAATATAGAGTAACTCAATTTCCCAAAGAGTAGGTCATGTGAAGGTTATAAACAGGTCATGAGCACAATGTGGAGGAAACATCCCATCAGATGTTTGGAGAATGAACCCATCCCATCAGACAGCAGGGCTGTGCCTACCTCCCTCACTTTGTCACAACTTGGTACACGTAGTTGCTATGCCACTCGGGTTTGTCACCAATACTCCTCCATTGGCCGGGTCAAACCTGAGTGGCACTATGACCTCATGCACCATCTGGAGTGGGAAGCCAAGCACAGTTCCACAGAAGCCACCACTATAAAGCGAATGCAACAGGCGTTCACTGTCCAGCAGTGTTCCCTGTAAGCTGTGCCCTTGTGGGGGTGTTCAGAAGAGAGTCAAATGCCATCCAGCTAATTAACAGAACGCCCACAGCTAAGGGTTTTGGGTTTTTTTTTTTACAGGTACTGCACATTTGCACATGCCTCGGTGTATATAAAAAAAATTATTTCACCCATGGATGGAAAAAATCTGAAATCTGCACACGGATGGAAAACAGAGGGAATATTGCTCTCCAATCCCTTTTCCTGGAGTCTCCTCCCTATATCAGGCCAGGATTAGGATTGCAGTGCTAAGGCAAAGGATCCTGCTTATGGTCGATGCCCCTCAGTGGAGCAAGAAGGAGAAGGTTGTTGACCAATGATTTTTGGGCCTCCCCTATGAATAAAGATCCTGACAGGGTCACCAAAAAAATAAAATGCAGTTAGAGGGTACACTGGTGTCATATTCAAACATTTCTTCTAAAAGGTTATAAATGTTCTTTTCATTAACATTTTTTAAAGAAAGTTGAGATTCTCACCTATTTGCATGATTTGCAGGGGGGGGGAGCTTTAAGAAAAATCACCAAATTTCATGAGATTCATCATACAAACATGAGTTGGTAACAGTGACCTCCCCATTTGCATATAAAAAACACTTGTACGTAAAAAGTAGTGCGTGTGTATGCGCGAGCACGTATGTTAATACACCTAAAGATTACCATCTAGTGGCACATTAAATAAGACGAAGTTACTCACTCTGTGCAGTAATGATGTTTCTTTGAGGTGTGTATCCCCGTGGGTGCTCGACTTGAGGTACTGGGCTCGTCCCAGTGCCGCAGGTCGGAGAGTCGTCAGCCGTGGTCCAGCCGGACCGCACATGCGTGGGGCGCGTGCTGTTTGCGGTGGTTGCTAGCTTGCGCACAGTCCAGCTTCCCACCAGTTCCTCCTAACCGGATCACTCCTGAAAAACATAAGGAAGAAACTCCGAAGAGGGGAGGAGGGCGGGTCATGGAACACCCACGGGGACACACACCTCAAAGAAACATCGTTACTGCACAGGGTGAGTAACTTCCTCTTCTTCTTCGTTGGTGTCCCCATGGGTGCTCCACTTGAAGTGAATACAGAGCAGTAGCCTCAACTATGGAGGCGGGATCAGAGTCAAGATCTGTCTGCTCTGGACAGCACTGCAGAGGCCAGTGCTGATTCTCGAGCAATCGGGTTGATGGCAAAATGTTTAGCAAAAGTTATGTCCGAAGACCATGTCGCCGTGCGGCGAATGCCTTGGATTGAGATTCCTTTGAGAAAAGCTAGGGAAGTGGATGTTGCTCTAGCAGAATGAGCCGTAATAGGCATAGATATGGACTTATTTTGTAAAGTATAGCATGTGGTAATACATTTCATGATTATTTTAGATATACGCTGTAAAGACAATGCTTGGCCTTTGGATCTTCCGTCAGAGCACAGGAAAAGCCGCTGGGATAGTCGAAAAGGGCGAGTCCGTTTCAGATAAAAGGCAAGCACCCTGCGGACGTCTAAGGTATGTAGACAGGCTTCGTAAGTCGTTGCATGCGGTTTGGGGTAAAATGTTGAGAGTACAATCGGGTTCATTGATATGGAATTCCAAATTCATCTTGGGCAGAAATTTTGGGTGAGATCGAAGTATAACCCCTTGGTTGGTGAACAGAGTATATGGAGGAGCAGCTGAAAGAGCTGCCAACTCCCCAATGTCACATGTGGCTAGAGACTTGAAGGGTGGGTATGTGAGAGTGTCCAGAACGAACTCAAGATCCCACAGAGCAGGTGGTTTCCTGCGCAGAGGGTGTAAGTGCATTAAACCCTTCAGGAAGCGCTTAGTCATCAGGTGAGAAATAACTGAAAAACCCTCAACTGATTGTCTGAATGCAGAAATCGCCGAGAGATGGACCTTAATAGACGAAAGACCTAATTTAGAATGGTGTAAGTGGAGGACATAGTCCAGAATGCGATGAATTAGAGTGGACATTGCATCGAAATCATTGGCTATGCACTACGAATGGAACCAGTGCCACTTATAAAGGTAAGTCTTTCATGTGGAATCACTTCTGCTGTGAAGTAATATTTGTTTCACCTCTTGCGAACAAAGTGCTTCTGTGCTATGGAACCAGCTAGGAGCCGTGCCGTGAGGTGCATTCGGTCGATTTGTGATTGTGGCATGAATCTGGAGGATAGGGTCATAATTCAAAATGACCTGGACAAATTGGAGAAATGGTCTGAGGTAAATAGGATGAAGTTTAATAAAGACAAATGCAAAATGCTCCACTTAGGAAGGAACAATCAGTTTCATACATACAGAATGGGAAGCGACTGTCTGGGAAGGAGTATGGCAGAAAGGGATCTAGGGGTTATAGTAGACCACAAGGTGAATATGAGTAGGCAGTGTGATGCTGTTGCAAAGAAAGCAAACATGATTCTGGGATGCATTAACAGGTGTGTTGTGAGCAAGATATGAGAAGTCATTCTTCCGCTCTACTCTGTGCTGGTTAGTACTCAGTTGGAGTATTGTATCCAGTTCTGGGCACCGCATTTCAAGAAAGATGTGGAGAAATTGGAGAGGGTCCAGAGAAGAGCAACAAGAATGATTAAAGGTCTAGAGAACACGACCTATCAGGGAAGACTAAAGGAATTGGGTTTGTTTAGTTTAGAGAAGAGAAGATTGAGGGGGGACAGGATAGCAGTTTTTAGATATCTAAAAGGGTGT
>JANRFK010001158.1:852588-867802 GCA_030068395.1 Apalone spinifera | reverse complement strand
ATATTTAAGAGTAGATTAGATAAATGTCTAACAGGGATGGTCTAGACAGTATTTCATCCTGCCATGAGTGCAGGGGACTGGACTCGATGATCTCTCGAGGTCCCTTCCAGTCCTAGTATTCTATGATTCTATGATCATCCCCGGCTACATGAGCAAATCTGGTTGTTTGGGTAGATATGGTGGTCGGCGAGACATAAGTAGCAGAAGAGGGAGCCACGTCTGCCTGGGCCAGAACAGAGCTATCAGTTTCACGGTGGCCCTGTCATCAATTATCTTCTCCAGCACTCTCGGGAGAAACGGGACAGGAGGAAAAGCATAGAGAAGATGATGAGTCCAGCTTATCAGAAACGCATCCTCCAGAGACTCCGGGCCCAGACTGGCTCTGGAAAAGTATTTGGGATATTTTGCATTGAGATGTGTGGCAAACAAATCTGTAGAGGGGTGTCCCCAGCATTGGAATATCGCTAGAGACACTTCTGGATTGAGTTCCCACTCGTGTTGAGGAAACAGGTGTCTGCAATGGAATTGTCCTTGCCGCGTAGGTATGTGACCATAATAGTAATTCTGTGACTGATCCACCAATTCCATAGCTTCATGGCTTCTGCACACAGGGATCTGGATTGGGCTCCGCCTTTTTGATTGATGTAGTACACCATGGTGGTGTTGTCAGAGAAGACTCGAACCGTCTGACCACAGATCCTTGGAAGGAATGTCTTGCATGCGTTGAATACCGCCCTGAGTTCCAGAATAATTATCGAAGCTATGGTTAGAGAGATGAGCAATATAGTTTGCCATTCTTAGTATGAATGTGGCGGAAGAATAAACCTTTCGTCTGAAAAGGTCTAACTGTTTCGATTCTTTACCAGCAGCAACATTCCTATGTTGTGCCATCTTGGATTTTTGCTGAGCTGCAAATGAATTCATCCACCACCAATGAATTCAGTTGAGGGTACATAAACAGAAATTTCATCCCCTTCAGGGGAACGAAATATTTCTTGTCTGCCCTCTTGTGAGTGGGCTGAGAGGATGCAGGTGTTTGCTATTTAGCATCAGCAATTTCTAGGATTGCGTCAAAGGGTAATGCCATTTTGGATTTCTGAGATTTCTGGAGGTTCTTCAAAAGCTTATTTTGCTTTTGTTGAACCTCTGCCACATGCAGGTCCTGGTATTCTGCCACTCTTAAAAAGCTCCTGGAATTGTCGAGTGTCGTCTACTGGAGAAGAGTAACCAGGGAACACCGCATCATCCAGAGAGGAAGAAGCAACAGAGTGGTCCACTGGGGATTGCTCCTGTGATTGTGCCTGTTCCGGTGCCACTACTTGTACTGGTTCTGACTGTACTTGAGGGAGAGGCACATTTGCAGATGGTGTGGAAGATCAAATGGAAGCTCATGGTGGGGTGGGAAGCCTGGAGCTGTTGCGAGAGTGATATCGGTAATGTCGTGGAGACCAGGAGGAAGAGTGGCCAGAGGAGTATCGTCACTCCTTATGATGGCGATGATGATCACGATAGTAACAAGATGATGAATATGCAGGTGAGTATCGTCGTCTGTAATTGTGATGATATCGAGATGAAGATGAGCACGTAGGCGATCTAGGTGAGCGAGAGCTGCGTCTAGTGTACGATGGTGATCGGGAACATCTGCGGTAATGATGAGGTGACGTTGAATATCGTTGAGAATGTCTTCACAAGAAAGTGGTAGCATGAACCTCATGTGTGCGGCTCAGAGAAGGCAGAAGACGATCGAGGCTGTGGAGAGAAAACTAATTGTTCGGGGCTTGGTGAAGAAAGTAACTTCGTGCCCAATGTATGATTAACCCCTGCCCGCAACATTGACTGGTTCAACTCGGGGGGGAAGAGGGAGTCCTGATGCTGCGGTGCCGGTGTGCGCTCTGTGAGCTGATGTGGTGTAGCCCTGGAGGCTGGTTCACTAGCGCTTCGGCGCTTGCTATTTTCCAGCTGTGGAGTCGGCGCAGACAAAGAGGGTGATGAAGAGCTCGGCACCAGTGACGGAGAGAAGGAGTTTGAACCCTGCATCGAAGCAGCCGGCACTGAATGGATCAGTGCCGTAGTAGCCAGTACCGAAGCGACCGGTGCCACAATAGCTGGTGCCGAAGCGGCCAGTGCCGCAGTATCTGGTGCCAAGGCAGCCGAAGCCGACATTGGCAGGGTCGGTGCTGCTGGTGCCAATGTTGGAGCCACCGGCGCTAGGGAACCCGCAGCTGTGGGTGTCTGAGCTTGCCTTTGTACCGGAGCTGGTGCAGATTCTGTCTTGGTGGCACAGTCATTGTCTGATCCGCCCCCCTGCTAGAGGTGGGGCTCGGCTTGGAAACACTGCGGCTCTTCCCTTGCCACTCACCCTGCTGCGATAGCCTGGTTGGCTTATGACTCCAGCCCTTAGATGACACAGAGTCTTTTGAACAGACTGCCCCGGCAGCTGAGTATCTTCCGGCTGAAGTGCCTTGCTGTATAGCAACAGTTTCAGCCGCATCTCGCTGTCCCATCTAGCTCGGCCAGTCAATTTCAAGCAGTGTGGCCATTTATGGGGTACATGCCCCTCGCCCAAACACTTCACACACAGAGAATGCCCATCTGATGCTGGCATCGCGTCATGGCACTGCGAGCACTTTTTGAAGCCGGAGGAACCCGGCATTATGAACTGAGGAAAAAAACAGTTTTGTTTGATTTTTTTTTAAACTAGAAACTGTTGAACAAACACTAACACACTAACTAACTTACTATTAACTATTGGCTGACTAACTAACTATTTACACAATTCTTTCTTTAAACAGTTGAGGAGAAGCGAGTTGCTCCGCCTATAACCGTTGAACGGTAAGGAGGAACTGGCAGGAAGCCAGACTGCACGCAAGCTAGCAACCAAAGCAAACAGCACATGCCCCATGCATGCATGGTCAGCTGGACCATGGCTGATGACTCTCTGACCTGCGGCGCCAGGACGAGCCCAACACCGCAAGTGGAGCACCCACGGGGACACCACCGAAGAAGTTATTGTTATACACTGCACACAGCTTCCTGTGTTCGGCTTTTAACACTTCTTAGATAATGGCTACTTGAGATCTAGACACAGTGTTGCACTTTAGTATTATTTAATCACTTCAGAACATTAGCACAGAGATGTGTAGTTTTGAATTTACAAATATCACAAAATCTCTTTCTGTTGGGCTGCGTCTAGACTGGCATGATTTTGCGGAAATACTTTTAACGGAAAAGCACTTTTTGTGGCAAAGCGTCCGTGCCAGTCAAAGTTTTGCGCAAAAGGGACTTTTGCCCGAACGGGAGCAGCAAAGTATTTCCACAAAAAGCACTGATTTCATACATTAGGAAGTCAGTGCTTTTGCGGAAATTCAAGCGGCCAGTGTAGACAGCTGGCAAGTTTTTGCGCAAAAGCATCCGCTTTTGCGCAAAAACTGGCCAGTTTGGACACAACCTTGATGTATAGACCCTGGTTCCAAAGTAATGTAAGAGGTGACTGAGACCTCAAAAAGATAGTTGTTCACTTTATAAACACTCCCGGTTAGCTAAATCACAGAAGGTGGCTGGACTATGTCAGCTGACTCAGGCTAGTGGGACTTGCACTGCAGGGGCTGTTTTATTCCTGTGTAGACTTCCAGGCTCAAGATGGAGCCTGAGTTCTGGGACACTCTCTACTCACAGGATATTACAGGCAGGAAGTCTACACAGCAATAGCCCGCAGCCCCAGTGTGAGTCTGCTGGCACGGACCAGATGTAAGTGTCTCATTGCTGTGTAGATTTTCTCCGAATCATCAAGAAACAGTCTAAACAATATTGCTGGATTATGATAAATTAGTTGAGATAAATGTCTAAAAAACAGATAATAAGAATGCTTACACAACTGCAACACTGAGAAGTCAAATCTAAGACCTTATAGTAGACCTACGAAAACATATCTTTCCAGTTTATTGACAGGAACCCCCACTTCCACAACTGGCTGAACGTTCCAGTGTGATCATTCATACATTTAATATGCCCCAATGACCTATAAAGAAAAACTGGCCAGGAGACATACTGATTCAGCCTGATAAGACAGCACTTTGAACAGGTCCTTCTCTACATCAGCTTTGTGCACCTGAATATCTGCCTCATCGCTGCTTCTCTTCATTAACTGAGCATATAGTTTTTCTAGACTCTGAAAAAGAAAACATAAGCACCCAGAGAGTTGTTACTCAATTGTAGCACTTGCTAGTAATAGTGTCTGTAGGAGACTACACCTAACCAAAAACTTACATTTATGGCAATCACAAGAAATCCATCAGCAAGGGCAGCTCTTCCAACATCCACCCACCCTTTTCCAGTCTTCATAGTCATCTGAAGCAGAAAAAAAACATGGGTTTTGTGACTATTCAACCATTTTCAAATCATTCGATGATGGATCTCATGTTGATGCATGTATCTTACACAATAGGGAAAATTTCAATCCTTAAAATTTGTATGACAAGTGGCTCGACTATTTGAGTGCATGCTGATGTAGCACAAGATCTGTAAGTCCTGTTGTGTTAATTTAAATGGAATATGAGAGTGCAAACCATCAAAGTGTTAACATAATGTTGTCACTGTCCAACAATGAGCGGTTTTAAACTAGGTTTGGAGTTTGGTATTATGACACAGAGACCCCCACTGACAAAGGTGTGAGTCTGTACCAATGGTGGGCAACCTGTAGTTTGAGGGCTACATACAGCCCATCAAGGTTCTCTGTGTCACTCCCAAGACATTTCTGTTTACCACTGCCCATGCGCCAGGGTTGCCAGATTCTGCTGTTTTCTGTCTATATATTTTTTTTCCTACTAGTATTATTGAAGTGACATGCACATAAAGCAGGGCTACTCAACTTTGGAAGCCCTGGGGGCCACAATGATACTCACAGCACATGCCGAGAGCCACAACTTAAATGTAGTTGCAAAAATATATGCAAATTTATGCAAATAGCTTCTTTCACACTGACAGGCATGAATACAAAGATTAAGGCAAGACTATACCACACACAGGCCCCATTTAAGTCAGTTCTGCTGATATTAATAAAATGCAAGATTACCCGATTTCCACCCATATGACAGGACTTTTAATGAGCAATGACAGTCCAGGAATTTAACTACTAAAACGCATATCAACAGAAGTCCATTATTTGACTACTTTTTTGTTTTGGGTCCCACCCGCAGGCTGCGTGTTGAGCCCCGCCTACACCCAGACTGCACCATGGGCTGCAAACAAATAGGTCGCGGGACACGTGTTGAGTAGCCCTGACATAAAGCAAGGGCACATGAAGTGAGATGCATGCTAAGTGCACACAGCATTGACTATGAAAGCTCTGCACTCCCTCTGTATCCAATCAAAGCAGCACTAGAATTCAATCAGCAAACCCCACAAAATCTAGGTGCGCAAGTGCAGTTAGCGAAACTATCCTGCCAAAGCCCCAGGCTGCTCAGAGCAGTTGGCTGCTAGGGTCATGTGCCTCTCTGTGCCATGTGCCCCTTGCAGGAGGAGCAGGGGAAGGCCAATGGAAGCTGTGATGATTATGGTAGGGGCAAGGGCAGCACGCAAAATCTTCTCGCCGTCCCTCCTCCCCCGCAAGAAGCATGCAGCACAGAGAGGCACATGGCCACAGCAGCTGACTGCTTTGAGTGGTCTGGGGCTGCGGGCAGGCCGGGAGCCTGCCTGAAGGCCCTGGTGGCTGCTAGCCAGGAATTACCTAGGTAAACCCCTCCTTGCCAGAGCCTGTATAACCCGCACATCTTCTGGATAGGGATGTAAGAGGTTAACCGGTTACCTGGTAAGTAGGTGACTTATTGGCCTGCTTACAAGGTAACCAGTTAATTGGCCCTGCTGGTTGAACCCTGCCTTCAGCCGCAGCAGACCCAGCTGAAGCAGCCCCTGTCCGCAATAGCAGCACAATCAGGACTGCTAGGGCTCTTGTGCCTTTCAAAGGGTAAGCACCCTAGATCCAGGAGTCAGGTGGACTTCCCGCTGGCCCTGGGCTGCATGCAGAATTCTGCATTCCTCCTTTAAAATGTACCAGAGCCCCAGTAGGGGCTCTGGTACATTTCAAAGAAGGAATGCAGTAGTGCCTATAGACTAGTCAAGTAGTCGATGGAAATTCCATCGACTACTTGACTAGTAAATTAGTCGTTAGTTAACATCCTTACCTGTACTGATAGTGCTAGCCACTTAAGTTCCCTCTAAGCTGTGCAGTCATGCAGTTCCTATTAAGCCCCGCCTAGGAGCTCAGGGTTGCAGCAGGGAGAGATATCTATCTCCAAGCCCCGAAAGCAGCTGCAATAGCAGGTACGCACCCATCCCACTGGCCCCAGCAGGGAGCAGCTGGAGGCAACAGGAAGGCACCCCTACCCAACTTAGAGCTGCTGCACTCGTGACTGTTCTGTGCTGGGGCCAGCAAGGGAGCAGACAGCACAGTAGGTTCAGTTCCTAGGTGGGGGACCATGGCGATCCGTGCACTACCTTCACCGTGCAGGCAAGAGCAGCTCACATTTGGGGATGTTAAAGAGTGGAGTTTTTTGGAAACATGTAACCACTGAAATTTTCAGCAGCTAAACATTCACGCACAGGGGGAAAGGCAGCTCCTATGGAGTTGCCTACCCCTCCCCTTGTGCTGCTCCTCAGAGGCAGCAGCGCAGGAGCTGGTGCTCGCAGGGACCTACAACAGCTCCCCGTGAGCACCGGCTTCCCACGGAGCCATCTGCCCCTCAATCTACATGCTGCTCCCTGCACCAGCTCCCACCTGCTCCCGCCGCGCTGCTGCCTGTTATACAAAGGCAGCAAAGGGGGGCAGGCCTTTGCATGTAACAGTGAAGGATAATCAGTGAGCCCAGGCTCATCAGTTATCCATTTAACCACATACACTATCACATCCTTAGCACTCACAGTGTAGAGCCTCATACTCCATCCCACCCCCAGGAGCTGTACCTGCTGGGTGCTTCTGGGGCACAGCACTGCTGACCAGGAGCCACCCAGATAAGCCAGAGCCTCAACCCTCCTCCCCACACACATCACCTTTAGCCCTCCCAACACAAAGCCACCTCCTGCACTCCAAACTCCTCATCCCAGGCCACACCCCAAATATCACAGCCCCAGTCCAGAGCCTGTACCCCCTCCTGCTTTGAACTCGCAACTCAGAATCTGTGCATCCCAAACCCCAGGCCTGGGCCCCTCCCCAAACCTGGAGCTACCTCTTGCATCCCAAACCCCTCATCCCCGGGCACACCCCAGAGTCCTCATCCCCACCCACACTCCAATCCCTGCCTCAACCTACAGCCCCCTTCTGCATGCTGTATTTCTAGTGATCGCTATAGTCATGGTCTGGACCACAGAGTCCAAAGCAGCCTGTAGAGATAGTCTTGACACTGCCTTGCCTCCTCAAGGAATACTGAGAACTCTGGACTGGAGTCCAAGGAATCAATTCCTGGAATTTTGCTAATGCACTGCAGGAATTGAAGGTGCAGCAGCTGACGACTGCAACTACAAGTGATCAACCAACAGGAAGTCCTCCTGGCACAGATTTTACATTCAAAGGGTATGTCTACACATCAAAGTAAATTCGAAATAACAGCCGTTATTTCGAATTAACTTTAATACACAGGCACTATCGAAATAGCGGGGCGCTTAATTTGAATTTGGAAAACCTCATTCTACGAGGAGTAACACCAAATTCGAATTAGCTAATTCAAAATAAGTGCTGTGTAGACACTTATTTCGAAATAGGGGGCCTCCAGCCTTCCCAGGGTGCCCTAGTGGCCACTCCAGCCTCAAGCAAGAACACTCCTCTCTCTCCCCCGCCCTCCCCGGAACCCTTAAAGGGGTAGACTCTGGCCACAGTGCCTATGCCAGCTCCAAACCTGCCGGCCCAGAGCCCGCAGTCACTGCCCCTGACCCAGTGGCCCCAAAACATGAGCCAGCAAGCCACTGGCAGCCAGCCCTCCACCGCTCCCCAGGAGCAGTCTGCCAGCTTCCATGAGCCTGCCAGGGCCAGGAGAAGGTGGGCACCTTCCTGGTCCAGGGTGGATCTTACTCAGGTTTTGGGGGGATGCCCCAAACGTCCATGATCTCCATACTAGACGGAGGAACATGGCCGTCTATGGCAGGATAGCTGCCAGCCTGGCCACCAAAGGCCACATGAGATCCCAGGAGCAGGTTCACATGAAAATC
Source organism: Apalone spinifera (assembly GCA_030068395.1). Classification (NCBI taxonomy): domain Eukaryota; kingdom Metazoa; phylum Chordata; order Testudines; family Trionychidae; genus Apalone; species Apalone spinifera. Next base: position 859,606 of record JANRFK010001158.1, on the reverse strand, counting down.
AAGGTGGTCTGGCGAGACCCCCAACCCTGAGCCCTGGGCTTCCCCTCCCCCTTCTTCCCCTTGCTTCCTCCTTCCAGCTCCCAGGTTTCCCCCTCCCCTCTCCCACCCTCTTTCTTCCCTTCTCCTGCCTCCTTTCTCCAGTCTCAGCAGAGTTTCATCCCCTCCCCCGCCAGTTTTGTTAAATAAAGAGAGGTTGTGTTCATGAAAATACGTGTATTTTATTTGACATCAGGAAGCGGGGTTGGGAGGAGGAGTAAGTGGAAGGACATGAGAAAAGAATGAGGCACAAGCCTCCAGTGGGGCAGACCAGGGAGGCTCTGAGTGCTCCTCAGGGTAGAAGCTCTCTCGCAGGGCCTCCTGGACACTGACAGCCCCCCGACGGACCTCCCGGATGGCAGCCTGCAGAAAGTGCAGCCAGGCTCACAGCAACATGTTCATGAGAAGCACCAGAGTGCCCAGGGGCAGCTCTGGCTCCATGTTGCAGAGTGCTATGGTGTCCCAAGTGAGGGCAACCAGAGCACTCTGAGACACAAATGCTTTGCTGTCCCTCAACGAAGCAGGCAAGCAAGTAGGGACACCTGGGAACCGGCTGCCCCGGGGGAGGAGGGTTGGGTGTGTCCCCCTTTAAGCACAAGCCTCAGATAGCATCAGGCAACAGTCACACAAAGACCCTCTTGACCTGATGCCCCACCCCTGAGCCTTAAATCTGAATCAGTGTCCACTCAGTGTGGAAGCGGTATTTCGAATTAGCAAAATGCTAATTCAAACTGCATTTTGTGTGTAGACGCGTTAATTCAAATTAGCTTAATTCGGATTAACTATTTTGAATTAAGATAACTCGAATTAATGCTGTAGTGGAGACATACCCAAACAGATCCCATTTCTTTGCATCTTTGGACTTGGGAGTGGGTTGACCTTTGTTGGGCTGACCTTTGCTGCTCCTTGTAATTCGCCACACTGTCTACTAGCATCCCTGATTGAAGCTGCATGAAAAGGTGTTCCTTTTTAAGAAACAAAATACCTCCTTTCTACCCCAAGCCATCAGAAATATGAAGGATAGTGTCTATCAGAGCATCTTTGTGTTGGCCTGTATCATTTTTATGAGTGGCAGAGCCACCCTTGAGGGACCCTCTGGGGCTGGGATTGTGTCAGTCTTCCAGCACTTCATCTGCTTAAAGGTGTAAATTTTGGGCCACCCATTAAAGGATCTGGTAGGCCTTATTGTCCATAGCAGGGAATGTAGATGCCTGCCACTGCCTCATCTGGTGATGACAATGACAAAGCTCTTAGTACAAGGTCCTCCTGTCCTTCAGGCTCTCTAGACAGTAGCTCAGGCATGACCGCACTGTGAGAAGTGGATTGTGGCAAAGGCATATTCTGGGATAGTGGCTCAATAGGTGCAGTCCCTGAAGCAGACCCGGTGTCCATGACCTGTGAAGGACTATGGTAGTAATCGGGGGTCTGACATAGTACCAAGGTGGCCAAAGTTCACACAGTGCACACACCACCAATGCTGCTCTGAAACCCTGCCTTTCAGCCTGATAAGCCCAAGGGATCCAAAAGGTAAGTTGAACTAGACCCTGCTACTGTGGGGGCCAGGAAACCATTGACACATGCATATCCTGTGACCTATAGTGCCAGGACCAAGATCTGTAACAACTGTGGAATTAGACTAAAAATTCAGCCCTGGAGACCAAAGAATACTCCGTGCTAGACCACAGGGGTGTAGATCCCAACAGAGCTGGGGAATAGTACCGCAGCAATGGAGAGCCTCATCATAGCATCATCAGTTTGCCTCTGTGCTTTATCAGCGTTGGTGCTGTTTCTGATGCTGTGAAGGTACAAGGGGGCAGTGCTGGTACTGTCAGCAATGCCATCAGAATTGGTGGTGCCGTCACTGGTGCCAGTGCTTGTGCTGCCACTTTGACCCGCTCCTCTCATCAGGCCAGGGACTGTGCCGTCATGGCTATAAAGACCCATGCTTCCTCAAATACGTCAGTTGTCAATGGGAGGTCACCATTCTCCTCCAGCAGCTCCCAAGTATGGGAGTCTCAGAGCACTGGTTGCACCCCACTATTGTCTCTCTGTGGTGTCTTGGTAGAAGACTGACCCCCTATCTGCCTTCTTTTTCTTCCATGGCATCAGGGTCTAGGAGCGGTGCCACACACTCAAACCCACTTTGCACGTTTGGGAGAGGTGCTGGTGGAAGGAGTGCATCTTTGATGCCGAAGCATCCCACACTAAAACCAGAGCACTGCACACCGCTATTACCATAGCCAGTTTCGATGCTAGCTATGGCCAAAGAGCAACTTCCTAAGAAGTAGGTTGAGGCGACAGTCTGGCTCCTTCTTTGTTCAAGGTCTAAAGCTCCTGCAAACGGGGCACTTGTTGGTTTGATGGCCCTCTCCCAAGCACTTACGGCACACAGCAAGCAGATCACCTTTCGCCCGATATTTCCACAACTCTCATAGGATTTAAAGCCTCGAGAGTGTGACATACCACAGTTAGGGGGAATAAGATAGGGAGGACTCCCTAAAACGAAACTTAACTACAGGTTGGACTTCCTTGGTCTGGTACCCTCGGGACCTGACTAGTCCTGGATGAGAGATTTTGCCGGACCACGGGAGGTCACATCTAGTCCTCCCTGCTAGCAGCCCCCCCAGACCTGGACCGGTTGCCAGACTTCTGGCCACCCCCCTCTTCCCCTGCCAGCCCTGCTGCTATGCCAGTCCTCCCCCCACCTTCCCTGCTAAGCCAGGCAGCCCAGCTCCCTGCACACTGGACTCTGGATGTGCCTACCAGCCCTACTGTGGCAGGCCAGGCCGCCCCCCTGAACTGTGCCGGGCTCCTGGACACGCAAGTCTCCTGGCCCCTCCGAGCAGCATCACTGCAGTATGCTGGGCTCCTGGCCCAGCCAGGTAGTCCCATTGGGTTGTACCTAGCACACCAGGCAGTCCAGCTGCAGGGAGGCCAGCCTTCAGCCTTCCACTGGAACTCTCTGGTCCTGGAACATCCCTGGTCCTGCTGGACCACAAATGTTGCTGGACCAGGGAGTCCCGGTTTACAGAGGTTCAACCTGTACAAAACTATAATTATTCATGATACTAGAGTAATGAAGAGACACTTGCAAAGCAAGAGAATAGAGTGTTCTAATGACCATCACGAGTGGTAAGAAGGAACCAAATAAGCAGCAGATCAGCATCGGTCTATATACACTGCCACTGAGGCACTACTTGAAGGAGGTCCACAGCTAACTGGACAGATACCAGTAGGATAAAAACATTACAATGACTGCGCACATGCAGGAGCGGCCCAAGGCCGGCTGCAGCAGCTGGCGCCCTAGGCAGGGTGGCGCAATCGCCGCCCTTGCCTGCACGGCCTTCAATGGCCGTTACGTCATCACAGGGCGCCTGGGGCAGCAGCACTCTAGGCAACTGCCTAGCTCAACTAGGCTCATGGGCCACCCCTGCGCACACAGCACACACACACAGCTGTTGGAAGGCACATGAACTGTCATGCGAAGAACAATAGTTCTTGTTTTGTCCATCAATTAGGTTTAATGTCTGAAACCCCAATTTTGGTTTACTGATTTCCAGTTCCACGTTTTTCCTGATTACCAAGCATGATCTTAACATAGTCCTTGAGTTATATCAGTAGGTCTTTTTGCTTGGACTAATTCAGTCTGTCTCATTTTTGCACTTTTCCCATCAACATTTGCTGTTACAAGTTACTGTGGCATTTTATGAACTTACTTTATTAGCTCAACTGTAAAAATGAGTACAACATCCACTTATCACAACAGGATATATTCTTGTCCATTAAGTACTGAAGCTGTAATTTACTTCTTTCACAATATTTTTATTGGCTGGGTAAGGCAGATCTCTTGCAGTTAATTTCTATGTGGGAAACCTCAGCAACTCATTCTCACCATGGACTAAGCTTTCTTTATGAGGGTTTGCTATGGAAGTCAAGGTTTATAATGCTTTTGCTGAGAAACTCCTAACTATAATGGCTTAACCAGGTGCAATTTTATTAACACAGGTCCAACTTTAACAGATATATCCCTCAGAAATACAATTCACTCACTTTCCTGAATTACACTATCATTTGAAAGTACCTTTCCATCATTTCCCTTGGAAACCACCATACTGCACCTGCATTCTCACCATTTAGCTAGACTTACCAAAATCTGCCTTCGCACTATCTCCTCTGGAGGATCACTGCTTTCACACAGGCATGCTAGCCTGCAAGAAACATGTCGCACTGCAAGAAAACAATGCACACATACATAAGGATGGGCCACTTCCCCTATTCTTTTCAGACCTTAACTCCAACTCTAAAGTCAGATTATGAAAACAACAGAGAAGCTACTTCACTAACTGATGCAATGAGAAAAAAATCATTTCTTAGGTAAGAAGAAGTTACTCACCCTGTGCAGTAATGATGGTTCTTCGAGATGCATGTCCCGTGGGTGCTCCACTGCAAGTGTCAGGCTTGTCCCGGCGCCGCAGATCAAAGAACTTTTACAGCCGTAGTCCACCGGACCGCGCATGCACGAAGCGCGGCTCGTGCCTTTTCATGTCGTTTGTGTGCACGCAGTCCAGCTCCCGCCAGTTCCTCCTGATCCTCTTGGTCTGAAAGACATAAATAAGAAACTCCAAAGAAGGGAGGAGGGTGGGTTGTGGAGCACCCGCGGGACACGCATCTCAAAGAACCATCGTTACTGCACAGGGTGAGTAACTTCTTCTTCTTCGAGCAGTGTCCCATGGGTGCTCCGCTGTACATGAATTCGCAGCAGTAGCCCCTGTGATGGAGGAGGGTTCGGAGCTATCTTGCTGCAACTGTGGACAGCATGCGGTCACCAGTGCCCCATCTGGTACGTGAAGGTTGGGGATGTCATAATGTCTGGCAAAAGCGAAGTCTGAGGACCATGTAGCAGTCCTGCAGATGTCTTCTAGCGGCACACCTTTCAGAAATGCAGTTGATGCGGCCATTGCACATGTTGAATGGGCTCTCGGTTTTTGTAATAGTGGTCTATTTTGTAAGATATAGCATTTCTTTATGCAGTTCACTATGATTGACAAAATGCGCTGTGCTGACAATGGGTGGCCCATAGAATGTTCAGCCGTAGACACTAAAAGCGTATTTGCCTTCTGAAAGGATCTAGTCCTTTCTATGTAAAAGGCCAACGCACGTCTGACGTCAAGAGTGTGTGGACGTGTTTGTTCTACCGAGGTATGGGGCTTGGGATAAAAGGGGGGAAGTACTATCAGTTCGTTAATGTGGAACCACGAGTTCACTTTTGGGAGGAAAGTGGGTTGAGGGCGTAAAATGACTTCCTGATCAGTGAACACTGTGTATGGAGGCATAGCTGATAAGGTGGCCAATTCACCAACTCTTCTCGCAGAGGTTATAGCAAGTAGGAAGGTAACTTTCATTGTAAGGAAGCGTAAATCACACGTGGCTAGTGACTCAAAGGGCTTGCGCGTCAGAGCATTAAGAACTAGCTTTAGACCCCACAGTTGTGCTGGTTGTGTGCAATGTGGAAAAAGGTTAGTCATGCCCTTCATGAATCGCTTTGTCATTGGGTGAGAGAAAACGGAATATCTACCCACAGAGTGGCGGAAAGCAGTGATTGCAGCAATGTGCACCCTCACGGAAGCACAGGTGAGAGAAGAGTCTTTGAGATGCACAAGGTAATCCAGAATCCGGTGGATAGAAGCAGAGCAAGGGTCTAAACATGTCAGTGAACACTACACAGAGAACCATGCCCATTTATGAAGGCAAGAGGATCTTGTGGATAATTTTCTACTGTGCAGTAGGATGTGTTTGACCTCTTGTGAGCAAATCATCTCTGTTTGTGGGAACCAACCAGGTACCAGAAGGCTGATCTGAGGATGGAACAAGAGCTGGTTGTTCTGGGAGAGCAGGTCGTGTCTCCTGGGCAGAGGATACGGAGGACGAGCCGATATTCGATAAAGGTAAGGAAGCCAACGTTTGTCTTGGCCAGAAGGGAGCTATCAAGATTACAGTGGCTCTATCCATGAGTATCTTTTCTAGAACTTTGGGAATTAGAGGCGTGGGAGGGAACGCATATAATAGATGATGGCTCCAGTTGCATAGGAAAGTGTCTCCTTTGGAACCCTGTCTGATCCCCGCTCTCGAGCGCTATTGGGGACATTTGGCGTTAGTACGTGTGGCAAACAGGTCTACCATTGGAAAGCCCCAAGAATGGAATATGGTTGAGAGCACGTCTGAATGCAGCTCCCACTTGTGTTTCAAGGAAAAATGTCTGCTCAGTGCGTTGGCCATGGTGTTCTGTTGACCGGATAAGTATTCGGCAATGAGGGAGATTTTGTGGTGGATGCACCAGTTCCACAAACGTATCGCCTCGGCACAAAGTGACTGGGATCGGACTCCGCCCTGCCTGTTTATATACTATACCGTTATCATATTGTCAGTAAGAATTCGAATGACTTGACCGTGAATCTTCGGAAAGAAGCTTCGACAGGCGTTGCGCACCGCCTGCAATTCTAGGAGATTGATGTGCATCAGCATCTCCGCAGGAGACCAAAGCCCCTGTGTCTTTTCGCGTTTCAGGTGTGCGCCCCACCCTAGCAGCGATGCATTGGTGGTTAGTTGTATTGTCAGTTGTTGGTGATGAAAGGGGATGCCTGACATCAGATTTTTGGGAACAGTCCACCAAGCTAGTGAGTCTCTGATGTAAAGAGGAACTGTCACCCTTCTGTGGACATCTCTAGCATTTGGAGTATATACTGTGGCTATCCAGTATGGAGACAACGGAAGTGTAGTCTCACGTGTTCGATACGTTGAAATCGTCTGTGGGCCGGGTATATTGCCACATGAAAATACGCATCCTGTAGATCGAGGGACGTGAACCGATCTTCACTGTGAAGCACTGGGATGATGGTCGCTAGCATAATCATCCTGAAGCAGAAATTCCTTAAGTACCGATTTAGTCCTCAGAGGTCAAGAATTGGCCTTCCCCCCCCCCCCC
>JANRFK010001158.1:839573-852486 GCA_030068395.1 Apalone spinifera | reverse complement strand
GGGGGGGGGGGGGGGGGGAGGAGGTAGAGAGACGAATGGGATGGTATGTCCTAGCACAATCGTTTGCAGCACCCATCTGTCAGTGTTGAAAGGGTCTCAGACGATGATGGAACAGTGCATTTGTAATATTGGGATGGTTGCTGAGTGGAATGGTCCATAGTCCCTTGACAGGAGCATCAAACTTGCTATCTGGTATTTAGACGGCCAGATGGTTTTGGCTGAGGTCTTCATCTCTGTTGGCGCTGCTGGTTACGTTGTTGGTCCTGCTGCCTGCATTGGGATGGTTGAAAGGTGAACGGTCTTTGCCTCTGATAGGGAGTATACCTCTTACGACGGAACGGAGGTATATACACCCCTAGAGTCTTGAGTGTAGTTCTCGAGTCTTTACCCGAGCGAAGAACCTGATCAGTTTTGTCCGAGAAAAGATTCTATCTATTGAAGGGCAAATCCTGAACTTTGGATAGGAGGTCCTTTGGAATGGCCGCCTGCTGCAGCCATGATGCCCTGCGCATAACCATGGATGTGGCTGTGGTACACACTGCAGTGTCCACTGTGTCCAAGGCTATGTGAAAAGCTGCTCTGGAAGCCGCATAGCCTTCTTGGACTACTGCTTTAAGGACCTCACACTTACTATCAGGTAGATGCTCCAACAGAGGTACTAGCTTTGAGTAGTTATCAAAGCTATGATTAGCTAATAATGCAAAATAGTTGGCCATACAGAGCATCAGAGTAGCAGACGAGTAAATCTTTCATCCAAAGAGGTCTAACTGCTTCATGTCTTTCTCTGGCACATTAGGTCTTTGTTGTGAGCCCTTGGTTCTTTGTTGGGCTGCATCGGCAACCAGGGAATTCGGCTGGGGATGGGTGAAGAGAAACTCCATCCCTTTTGCCAGGACAAAATACTTTTTGTCCGCGTTTTTGTTAGTGACTGGTGTCAAGGCTGGCAGTTGCCATATATCATCCGCAATCTCCAGGATGGCCTCATGTAGTGGGAGAGCCATCTTGGCCTGATGTGATGGCTGTAAATTTCTGAGCAGACGGTCAGATCTCTGCTGGACTTCCGCTATCTGTACTTTTTGTGACTCTGACACTCTTCTGAAAAGGTCTTGGAACTGTCGAAGATCGTCGGATGGCGACGTGTCTCCTTGAAATACTGCATCATCAGGCGATGAAGAGGATTGGTCAGTGGAGGACTAGTCCTGAGGCTCATCCTGTGCTGGATGCTGCTGTTGTTTGACTTGTGATTCGGATGGCTGAAAAGGTGGGATGCCCGTCGGAGTGGGTGGTCTGGTTCTTGGTGGTAAAGACTGATGTTCCCTGGTGGACAATATTTGAGACCGATGTGGAGAATTGGATATTGACATATGTCAGGTAGATGAACGGGAGTAGTGTCTATAGTAACGGTGATGCTGAGGCGACCTGTCATAGTAACGCGAGCTACACAGCGATCTACTATGAGAATGATGTCTATACGAATCATAGTACCCAGAATGACCTGAACCCGATGGAGATCTGGGGGATCGGGATCGCCCCCTGGATCACAGAGGAGGCGGAGGTGACCAGTGGTAGCGACATCGTGGCGAGATGTGCGGAGTGTCATAAATTCTTCATGATTGCCTCATGAAATGTGCGGAATGCGCCGAAGAAGGTGAATGCAGTTCCGGCGAGAATGACTACAATCCGGGGTAGGAGAGGTGTAGGGATTCTCCGGGATCTTCGACATGTGGCAGCAGTGATTCGCTCTGGTGAAGATGTAATTGGGGTAGAGGGTCGTGCAGACGTTTCGTACTCTACCCTCGGTGCCAAGCGTAATGCCATCGGGTTGTGTGGAACCAGTGAATGTCGTGGAGGCACATCATCCAGTGCCGGCGTGTATTCCAGCGCCGTAATTTCACTCGGTGCCGGCGAGTCGCTTGGTGCCAGCAAATGAGCCAGTGCCGGCGATTGGGTCGGTGCCAAGATGGCAGTCAGTGCAGCAAGGGCTGTCGGTGTCGAAACTGCCTCTGGTGCCACACTCAGAGACAGTGCGGGGACCGATCTCGGTGCCCTTTTCAGCGTCGGTATCGGGGTTGGCTTCGGTGCCAATGGTGTTTTAGGTGCCATATGAGGCAAAGTCGAGGGATGCAGAGCCGAAGTGCTGTGAGTTTGCTTAGCCTTGACCAGGCCACGCATAGCAAACATGACAGAGGTGCCTGGTTTGTCCCCCACGCTAACGTGCATCAGGGGAAAAGAATGAGAAGGCGATGGTCTTTTCTCTGCCTTCTTCAGAGACGGCTTGGCCATGGGGTCCGCTGACAATCCAGGAGCGGCACTATCTTGTGGCTGTAATGCTCTATCAAAGAGGAGCATTTTAAGCCTCATGTCTCTGCCTCTCCTTGCTCTGGCAGTAAGTCTGGAGCAATGGGGATACTTCTGAGGTAGGTGTCCCTCACCCAGGCACCTGATACAGAGAGCGTGCCCATCTGAGGCGGGCACTGCCTCGCGGCCCAAGCCGCACTTTTTTAAACCGGGCGATCCCAGCATGGTTGTCCCTTTCAAAAATGAGGTGACTAATCTAATACTAAAACTATTTACAGGTAACAACAACTAATTTTTGAGGAAAAATTTTTTTTTTCTTTTAAACTACAACAACTACGATTAGATAACTAAGTAACGACTAATGAACTAATTAAGGAACTAAATCTATCTAATATATCTAATTTCTTCCTCTCTCTCACTGACAGAATCTGAGGAGAAGGGGTTCACTCCGTCCGCGGCAGAGGACGGTCAGGAGGAACTGGTGGGAGCCGGACCGCACGCACACAAACGGCGCGAAAAGGCACGAGCTGCGCTTCGCGCATGCACGGTCCGGTGGACTACGGCTGGAAAAGTTCTCCGATCTGCAGCGCCGGGACAAGCCCAACACCTACAGTGGAGCGAGCACCCATGGGACTCTGCTCACAGAAGAAAGTAAACCTTCATAAATCTAACAACAAGAACACTATCCCATATAACCAAAGTAAAATAAAATTCAGCATATGAGCTTAGAATTTATGTTTTTATAACTAAGTCTCAGACAGCAGAGCCACTGCAGATTACATGCTCCTGTTCCACATCATAACTCAGTACCACATCCATGGGAAAGCACCATGGAAACTTCAGTCAGCCTTGAAACCCTACCCCCCTGCAAAGTATGAAGGATTAGAAGAAATTACTCACCTTGGCGCAGTAATGATGGTTCTTCAAGATGTGTCCCCCCATGGGTGCTTCACTGCAGGTGTCGGGCCCCGTCCTGGTGCCGCAGTACGGAAATTGAGTAGCCGCAGTCAGCTGGATCATGCATGCGCAGGGCAGTCTCACGCTGTTCGCACCTCTTGCACGATCTGGCTCCCGCCAGTTTCTCTCAGCTGCTCAATCTGAAAAACAACTGAGAGAGTAGATTACGGAGCAGGGAAGAGGGGGGGTAATGGAGCACCCACGGGGACACATATCTCAAAGAACCATCGTTACTGCACCAAGGTGAGTAACTTCTTCTTCTTCAAACAGTGTCCCTGTGGGTGCTCCACTGTAGGTGACTACGCAGCAGTAGTCCTAAACCTTCAAGGAAGTGCTCCGTAATCAAGGCTCATGTGGAGCTGAAAGTACTGCTGCAGCCACTGAGGAGTGCACTGTTAGATCGTGCAAGACTGCATAATGGTTCATGAAAGTGGCATTGGCCGACCATGTGGCCGCACGGCGTATATCTTGAAGCGGGACTCCCCTAAGGAACACTGTGGTTGTTGCTACAGTTCTCATGGAATGTGCCTTAGGTTGTGCTGGCAGAGACTTGTTGCGGATGGAGTAACACATGGTAGTTATGAGTTTGGCGAGGAAAGCAGTTCACCCTTAGTGCGGTCTGCTATAGACACCAATAAATGGTTTGTTTTCCTCCAGTCTTTGGTCCTGTCTATGTAAAAGGCAAACGCACGCTGAATGTCCAACATATGTAACCTGGCCTCCTGAGGCGAAGCATGGGAGCTGGGTACAATGAAAAGAGTATAACTGGCTCATTGAGGTGGAATGCCAAACATAGTTTCAGAATAAAGGCTGGGTGAGGCCTAACTATCACCTGTTCTTTGGTAAAAAGAGTGTAAGGCAGTTTTGACATCAGTGCAGCTAGCTCACTTACTCTGCGGGCTGAAGTTTTAGCCAGGAGAAAAACCACTTTAATGTCAGTAACTTAAGAGACGTAGTGGCTAAGGTCTCAAAGGGAGGCTGGGTAAGAGTATCGAGGACTAAGTCTAAGTTCCACGCCGGTGGTGGAGGTCTAAGCAGTGGATTCAAGTTCGTAACACCCTTGATGAATCTTTTAGTTGTTGGGTGCGCAAAAACCAACGTGGCCTCTACCGAGTGATGGAAAGTGGTAATTGCCGCTAGGTGTACCTTGAGGAATGGAACAGAAAGGCCGGCACGGCTGAGGTGCACAATGTAATCAAGTACGTGCTGAATAGACAACATCTTGGGGATGACCCCATTAGAAGAACATGAACCTGCATCACTTGAACATGTAGGTCCTGCGAGTAGTATCTCTCCTGCTATGTAGGAGGACGTGCTTCACCTGGTCTGAGCATGCATGCTCTGATTGGTTGAACCAGTCAGGAACTAGGCAGTCAGGTGTGGGATGTGTGGCTGTGGATGGAGAAGACGCCCCTGATCCTGTGCTAACAAGTCCAGCAGGGACATCCTATGCAGGAATGGGAACCACAATTGCCTTGCCCAGGAGAGGGCTATAAGAATCACTGTGGCTTCATCCATTTTGATTTTTGTCAAGACCCTGGGTCTGAAGACAATGGGAAGGAAAGCATAAAGAAGCAGGCCTCCCCAGTGTAGGAGGAAGGCGTCCCCCAGAGACCTCCACCTTATACCCGCTCTGGAGCAGTAACGGTTGCACTTTCCATTCTGGTGCGTGGTGAAGAGATCTATGAGGGAAAAGACCCAACGGCAGAATAGACGGTATACGCCTGAGCGGATCTCCCATTCGTTGTCGGGTGCAAAATGCCTGCTCAGAGAGTCTGCCATGAGGTTGTTCGCGCCAGGTAAGTACAATGCTATTACAGTGATGTCGTTTCAAATACACCAATTCCACAGCCAGACCGCCTCTGTACAAAGGGATAGAGAACGTGCTCCACCCTGACAATTGACATAATACATGGTGGCGATGTTGTCGGTAAGTATACCTATATTCTTGCCCTGGATATGTCTCTGGAAATGCCTGTAGGCATTGAAAACCACTCTGAGCTCTAGCAAATTTATGTGGAGGGATAACTCCACTCCCGACCACTTGCCTTGTACCAGCATAGTACCCATATGGGCTCCCCAGCTGATCAGAGACGCATCTGTTGTGATATGCGTGGCAGGAGAAGAGTGGTGAAACGGGACCCCGGCTAAGAGGTTGCGCGGATTGGTCCACCACAGTAGGGAGGCGCATACCTTGGTAGAAAGAGAAATCAGCCTGGTGACTTGATGCTTCGTGGGAACATATACTGAAGCCAGCCAATGTTGAAGGCAGCGGAGATGTAACCTGGCATGATGGATTACATAGATCGTAGATGTCATATGTCCCATTAGCTGGTGGCAGGTGAGTACTGTGACCGTGCAACAGGTATCTAGTATGGTAATGAGGTCCTGGATTGCCTGGAACCTCTGAAATGGTAAATAGGCTGTGCTGTCTCTGAATCGATGTGCATGCCTATGAAGTCTTGCCGTCGTTGTCATTGTGCTTCCACAAGGGAACGGCCTTTTATAAGGCAGTCGTCCAGGTATGGGAAAATGAAGACTCCCTCCACCACTGCAAGAGTTTTTGAAAATACTCCGAGTGCTGCTGATAGTCCGAAAGGAAGCAACCAATATTGAAAATGCTCCTTCCCTATTGTAAAGCAGAGAAAATGCCTGTGTGCCGGGTGGATAGTAATATGGAAATAGGCGTCTTGGAGGTCAAGAGCTGCAAACCAATCTCCATTGTCCAGAGCAGGAATTATGGAAGGGTCACCATATTGAAACGCTGCTTCCTTAGGTACTGATTTAACTTCCGCAGGTTAAGAATGGGTCGTCATCCTCCTGTTTTCTTCACCATAAGAAAATAGCAGGAATAAAACCCTCTTCCCCAGAACTCGTCCAGTACCCTCTCTACTGCTCCAATGTCTAGAAGATGCTGAACCTTTTGTTTGAGCAGAGTCTTGTGACAGGGGTCCCTGAAGAGGGATGGGGTTGTGGGGGGTATGGATGTGAATGGGATGGCAAATCCAGAGAAGACTATTTCTAAGACCAGTGGTCGGAAGAAATGGAAGCCCACTGGCGATAGAATGGCCTGAGATGATAATGAAATACAGCTGGCCCTTGATGTTTCCTGATGACCATGGACCATGGTTCGGGGCTCTTGACAACAAAGTCAAACTTGTTGCTTGTTTGTAGGTGCGGCGGGGGCATGGTTGTTTTGGGTGCGCCTCCTTTGTGGGTACTGTTTGGCTCACAATTGGTCAAATGTTCGCTGTTGGTGCTGCTGCATATAGTGAACATCTTAGCGTCTCTGGAATGGCTGATACTGCCTCCTGCGGTATCGAGGGGTATACATACCCAGAGTTCTCAGGGTAGTTTGTCTTTCCCCGAATGAAGAACACCATCCGTCTTCTCAGCAGTTTTAGTTTGTCAAACGGTAGGTCCTCCACTTTGGTATGTAATTCTTTGGGGACTCCCACAGAGTACAGCCATGACGATCTTCCTATAGCTATGGCGGTAGCCACCGCTCGGGCAGATGTATCCGCCACATCTAGGGCAATTTGCAGGCCTGATCTGGCCGACGCGTAACCCTCTTGAACTATTGCATTCAATACCGGTTTCTTTGCCTCGGAAGGTGGTCCATAAGCACAGTCAGTTTCGAATAGTTGTCGAAATCGTGATTAGATAACAATGCCATGTCATTTGTAATCCTTAACAAGAGGGTGGCTGAGGAATAGACTTTCCTGTCAAAGAGGTCAAGTCTCTTATTGTCCTTATCCGTTGCTGTTGCTCTATACTGGGGAGCCTTCACCCTTTGGTGTACCGCATCTACTACCAATGAGTTTAGCTGAGGATGACTGAAGAGGAAGTCCAAGCCCTCGGACAGGACGAAGTACTTTTTGTCCGCCCTTTTGTTTGTTGGAGATATGGATGTGGGAGTTTGCCATATCTCCTCTGCTGCTTCCATGATAGTCTCATCAACTGGAAGCGCCACTTTGGACTTCTGTGTGGGCTGCAAATTTTTCAGGAGACGATATCTCTTCTCCTGCACCTCAACCAACTGAATCTCCTGAGATGACGCCACCCTTTTAAAGAGCTCCTGGAACTACTTGACGTCATCTGGTGGGGAAATGTCCCCTGGTATTACTGCTTCATCATGCGAGGAAGATGACCGTTGTTCCAGCAAATTATTGGGGTTTTATTCTTCCACATCTGACAACTGACCCTCTTCGGGCTCTGGTTGCTGTTGCGCCTGGGGAGGGGAAGTTGAAGGTGGAGGAGACTCCATTTGTTGATCCGTGACAGATTGCTGAACTGAAGCCCGACTAGCCCATCTGCAATAACAGGGCAAAGCTCTTCTAGAGTAGCGGTAATGAGCCGTGTGATCCCTATGGTAGTAATAATATCTGCCAGGAGGGGACTGCCTGCAAGAATCACCGTAATACCTGCCATGCTCAGGTGAACAAAAATATACTGAGCTCCGCGACGAGGGGGGAGGTAAAACGGACATTCATCTGGAGTGATGACGATACTCCGTGTACGGTAATGATCTATGAGGCGATGGTGAGCTGGCTCGCCTGTCATATATATATAGTGCTCGTGGTGCTGACGGCAGTGCTGCAGCTCTGGTGATCTCGGCGCCGGTGGAGAGGGCGACAGTGCCGGGGAGAACGTCAGAGATGGTGACGTAGGAGTAAAACTTCTCGGCCAGTGTAATTTTGCCAACACCTTCCTTGGTTCAGTGGAGTCGCTGGGTGCTACCGGTGCCAGTTCAGGCTGCAGCACCAATAGTCTGGGCTCCAGTACCAGCGGTGCCAATGTAGACGCAGGCACCGGTGCAGACGGCTTCAGTGCCAGGGGGAACCAGTGCGGACAGCTTCGGTGCCAGAGGCACCGGTGAGGACAGCCTCGGCATTTCGCTCGGTGCCGACAGTGCTGCATCCACCGGTACCTTGTGCCTCGAAGATGGCCTATGGGAGGCAGTACCGGAGGTGCCGGGTCTGCTCCCTGTGCTCACCCTGCTACTGGGGGCTGGAGGTAACGAACGTGCCGGTGACACCCTTTTCTTTCTTGCAGGGCCTGCCCCCTGGAGAGGACACCCTCCACTTTTGAGTAGGTACAGCGTCCGAGGCGGTGGTGACCAGCTTCTACACACTGAAGAGCCTTATCAAATAATATCATTCGGAGGTGCATTTCCGTTGCGCCACACTCTGGCCGTGAGCTTAGTGCACTGGGCGCACTTTTGAGGCACATGGCCCTCACCAAGCCACCTAATGCTGGACGAATGGCCATCGGAGGCCGGCATCACATCTCAACAGAGATTGCATTTCTTGAATTTGGGGGAACCTGGCATATTGAAAGCTTCTCTGCTTTTCAGCTTTTGCTTTTTTTTTTTTTTTTTCAGTTTAACTATAAACAGTCTCAGAGAAAAAACTACTACTTTTTTTTTAACTAGAACAACGACTATGACTACAACTAACATTTAAATTAACTAACAACTAATACTACTATCTAATAACTATTTAATAACTATTTCAGGTTCTGATGAGGAGAACGTAGAGATGAGGGAAACTTCGTCTGTGACCTGAGGCAGTTGAGAGAAACTGGCAGGAGCCGGATCGCGCACGAGACAAGAAGCATGAACGGCACGAGACCACCCTGCGCATGCACAATCCAGCTGACTTCGGCTACTCAAAATCTCCGGACTACGGCACTGGGACGGGGCCTGACACCTACAGTGGAGCACTCACGGGGACACTACTCGAAGAAGAATATATGTTTCAATCATGGTGGACTTAACCATGTTCCCACTGAAGTCAACAGAAGTTTTGTTATTAACTTAATTAGAATAGACTCAGGTTTTCCACATCTGGGAGCAGATTCACCTACTGCTTATCTTGGTATAAACCAAAGAGGACTATGACAGCAAACAATTCTGCAAAAGACCAGGCTATAGTGGTGCAAAGCAGTCAAAATCTTAGCTATGCCCAGAAGATCATTAGAATACAGTGCAGCCCACAAAGCAGAGTGGAACTAGCTGAGAAGGGAAAATGGCCAGGGAATGGCCTGATTAAGAACCTTCTCTCTGCAGCTTCTACAAAGTTCCAGAAGGAGTTAAAGCTTATCCTAAGCAGCAACCCCAAGGAAAGGTAGCTGCGAAAACAGTCCGCCCTCCATCAGAATGAATCTCTCTCCAGTGCATGGAGCTTAGCTGGCACAAGAAGTGTAATTTAGGCACATGGGTAAACATTTTGTAGTGAATGAATATACAAACAAATAACAACACTGGACTTCAGGGTAAATACCCCAATACAATTTGTTTATTATTGCCTGTTCAGAATCAATAATGTGTTGCTCTGTGATGTACAAGACACAAATGAAAACAGTTACTGCTACAAGAAACTTCTAATTTAGCAACCACAATCATAGAAAACTTCATTATTTTCATCTTACCTAAAAGATGGCAACAGCAACAACAGATTGCTAGTGTAAAGCTGGGACTTTGGTTCAGTACTGATTGAGGCAAGGGTACCACTTACTAGGTCACAAACATTTCCTACAGCACTTGGGTTCTCTTTCTATCTAAATCAGGAGTGGGCAACCAATAGCTCCAAGCCAAATATGGCTCAGCACAGAACCAAATATGGTTCTTTTGTCATTCTCAAAATGCATGCAACTTTTTTAATTAAACTGAAAAATTCAAAATTTTTAAAAAAACGTAATTACTCATGTCTTTTGTGTGTGTGTATGGTTCATCTTTAACCTGAGGTGAAAGAAGGCAGTGCACCCACAAGAGCTGGCTAGGGCATTCTGTTCATTTAAAGGGCTGGCTGAGGGCACACTATAGGGGACGCATGCACACTGCCAGCCAGGATAGCAAGAGGGGATGGCGGCAGCAGATGCCTCCATCTGGCCACGGCAGCCCAGCTCCAGCCCTCATTTGACTGCCACTGTCTGTCCCCAGCCACCATGTCCTGGGCCCAGCAGCAGTGGCACAGTCAACAAGGCCACAATCGGGGCCTGGCCCCAATCCTGAGACATGTGCCACGGTGTGGCCCCTTATCTGGCCGCAGGAAGGACTGTCAGCTGCCCCACTCCTACTTCAGCACAGGTAGAAGGGGAGGCTACGATCCAACTGCAGCAACTACAATCCAACTGCAGAGGTGCAGGCTACGATCCAACTGCAGAGGTGCAGCAACCCAGCGCCAGCTAAGGTAATCCAGCCACAGCGCCCCCCACATACTCTACTTCCCACCCCCAGTGCCCTGCCCTGCCCTGCCCCCTGCACCTCCCACACTCCCCAATCCCTGTCCCAAGCCACTCACACTCCAACCCTGACTCCTGCACCACCACATCCACAAACTGCACCCCCCAGGAGCAGAAGTTCCATTAAATAAAGTCTATGAGTATGTTTCATTTATGTTATTAATCACCATGTCAATTATCAATAATATTAAGTTGTATTTTTTTCAGTCATGAAAATGGGGATTCTTATATTGATTCTTTATTGACTTGTTCTGAATTTTGATGTAGTTTAGTTCTTTGGTTTGAAAAGGTTGCAAACCCCCGGTCTAGATAGGAAGGTATTTTCCTGATAGGCCTCCCATCAAAGTACTAAGCAGACCTGACCATGCATAAGAGTGACTTAAAAAAATATAATTGGGCCAATACCCTTTATTTCTTTATGATATATAAAGAAATTCTGAATTTCTACCATTAAAAAAAAGCAGAAAGCCTTTCAGATCTATGCTAGAAACCTCGAGGGTGACATGAGAATAGATAATATAACAACACAATAGCCAAGAGACTAAAAGTGCAGCAGATAAGAGAGAAAATGAATTATAGCCTTTGTATAAAACTAAATTTTTTCTTGCTTTTGTTAATACCTATTTATCAAAGCTGTCTAGTGAACATTTGGGAGAAAGTCTTAAATAAACATGTGATATCCTAAAATTTCTATTTTACGAAGAGATCTTATATGTCCTGAGAATAAAAATCCTAGCCTCCCTCAGTTCCTTTTAACCTTAACTCCAATGCAGAGACATAAAAGGACAGGTCATGGACATGTGCAACAAATCTCAAAGAATAATTAATATGGAAAAGGTAAGTAACCATTTTTTTTCTTCAATGGATTTCACCAATGCTGAGGTGCATGAAGCCTGCATTCAGTAACTTTATTGTGAGCAAGTCAATGCCAGTGCTTTCATTAAGAAGGCTGAAAGGAATGTCACAATTTTGACAAGAGGCTAAGCCTAGACTCCTAAAAACTCCCATACAATTGGTTATGAAGAATATGAATAAAAAAACCAAAAACAAAAAACTGCTTCAATGATAAGAGGGTAAACCCAATGATTCTCAAAATCCTTTAAATGCAGAGCTGCAGCGGGGGTAGCTGCTAGGACCTGGCGTGAGCTGGGAGTGAGCCAGTATGCCTGCCCTCCAGCTCTCAAAATCCTTTAAATGCAGAGCTGTAGCAGGGTAGCTGTTGGACCTGGCATGAGATGGGACTCAGACAGCATGCCTGCCTGCCTGCCAGCTCCCAAGCTCCTTTAAATGCAAAGCCATGAGGCAGGGAAGGCATGTAGCCGGTAATGTTAACCAATAACTAAGCCCTAGTCTACACTAGAGAGTTATTTCAAAATAACTCCCCTTATTTCAAAACAGCAAGCAAAGCGTCCACAATACCAAGTGATTATTTTGAAATAATAACTCCTGCTTTTCATGAAGAATAACACTTATTTCAAAACAGTTATTTTGAAATAGCGGTAGTATGGATGCTCTACCGCTGCTATTTTGAAATAACTATTGCCCAGACTCATTCAAAGTAATTACTCCCCAGTGCTTCCTGGGGCTCTAAGTCGAGGTAGTGTGTCCCCCATTAAGGAAGCCTACCTCGGACTAATTTCAAGACTTCCCTTCAATATGAACATGCTACTCTGAAATAGCTATTTTGTGAGTTATTATTTTGAAATAAATTCTTTCAAAATAATTTCCTAGTGTAGACATGCCCTTAGACTGTAAGCACCTTTTAACAAAAACTATGGACCAGATACTGGGTCCTACAGACTTGCACAGAGAGCAGGTCAAGATGCAGAGACAAAAGTGTCTTTAAAGATCACTTCTGCACTCTGAAAATCATGATGCTTCAATTGTGCAGGACAGCGCGTTTTGCATAAGGTTAGATTAATACTTGTGTCAATATGGTTCATTTCCAAAAATTTCTGACCAGACATTAGTGAAGCACAGAAGAGTCCAGACACAGATCCTTTCCTTTGGTCATATCCCTTTTCATTGCTACACAGGCAACAGGAAAGGGGAGTAATATAACAGCTCCCACATTGATTGTGTCACCACCAGAGGATCATTCTTGCACTGGAATGATCCTTCTTTAGTTGGTTATACAAAACAGCAATGTGTTACTCTCTGCTTCATTTTATCTGCAAAGATATTTTCACTGCTGGTGGTGCGTCCAAGTGCGCAACTCTGGTAAGAGCCAGCTGGGGCATTCCGCTGCAAGAAGAGGTGCAGCATACTCCCAGGGCTCTCCTGCAACAGGCTGCCACACTGAGCATCAGGCAGATAAAAAGGGCTGGCTGGGGGCTCACCCCACACCAGTCTGAGACTTCATCAGCTTTCCCCCTCCCCGCCCAGCACCTTTAGAGAGGGCAGTGGGAAGGGC
>JANRFK010001158.1:826785-839563 GCA_030068395.1 Apalone spinifera | reverse complement strand
CCCCCCCCCCCATTCCTACCAAGACTGCTTGTGTCTTGCTACTCCTTTTCCATCACTATCAGGGAGCAAGTGGAAAACACTCAGCATCCCTGCATTCCTCTCCCTCCTGGCTGGTCCCGCTCCCTCTGGGGAAGGCAGGGCGCAGAAGAGTGAGTGACCCACGCTGTATGCCTTCCTCTCGCTCCCTGAGCGTGACAAAGGGAAACAGCAAACAGCATCAGTAAGAAATGGGGGGCTTCAGCCCCCCAACCCTCCTTAAAGAGTGCCCTTGCCTCCATGCATTCCCCCTATGACTCCAGCCTTGATTTCTGCACTCCCCATACACTCCAACCCTCTGCCCTGGAGCCCCTCCTCACACCTCCAACCCTGACTTCTACAACCCACATATTTCCACCCCTTGCCTTTAGGCCCCTGCATGCCACTGCACACTTAAATTTATTACAGGTGCTATTATATCATATCCCCCAACCCTGTTCTAAGGCCCCCCCCGGGGGGGGCAATACAATAGCATCTGTAAGAAATTTCAGTTACTTTCACTCCTGCACACAGCCCTATGGGACTATGTACATACATTAAATAAAATAAAGTTATCATAAGAGGTTTTCTTTTACAGTATAAAATAATTTAATCTATGACACAAAACACATACATACATTTAGCTCTTTGCTCATCATTGATCACTGAACCTACTCGGTTAGTCACTGCCCAATTCCATAGATTTACTGCACTTTCTTCAATCTAGGAAGGCAGAAAAAAAATCCATTAGAATTCACCATTTTGTCTTGATCTGCATCATACTGAACTTCTTGATGTAACAGAACCATACAGAGATAAACATGTATATGCCTGTGTCAATCAAAAAATGACAGGACCTAAAGCTGAAAACATCTAACAGGATTGATGGAACCTGTGGTGGCCAACGTTGTCTTCAGACATAATTTGAAATTATACACAGTAGGGAACTCTGTGAAAAGCATGATTTCAGAAACATTTGTTTTGTGTCATTAAAGCATCTTCCTGAACAGATTCACTTCACTCAATTGTCCTTACATTCATTTACAAGCCCATTCTTGAACTTACAAACATTTGATCCAGTTTACTCCATCCATCTGGAATGAAATGATCTCACACACACAAACCTTGTGCAATAGCATATTCATTGCCATTAAGATAGAACTGACATACTGATGTCTTTCAAAGTCTAATAAGGATGTTCAGAAAAAAAATTCTTTAAGAATGGCTTCAAGTCTAAAAAAATCTTCTCACAGAGACAGACATAAGTAGCTCAATCTACTTAGTTGATCAAAAAGAAAGTTAAGAGGTAACTTGATTATGGTATGTAAGTTCTGACACAGAGAGAGAAGACTTCTGACAATAGAGGATGCTTTATTCTACCAAAAGACCCGACAGCTGCAAGTTGCATTTATATAAATTCAGACTTGAAATTGGGTACATAAAGTGAGAGTAATAAGCCATTGGAACAACAAACTAAGTGATGTGGTATATATTCTATAACTTGATGCCTTTAAAAGGGCTGGTTTTGTTCAACATCTTTATTAATGACCTGGATGAGGGGATGGATTGCACCCTCAGCAAGTTTGAGGATGACACTAAGCTAGGAGGAAAGGTAGATATGTTGGAGGGCAAGGATAGGGTCCAGAGTGACCTAGACAGATTAGAGGATTGGGCCAAAAGAAATCTGATGAGGTTCAACAAGGACAAGTGCAGAGTCCTACACTTGGGACGGAAGAATCAAAGGCATTGTTACAGCCTCGGGACAGTGGCAGTTTGGCAGAAAAAGACCTGGGGATTCCAGTGGATGAGAAGCTGGATATGAGTCAACAGTGTGCCCTTGTAGCCAAGAAGGCTAATGGCATATTAGAGTGCATTAGGAGGAGCATTGCCAGCAGATCTAGAGAAGTGATTAGTACTCTTTATTCAGCACTGGTGAGGCCACATCTGAAGTATTGCGTCCAGTTCTGGGCCTCCCCACTACCGAAAGGATGTGGATGCCTTGGAGAGGGTCCAGTGGAGGGCAACCAAAATGACTAAGGGGCTGGAGCACATGACCTATGAGGAGAGGCTGAGGGATTTGGGTTTATTTAGTCTGCAGAAGAGAAGAGTGAGGGGGGATTTGAGAGCAGCCTGCAACTTCCTGAAGGGAGGTTCCAAAGAGGCTGGAGAGAGACTGTTCTCAGTAGTGACAGATGACAGAACAAGGAGCAATGGTCTCAAGTTACAGTGAGGGAGGATTAGGTTGGATATTAGGAAAAATTACTTCACTCGGAGGGTGGTGAAGTACTGGAATGGGTTACCTAAGGAAGTGGTGGAATCTCCATCCCTAGAGGTTTTTAAGTCTCGGCTTGACAAAGCTCTGGCTGGGTTGATTTAGTTGGGATTGGTGCTGCTTTGAGCAGGGGGCTGGAGATATATATATTACTATTGACCCAAAGGGCTGAATTAGGGATGTAAAAGAGACTAGTCAATTACCCAATAAGCATATACTTATCAGGCAGTCGAATAGCGACTTGACTAGTTGCTTCCCCCCCGCCTTGCTGCCTCTAAAAGAGGCAGCAAGGGGGGGAGCAGGGGCCGGTGCTGTGGGGAGCTGGTTTAAAAGCCAGTTCCCCCCAGCACCATCTCAGAGGCACAGGGGAGGCAGATATGTAGCGAGGAACTGGGCACGAGCTGGGAATCAGCAGCTTCCCAGCTCCCGCCCAGTCCCAGATCCTGCACCTCTGCTTTTTACATAGATTAAAAGCCTGGCAGCACAGCTGGTGGACAGAGCAGAGGCACAGCATGGAGTACAGGGAGTGAGCTGATTCCCAGCTCACAACCAATCCCTCCCACTACGCTTCTGGCTTTTAAATGTATTAAGAGCCTGTCAGCTCTTAATACATTTAAAAGGCAGAGCCGTAGCAGGTTAGCTCCCAGGGCCAGTAACTAACCCTGCTGTGGCTCTGCCATGTCCCCCTTTATTGACTAATCAAGTAATCAATGGGAATTCCATTGACTACTTGATTAGCTGATTACACACAATTTAACATTCCTATGCTTAATCTCCAACAGATTTATATTATTACAGTCACCAGTTGTCCGGTACATAGGATTTTCAAAAACATTATCCTCTTGGGTAAAATTTTGAATTTTAGTTTAGAGTATGTTGGGGAGAAAGTTTGAAAAAAAAATCTTTCTGTTGTTTTTGTGTTTAGTGAAGAGTTTTCCCCCATTTTAATCAACTTTTTCAAAATGGCAGAAGT
Organism: Apalone spinifera; assembly: GCA_030068395.1. Classification (NCBI taxonomy): domain Eukaryota; kingdom Metazoa; phylum Chordata; order Testudines; family Trionychidae; genus Apalone; species Apalone spinifera. Next base: position 836,303 of record JANRFK010001158.1, on the reverse strand, counting down.
TTTTAACTTAATATGTAAGTAGTTCTTAACAAGGATTAACGAAAAATACCTAAAAGTTATAAACATTTAAACAGTCTTTCATTCATCTTAATGAGGTATGAACTACAAGAAATAAAATATGAATGTTATTTACTTTCTGAACTTTCACAGTGTTACACTCGAAAGTAAAAAGTCATAATAGCTCATTCACATAAAAACAATGTTCCTTGTCTTTATCCATGGAGCACCTGCCAGAAAACCACCCAAAAACAAGCCCAAATAACAGGGGAAATCTATAAAAATCAGAAAATATAAGCAAGCGAGTTGTGGGTTGTGTCGTTATACTTGGCAGAGTTTGCATCATGACACCATGATGCTGGGCAGGACTTGTGTCAGAAACATTTCCCCAAGAGAAGGGAGGGATAGTTTGGATGTGGTTTTTTTTTTAAAGCTGTCAAAAGACAAGCAGAAAAACCTATGGGCTGCAAGTACATGAAAACATCAACGCAACTGACCCAAAAGAAGCAAAAAGTTATTTGTTTTAAGTGGACTCAGTACCATTTGTGTTCCCTGCTATTAAATGGGGCTAAAAAATACAGATGGGGGCAAACTGGAATAAGAGGTAGGCCAAATTCACATATTCACATGATATCCTAGTCAATTCTACGTATTTTAAAGGCATTTAAAACACATTTACACAATTAATATTTTAAACTCTCTTGAAATACTCATTTACACAATAAACTAATCTCCTTAGAAAGTAATTACAATCCACTGTGTCTACTCTCACAGTTCTGCAACAGACTTGTTTCTTTTATAGACACAAAAAAGCATAAGCTTGCCCAAGAATAAAAGTGTAATATTCAAAGCAGTTTGCAATCCACTCAATAAAAAGAAAATTTAGAAGGAATGTTACATATCAGTAATGCTAAATATATGGCATCCTCTTTCAAAATGAAAGAAAATTAATCTGGTCTGAAGAGTTGCTGGAATCCTATCATACCATATAATAAACTTTTGCCAGTTGCTAATATGGCCCTTGGATTTTTTGTCAGTGAACATTTAAGAAGTTATACTTTAATATAACTCATGTTTTATATTGATACGTCAGAAAAACCTGCATTTTCTTCAAATGTGCTAAATGATATATAAACAAGAAATGTTATACTATACCATACTTTTACAAAAATGTGAACAGAACATATTCTAAGGCAGTGTCTACACTTCCACTTTGCGCTAAAATTTTAGTCATTTAGGAGTGTGAAAAAACACACTCCTGAGAGACAGACATTTTAGCACTGAAAAATATAAGAATAGACAATGAGTAGTCTTGTAGCACCTTAGAGACTAACAAAGTATAGACACTTCAAGGGGTAGCCGAGTTAGTCTGTACAGGATAAGCTTAAAAAACAACAAAAGGTCTGGTAGCACTTTACAGACTAACAAAACATGTAGATGGGATCATGAGCTTTTGTGGGCACAACCCACTTCTTCACAGCATTTCATGGCTGGGAGCTGCAACTCCCATAGCAGCAATAAAGCTACCACTCCTTGTTCAGGATGGGTTTTTTTTTACCGCTCAGAGAGTCAGTTCTTCTGGTGATAAAGCATGACTACACTGCCCACATCACAGCTCTGTGGCAGATGTGCTGTCAAGTAGGCAGTGTAGACATATTCCAAACAAGTGTCTCAACCAGGTCTTGCTCTTTACTTGCACTGGCCATTAGGTGTTGAAGTTGTCAGAAGGTCAACACAGAGCTGTTCACCATTACCTTGGCCACAAGATTAGATTGTTTTTAAATATGTGTTTTCAGCAAGTGTTTCCAGACTTCTACCTGAACCTCCTGAATCTCATTCCCAGTCTCATTATCCACATTTTCTATTTCACTGAACAGTTTGTCAATGATCTCAGGTACATTTGATGAGGTGTCTTTCTTTACCAGTTCTTGAATTAGCACTGAAAGAAAGACAAACAAGAGGCAGCAACTCTCCACACAAAGATTAAGAGCAACACATCATTTCTGAATATCTGAACAAGATAAACCAATCAGTTTACATTTTCTCCATATCCTTCTATCTACTACAGCAGTTCTCAAACTTCAGAAACTCAACAATCCCCATTTTGATTTAAAAGTTCTCAGATTCCCCCAAGCCTCCTGAGATTTATTTTCATTTGAAGGAAAAAAAATCCAGGTTCATGAAAAGTTTATTTATTTATATTGTACCACTAAGACTATTTAGTTATTGAATTATTCATTATTAGACAGATATATATAAGTATGTGTGGCTAATGAACTACCCTTTATTTTTATTGTCATTAAATTTAAACAGCTAGAAAACTTCTCTCCTTCACCCAAGGCCTTACCCCGTCCACCTCTTGCCAACCCACTCCTGCCCATCTCTCTTCCCCACCTCTTTCCGCCTCCTCCTCGCACATCCTATACACCACTGAACCGCAGCATACAAGAGGCACTGGAAGGAAGGGGAGTAGTTGATCAGAAGGGCCGGCATCCTAGAATACACTCGCAGACTCAGCCTACAGACCAACATTGTGTTTATTTAGTAGCCTAGTGTTTCTCAAAGTGAAGAAGGAACCTGATCAATTAAATGAAACAATTCAAGAAATAATTTTAAATCCTAGAAATTTTTTACTTAGGCAACAAGGTGTAATTCTTGTGACCTACACCAATTAAATCTGTTGACTTTCACGAAGTTGAATCCAGGCAATGAGACCAAATTATGGACCAACATTTAATTTGCTAATAAAATACCTCTTTCCTAAGAGTGTCCTTTGTTTCCATTCTAAACAACTTTTACTCTTTGGCACTCTCAAAAAATACAATGCTGCATGAAGCCTGCATCAATAACGTTACTGTGAGCAAGTCAATGCCAGTGCTTTCATTAAGAAGGCTGAAAGGAATGTCACAATTCTGAGGAGAGGCTGAACCTATAATCTTAAAAACTCCCATACAATCGGTTATGAAGCGTATGAATAAAAAACCAAAACCCTGCTATCCTGGGTCTTCTAAATTCCTGCTCAGGTTTAAAAGGAAAACTGACAAACTCAATTAACTGCTGTATTATTAACCAGTCACTGAATTTAGAGACAATTAGGTAACTTTACTGGGTCCTCCTTCCCTCTTCAATATGTTTTGATCATCATAACGTAGAAACTTCTTCACACATAGGTTTGAGATGCAAAAAACATTCAATGTCTCTCTTTGTCGCTAGTTTTGTAATTATTCAAGCGTTATTTTAATCCACTAACCAGTTGCTTTTCAAGTGCTAGTTAGTTAAGCACTGCCTGTCTCCACATTTCTTTGACTGTGAAGTTCTTCTAGCACATCAAGCCCCAAAGCGTCTTTGTAAGTTATTTAATATTATTTGTTTTCCTTGAGCTGAAGACAGTCATCAGCTATTTGGAACCACAAACTAGACAACATGCTTGGTATTTCCTTCTCTATTTCTCCTCTATACTTGTGTGCTCAATTTACTGGGCATGGGGCAATACAAAACCTTTATACCCCATGCTAAAGTAATCTCCAAGCATTTATTCAGGGCCAGAAATATTTTTATTCTCCCTAGCTCTTAAGAACACCATCCTTCCCCAGTGTCTTTAGTCCGTACTTCTCAAGTCCTCCCTGACATTCAGGTTCCAAGACAAATCATAATAGTATCAGGAAGAGTCAGATTTTCCTGACTATAATTAGAAAAATCGGAAATGAGTCTTTTATTCCCTGTGGCTTCATCATAACACACAAAATATACATGTGCAGTACTGAATTATTTACACAATTATAGATTAAACATTTAGTTTCTCAAAGATTACTGATTTGTACCTTTAATGTCCAGTAAGTGAGACTTCCCCTTCATTTCTAAAGCGTTGAATCAAATCCTTTAACACACACACACAGACAAAAATTTAAGTTTTATATGTAATTTTTCTATTACACCTTTCAACTATTCCTTACTATAGACTTGATCCCACTCTTACCGTGTGTCTAGGGTGTTTTTTTTTAAAGTGGCCTTTTTTCAAAAAAACTTGCCCTGCGTCTAGACTGCTGCCACGTTTTTTGGAAAGTAAATCGAAAGAACGCGGCAGTTTTTTCAACCGCAGAAAACCTCTGCACTTCCTCCCCTTATCGACTAATCGATTAGCTGATTAATCAAAATGTAACATCCCTACCATGGTGTCCAACCCGCTAGCTACTACATGTGGTTATTTGGCCAGGCAAGTGTGACTAGTTGGCTTGAACAATGTAGCTATTTGGCTAGTTGAGTGTGGTTAGTTCGCTATAGCAGTAGCCACTATAATGACTACTGCTTCAGAAATGGTTGGATACCACAGCTGCAGATCCTTTTTTACTACTATCCAACCACCTACTTATTGTTTCCTCACTCCCATTACCTCAGTTGATTTACTGCAAAAATTCTAATTCAGAAACTTACAGAAAAATTGTTTATGTTAAATGTAGGCATGTGAAAGGTTAACTGGTTAACCAATAAGCATAATCCTTAATGGGTGCTGCTTACTGGTTCCAGTTAACCAGTAGAAGCGGGAACAGCTCCCCACCCACCGTTTGCAGGAGGATGTTCCAGCCCCAAAGAGCCACCGCAGACAGGGGCTGCTCCAGGCATCCAAAGCAGCCCCTGTCCAGGGTGGCCCAGGCATGTTGCAAGCAGGGGCTGTTCCAGGCATCAAAGCTGCCCCTGTCTGCACCCGGGGGAAGAAGGGACACAGATAGGGGCTTCTCCAGCTGGGCTGTCCATGCCTGTGGAGAGGAGCCTCTCCAGCCTGGCCCCCTTAATTAGTTAACTGGTTAATCTTTATATGTAACCTGTTAACCAATTAAACAGAATTTTACATCTCTATTTAAATGCCCTGCCACATTTCTGATTGGCTATTTTTAACTCTCCCATTTTTAGCTCATCTCATATCTCACTCCTGGGGGAATTCTGCACCACTGCATGCATTTAATTAATGAGCAATAAATATATCTGAGTGCAGAAAAAAGCTTCTGCCAGAAAGTTGCTGCAGTACTGCCTTTTGCCAACCAAAGGGTGCTATGGCACTAGAACAGAGTAGCAGCTCTCCTTGAGGGAGGGAAGAAAAAGAGCCCACCCATCTTCACAGCATCTAGCAAGCCAGATCAGGAGACAGTGAACATGAACAGATATCAGCATGGGGCTGCTCTGGGTCACGGAAGGGTGGGAGCACATAGGGACAGGGAGCTGTCTGAGTAGGACACACAGACCCACGGGAATGAGTGACGTAGGTGCTTGAGTAGGGCTGGAAGGACGTGTGTGGACAGTAGGGGCAAGGACATATGGAGGTGTAGGGTCACATGCGACAGATGTGCCTGACAGAATGGGAGAGATTAGGCATCAGCCAGGATCTGCATGGGGAAAGCTCCCAAAGACTCCTTCTAGCACCCTCAAAAAATTTGTTCCATACTTTTCCCACTTATATCCAAGAACCCTCCGTGTTCACACCATGTTCCTTCCCAACAATTACTTCCCTGTCACACAGTTCCTCTTTTAGCTTTGAATCCCTTAAGCCTTTGCACTACTTCTCAGGTGTGCAGGAAATATGATTCATCATTGGAGTTTAAATTAATTATTACTCAGATTTCTGTATTAATATGCCTATTAATCTGTTTGTTACCTGTATTGTTACAGACATACTTGCTGGCATGTAATTTGATGTAAATGACCAAAAATAATTGAAACTGGTGTGATTATGTTGAATAATCTTGACAAATAAAATATGCAGAGTTTGGAAATACTGTGCACAAAAATTATATTTGGAACAGAATTCCCCCAAGAGCGATATCAGAAAGTGATCAGGTTGGCTAGTTCGCAGACAGACAGGCCATACATAAAATATTACAAAAGTTATCGACGCTCTTTGTGGATTTCTTGATTCTTGTGTTTAGAGCATTGATGGGCAACCTACAGCCTACAGGACACATACAGTCCATTGGTGTTCCACCTGCAGCTCCCTTTCCCCTTTTTTTCCCCAAGCCTCTTGTGCACCGGGACACTGGAGTGCGGCACTTACCCACTCCTCCTCCTCCCTTCCAGCACTTTCAGAGCACCCTGAATTGGATGACTTGCAGCTGTTCAAGATCTAGAAGGGAGTTGGAGAAGTGGGGATGGGGCAGGAATCAGGTGATTCATTGTGCTCCAAAAGCACTGAGAGGGAGGGGGAGTAGGTAAGTGTGGGACTCCAGTGTGGGAGAGCCTGGTGGAAGAGGACAGAGAGCCACAGGCTGCAGCTGGAACCACAATAAGCTGCAGGTTGCCCACCACTAGATTTCAATCTTACAACCCACTGAAATAGAGGGCCACTCATGCAGACCACTCACTAGTATTGGTTGCCCATCAGAGCAGTGGTTCCTGAGCAGTGGTCCACAGACTAGTGCCAGGCTCCAGCACACTGCCAGGCCACGCCCATGCCTTGATGATTGGCTCAGCAGGAATGTCCTGGCTTAGCCAATGACTGTGCTATTAGCTCTTTAAATTGGACAAGGGTAACTGTCTAGTCACTTCCACCAAATACAACAGCTAAAAGATGGAAGTGAAGGAAGTAAAATATTTTGGGAAGCAATGTCTTATGTATGATTTTTAACAGTGGTGGAAATAAAATACTTTGGGTAGCTAACGAGGTGTTTTTTTTTTATTTTGTTAAGGTACAAAGAATACTTTGGGGACGAGAGAATAATAATAAAAAAACCTGTTACAATGACATGTAGTTACAACAAAATTTAGTGGGGACATGTTACTTCAATTTTGTAAAATCAGGAGTAGGGGATGTTAAATATCAGTTAATTGAATAGTTAAGTAACCCCATGCATTCTTATTGATTAGTCGACTATTCCTCAGTCCGCAGGAGGTGGGGCTGGCAGCCAGTGCACTCTGGCCTCACTCCCGAAGAGCCCCCTGCCACTCCGCATTGCTGCCTTTGATACAGAGGAAGCAGCACAGGTGGTGCCAGGGGGGAGCTGGTCCACAAGGGGAGCCAGTTTAAAAAACAGCTTCCCATGCAGCTCAGCTGCCTGCCACCCTGTGCTGCTGCCTCTAATAAACAGGCAGGAGTGCCAGGTGGCTGTCTTGGGGAGAAGGGGGTCAGACAGGGGCCAACTGGCAATCAAATGGGTTCAGAACAGCCCTCCCCCTTTTTGATGTCACCCATGCGTGCCTCTCCCCCTTTCCCTGTGTGCTGGGCCAGCTCTAGGTTTTTTGCCCCCTCCCAAGCAAAACATTTTTGCCCCCCCTTCTTTTTTTGTCTGGGGATGGTGCGTGCACAAATGCAGCTTGTGCAGCTTCCTCGGGGGTGGGGCGCACACTCCGGGGGAGCCCAAAACCCAGGGCATTTTCATCTCCTAGCACAAGCCCCTTCCTCTCCCACTTCTTTCCCCTATTTTTCCCCTTTCCCCTCCCCGGCTTCTGCTTTCCAGTTTGCGGAACTGGAGTCTGCGATCAGGCCCCAGCTGCTTCCAGGGCTCCAGACCAGACCACATGCCAGACCTGGAGCTGGGCCGCGTGGTGCACCGCTGGGTCGGGCAGTTTTAAAGTCCTGGGCCATGACGTCACACCATGCCCAGGTATCCCCCCTCTCACCTGTTGTGCGGTGTTTGAGCATGCCATGCATGCGCTCCCTCGGCCCCCCACAGTGCCATGTACACGGCTGGCACGTGGCACCGGGGAATTTAAAGTGAGGGGCTGCAGCACCCGTCACAAATCCCCCTCCTCCTCCAGCAGCCGCTAGCCAGCCCTTAGGAGGACGGCCCACCAGGAAATTCCTGGTATCCTGCCGGAGCCAGTCCGCCCCTGGAGTCAGAGTTCCCGGACCTGGCACAAACCATAACTGAGCCAGGCTGTCTGCTCGCCCAGCTCCTAATACAATTTAAATGCAGAGCTACAGCAGGGGTAAGCGCAAGCCAGAACTGAGCCAAGCTACTGGCCAGCCTGCTAAAAAATTTACTGGCAAGGGGTGGGGAGAGGAAAATGCATGTAATCTATAGCATTCACCTATAAGTTTTGGCAAGTGGCATATGTGTGCACCCGTTGCAAGGAGCTCCTGACCCTCAGAGACCGAGTTCAGGCTTTGGAGGTCAGGATGGCTGAACTGAAGGAGCTAAGGGAGATAGAGAGCTATGCTGATGAGACTTTCCAGGACACTGTAGTACTGTCCCACCTCCAGTCTGAGAGCCCCAGTGCTCTTAAAGAGGATGAAAGTCTCAAGGGAACAGAGCATTCAACGGGAACAGAGGGAAACCATCCCATAGTTTGGACCCTCCTTCCAGAGGATGCTGTGGTATCCTCTCGCACTGAGGATACCTCTGAGGGGGAGGGAACGCCAGTTGTTAGAAAGAGGCAGGCGTTAATAGTGGGTGATTCGATCTTTAGAAACATAAATAGTTGGGTTTGTGATGACCAGGAGAACTGTATGGTCACTTGCCTGCCTGGTGCGAAGGTTGCGAATCTCCCGAGGCATCTAGATAGACTTATGTGTAGTGCTGGGGAGGAGCCGGTGGTCGTGGTACATGTAGGTACCAATGACGTAGGGAAGGGGAGGAGAGAGATCCTGGAAGCCAAATTTAGGTTCCTAGGAAAGAGACTGAAATCCAGGACCTCTATGGCGGCACTCTCAGAAATGCTTTCAGTTCCACGCGCAGGGCCAGGTAGGCAGGTAGAGCTTCAGAGTCTCAATGCATGGATGAGACGATGGTGTAGGGAAGAGGGGTTTGGATTTATCAGGAACTGGAGACACTTTTGGGAGAGGGGGAGCCTATACAGGAAGGATGGGCTCCACCTAAACCAGGGTGGAACCAGACTGCTGGCACTAAACATCAAAAAGGCCATAGAGCAGTTTTTAAACTAAGAGATGGGGGAAAGCCAATTAAGAACATAAGAACAGCTGTACTGGGTCAGACCAAAGGTCCATCTAGCCCAGTAGCCTGTCTGCCGACAGTGGACAGCACCAGGTGCCCCACAGAGGGTGGACCGAAGACAATGATCAGCAATTTGTCTCCTGCCATCCTTCTCCAGCCTCTGACAAACAGAGGCCAGGGACACCATTTCTATCCCCTGGCTAATAGCCTTTTATGGACCTAACCTCCATGAAATTATCTAGCTTCTCTTTAAACTCTGTTATAGTCCTAGCCTCCTCTCGCAAGGAGTTCCACAGGTTGACTACATGCTGTGTGAAGAACTTTCTGCACTGTTGCCTCTGAGGGTATGACTAGACTGCAGAGTTTTTCCGGGATACCTTTGGTATCCCGGAAAAACTCTGCAACATCCAAGGAACACATCTGCTTTTCTGAAAATTTTTTCAGAAGAGCAGATTTTTTTTGGCATCCCTGTAAACCTTGTTTTACGAGGAAGGAGGAATGTTCCAAAAAAAGGGGGGGTTTTCCCCCGACATTTGACCCAGTGTAGATGGGCCAAATGTCAGAAAAGCCTCTTCCAGAAAAAGATGCACAAATTATGATTTGCAATTTGCGTAGCTTTTTCCGGAAAACTGTGTAGTCTAG
>JANRFK010001158.1:768846-778955 GCA_030068395.1 Apalone spinifera | reverse complement strand
GGCCCGCGCGCTTCCACTTCGCGGCGGGCAGCCCCTTGGGAGACCGCTTGGCGCTCAAGGCCCCGCATCGCTCCCGACGGGCGAGCCCGCCTGGCCCCGCCGCGGCGTCCCAGTGCGGCAGCCAGCCCGAGGCGCCCCGGGGCACGCCGGGTCCAGCTGCCGGCAGGTCGCTGCTCCTGGCCGCCTCCACCCCGCCAGCCAGCGGGGGTCTGCTCCTGGCTGCCTCGGGCCCTCGCAGAGCCGCTCAGCTGCCTCCCCGGGGCGGAACCGCGGCCCGGCAGGGGAAAGCGTCAAGGCTGCCTCTGGGGAGCGCCCGTCCCAGCCTGCAGAGAGCAGCAGGCCCGGGAGACGCACAGCGGGGGTCCCCTGCGGAGCCCCAGCCTGCTGCCCCGGTACGTGCCGGGCACAGTGGGCGGGGGCGGGGCGCGTTCCTGGGAAGGGGGGACCAGAGGAGAGTTCAGTTGCCAGGTGGGGAGCGGGGATGTAGCTGTTTAAACCCGAACTGATGGGCATGAGCTTAGGGGCGCCTCCAGCCCTGCTCCTGGGGAGCCAGCTGCTCCCCCCACTGCTGTCTGGCTCAGACCTCGCCCTGTGTTAGAGGCTGCAGGGCAGCAGCTGGTTCCCGTGGGTGGGCCCCGTAGGAGAGAGCCTGGCTGCCCCCCCTGCTATAAAGCTGTGCTGCAGAGCTGGCAGCGTGTAGCCGCTAAGTAGCTCCGCTGTGCTGCTGCAGCCCCGCTGTCTCCGCCTGACCTGCACTGACATGGTGTGAGGGGATGGGATGGGCGGCAGGCCTGCAGCGATTGTGGGGAGCCCTGAAGGCAGCGCGTGTGGCTGGAGGGTGACTGTGCTGCTTAGGGCAGCCTGGCTTGGCTTTGAACTGCAGGGCATTGTGCTGGAGCGAGGCATTGGCAAGACGGCCTGAGGCTGGCAAAGCTGGGTGGATACCAAGACTGGGGCTCTGGGCCCCTCAGAAGCTGGCCTTGCTGAGGGGAGCCTGGGCAGTGGCAGGGAGGAGCAGGACGAGTGCCTGGCACTGAGGGGTTAAATCGCAACTATCTGACTCTGGTGCGGTGGATCCGATTAGTCAACAGCACCGCTCTGCAGAGCCACAGCAGGGGGCGCTCCAGGAGCCTGCTCGAGCTGGAACTGAGCCATGCCGGCTCCGGGAGGCACCCGCGCTGTGGCTCTGCATTTTAAATGTAAGAGCCGCGAGGTCCTTGCTACGTGTAAAATGCAGAGGCGCAGCGTCCCAGACCAGTGCAAGCAGGGACTGCTTGGTCCTGGCTTGCACTGAGTCCAGCAGGCCCTGTGCCAGCCCTGGCTGCTGTGAACAGGGGCTGGATGGGGGCAGCAGCCCCTGTCTGTGGTGGGGACCCAGCTCCCTGCTGGGACCCCCACGGATGGAGGCGGCGGCAGGAGGGGGCAGGCAGCACCATGGAGATGGTGCTGTGGGGAACCAGCTTTTAAGCTGAGTCCCCCCAGCACCGACTCCTGTTTCCCCTCGCTTGCTGCCTCTCCTTGAGGTAGCAAGGGGAGAGCCAGTAGTTGATATTCCAGGCGACTACTTGCTAGCATCCCTACCTGGGCCTGGCCATCACCAGGTTCTGGGTGTTTATCTGGAGATCTGGCTTATTGCTGCCCTAAGGCTAAGATGGCTCTGGAAATGCCATTCCAGAAGGGCTGCTCCTCCTTTAGGGAGCCACTGACTCCAGGCTGCGAAGTGTTTGGGGGCAGGTGAGACCACAGAAGGGACCCCTGGGGCTGGGACTCTTCCTTGGTGGTGAATGGTAACAGGAAGGAGCAGGAGAGTCCTGGTCTTCCTCCCTCCTGGCCATGGGGGCCTAACCTCGACTCCTCATCCGGCTATAGCTCCCTGCCACTGGCACTGCGAGGCAGAGTGCTGCAAAGCCGCCCTGCGTTGGGAAGTGCCCCTCATCCCTCCGGCCGCCTGCCAAGCTCCCAGGACTTAGCAGCAGTTGCCTCTCGCTACCGGGATTCCGAGTTTCTCCGGGTTCAGGGATCCTCGGCATGAACAAAGGGGCTGGAGTGCCTGGCATCAAGCCCCCAACTCACCCAGGTGAGCAGACTCCATGGAAGGAGGCCCAGGAAGTGGCCAGCTGCTGTCTGTGGCAGTGCTCTGGCTGGACTCAGGCTGTGAAATCCTTGTTCTGGTCTCTCCTCCCCAGGGACCAGGCTCAGACTCATGAAGCCCAGACCCAGCAGCCTGCAGCCAGTGAGCGCTCTTCCCACCGGGCATCCCAGAGCCAAATCCAGCCCTCTGGCCAAAGAGACGGAAAGTAACTGCCTGGGACCTGCTGCATGGGGAGCTTGGTTGTGCTTCAGGCAGGGAGCAGCATTGTTGGGGGATGGGGGACACCTCAGCGCTGAGCTGGAGAGCAGCCTGGGCTGGGAGCGGGAGGTGCCTGCTCTTGGCCTTCGCAGCTCTCCTGACCCCTTGCTTCAGCCCGGGGGTGCTCTGAGCTGCCTGTGGCCTGGCCTGTTGTGAGGGCCCCTCCCCGCGCTGTGGAGCAGGTAGGCTGTGAGATTCCTTGGCTGGGTTGGAGGTTGGGAGTAAGGATGCAAAGGATAGTCGACTATCCCATAAACATTTGCTTATTGGATAGTATTTTGACTAGTCGATATCCCCCTTTGCTGCCTCAGAGAGACAGCAAGGGGGAGGAAGGGGTACTTGGTGCTGCCACTTTGAAACCTGCAGGCGGCATTTAAAAGGAGCAGCCACTGTGGATCAGCTGTGCGGCAGCTGCCCCTTTAAAATATTGCCTGTGTGCCTTCCAAAGGGGGAGCTGTGGAGCCCAGGATCAGCTGGGGACTCCTAGCTGATGCCGGGCTCCCTGTAGCTACGGAGCCGTGCTCCACGGTCGCTGCCCCTTAAAATGCTCCTCTGCAGCGACTGTGGAGCATGGGGTCTGCTGGGGAGTCCCCTGGGGGACTCTTGTGCATTTCAAAGCAGGCACCCGCCTGCAGCCCAGAGTCAGCGGGACTTCCTGGCGGCCCTGGGCTGTTCACGGTGTTCCGCGTTCCCAGCAGGGGCTCTTGTACATTTCAGAGGAGGAACGCGGAACTGCCTGTGGACTAGTCGGCTAACCGCATTCCTTAATTGGGAGAGGAGCTGGGCAAGGCACTGAGGCTGCACCTGCTTGCCTGTCTCCTCCGGGCTAATGCTCTGCACCTTCTCAGCAGGCGGCGTCACACCTGGCTGCCACAAGCTGCCTGTTCGGAGGACTTCTGCCGCCACCATTCCTGCCATGGCTCCCCACTCCCGTCTGAGGCCACCAGGCAGGGCAGCAGCCTCCCCCCGAAGGCTCCCTTCCCCCAAGCGAGCTCGCCTAGGCAAAGGTGGGTCTGGGTGGGGAGGGGCTCAGGGCCAGGTCAGGCGGTGCAGGTAGGTGCTGTTGGACTCCTGCTTTCCCAGCAGGTGCAGCTTCTTGCCAGCAGAGGGAGCAGCGTCCCCAGGAACTGCTGTGCCCGACTACAGATTAGCCCAGTGCCCCCGAGCCTGGGAGTGGAGAGCCGGGGCCCTGGGCCGTTCTGCACCGTGTCTGAATCTCTTGGCAGGTGGCGTGGCCCAGCCTCAGACGACTGGGAGTGCCCCAGCGCCGGGCACGTCCTTCCATGACTGTGCCCTGGGGAGTGGTGATGCAGCCCCCTCCACACAGGTACCAAGCAGCTGTCTCCTGGCATGGCTCAGCACGGCGCTCTGAGTCAGGTGTGGTGCAGCAGGGCTGGAGGAAGGAGCTACTCTGTGGGGCTGGGATGGGCCCTGGGATACCTGAGCCCCTCAGCCAGGGGCTCTGCAGGGCAGGGCTCTCTGCTCTTGGCCTGCAGGCAGAGCAGCTCCCAAAGCAGTACCAGTGAGGAGAGGCCAGGCGGGAAAGGAGCAGCTTAGGACTCTTCTCCCCTTGAATTCCCACGCTTGGTGGCCGGGAGCCCAGGCCCCACAATGGCAGAATCCCCCGTCTCTGAGTAGCAGGACTCTGTGTTCCAGCAACGGACGCAGCCACCTGTTTGGAGACTCGACTCCTGCCGCTCTGCAAACCTAGGGCAGACGCTGCTCGCTCGCTCGCCAGCCGGCCCCGGAGGCAGGCACGCCGCCAGGGAGCTCCGTGAGCCTTGTCCCAGGGCTGCCCCTGCTGAGCCCTGGAGCTGTGCACTCCCTCTGCCAGGGAGGGCCTGCGGGCCAGAGATCTGCTGCCTCTGCAGCCCTGACCCCCCTCGAGGGAGACCTGGTGGCCACCGGGCACAGCCATGCCCAGAGCTGGGTGCAGGCCGTAGAGCGCTGCCGCAAGGGGGAGTGAGCAGCCCTGGCTGAGCGCAAGGCGGTTGATTGACATGGCTCTGCCCACAGGTGGGGCCCTGTTACGAGCCAGGCGGGCTTTACTTTCCAGCTGCAGGGCCCTGGGGAGTGTCTGACTGGCTGTGTGCTCTAGTGTGCCATGCTCCTGCTTCCTCAGCAGTGACTGACACTGGGCACAGGCCAGCCACAGATTGTCGCAATGCCAGGGGCTGGGCCCTTCCTGTGTAGGGCTGGGCACGGGCTCCCTCGCTAAGCTCTGCCCCATCCAGGAGCATTGGGCCGGGGGGGCAGATGGGCTTGTAGCTCGCCGGCTTCCATGGCTGCTGCTGATCAGTGTCTGTCAGCTTCCAGATGCACCGCTCTCCCGGGAGCTGCAGAGTGTGCGGAGCGAGCTGCAGCGAGTGAAGAATGAGCTTGGTATGTGGGGCAGGCCCTCACCTCCCTTCCCTGGTGCTGCCATTGGGTGCCTAAGCAGGAGCTGGCGCTGCTGTTGGAGCACAGCCCTTGGCTGGGGTGGGGCTGCCCTCTCCAGTTCCTGGGAGCCCCAGCCACCATGCTGAGCCCTCATGTCCCTGCCCCCCCCCATGGCTCTGCTGGTGTCTCTGCCCCCCACAGCTGCTGACCTCTGCGCTGTTCCCCAGCTGCCCGTGATGCCCAGTGTGAAGCCTATCGAAGGACAATCTCCTCCCAGCAGCAGAGGATCTGCTCCCTGGAGGCTCAGCTCCGGGCAGGTAGGGGGTCCCCTCCTCTGATGCTGGGCAAGCCCCTGGAAATCCCTCTGTCCACCTTCCCAAAGCCCCTCCCGTGAGCCCAGTGCAGCCCCAGGGAGAGCACTGCCAGGGCCCCCTACGGGTCCGCTGTGGGCCAGAGCCAGAGAGGTGCCCCGCCCTGGGCGATCACGCTCGCCCACAGTGCCTGGCTGAGCGGCTCGCCCCGTCCCTTGCCCTGCCCCGCAGACACGAGGCTCCAGCTTGGAGTGTTTTCTTGAACCAGCCTCCTGGTTGGGCCAGACTGCGCTGGCATCTCTGCACCCTCCCTCCCACCCCTGCCCTGCCTGTAGGCCCTGGGATGGCTGCTGAGCAGGCTAGGCCAGGCATTTCCATGCTACCCAGCAGCTGGCCGGTCCCTGCCCCCACCCCCTGGGAGGCCAGGGACTTGCTGTCAATGCCCCTTTTGCCATCATGCCCTTGTGCCCCCCAGGCTCTCGCTCAGAGGGAGGGGGTGCGACTCAGCTCTGTGCCGAAGGGGAGTCGTGGCCAGGCGTGGAGGACCCTGCCTGCCTACAAGAGCCTGGCCAGTAGGGACACGGCTCCAGGGCCCAAAGGAGAGCCCAGTGCCTGGAGCAAGCGGCGACAGCTCCACTGTGCCCAGGAGGGAAACTGAATTGTGTGTTTTTTAAAAAGGTAAATAAAGTTATCTCCCATCCCAGGCGGCGTGCGGCGCCTCTGGCGGCCTGGGGCCTGCTGCCTCGCGGGGCCCAGCGCTGCGGGCAGGGAAGAGCCCGGTGCCCGGCACAGGAGGGGTGGCTCGGGGTGCTGGCCGGGCCCTTTGGCCTGTGATACATGGGTCCCAGAGGGCACCAGCCTCCGCTGGGCGCAGCTGCCCTCCAGCCCTTAGTGGGGGCCCGAGGCAGGCAGGGCTGGCCCAAGGAGCAGGGAGGGAGGACAGGCCGGCTCCCAGGATTCCTCCCCCGTACCTTTTCTGCCCTTGCTCTTGTGCCTTCCTGTCCCAGCTGGTGCTGACCCATTTCTCCCAGCCCCTCCTGTCCACCTTGGGCCATTTCCTCTGGCATGGGGTCACTACAGCATCTTCCACGTCTCCTGGCGGGGGGTGGGTGGGTGAAGCGCCTGTCCCTGCAGGTTCCCGCCCTGGGAGCTACTGGCTGCCAGGAGAAATCCCGCTCTGCTCGGGCTGTGTTTGGGGGGCGGGTCCTGGCATTCTCCGGAGGCCTAGTCAGACAGGAGAGGGGGGAACTCTGAGTGGGGCATGCCTAGGCCTCCGGGTAGAGCATGGCTAATCCCTCCTGGGGCAGGCAGAACCAACGTGTCTTGTGCAGCCCTGGCCTGGGGGCTAGGCACGGCTGCAAGCTGGGGAGTGGAGCCGCTGCCCTGGTGTGCAGGTCCTCCCTTCTGGGCCTGGCTGGTGGAGGGGCTCTGTGTGCCCAGCCCTGGCGGGCAGGCTGGGTGCCAAGGCAGCACAGCCAGCTGCTTCCTGGCCGGGACGTGTCCTGTGGGACTGGCCGGGAACACGTGTCACTCGCCCCGTCGGTGGGGCCAGGCTTGACTCCTCCCTGCGTAGACGAGAGGGGAGTCCCGGAGTGGGCTGGTCATGCTGAGTCTGGCCTGTTGACAGGCGGGGGCTGCGCTCTGCGACGGTGGCAGTTCAAGTCACCAGGGCGCCCTGCCCAGGTGAGACCTGGGGGAGCCAGCACACCTGCTCCCTTGGGGAACTTCATCCAGCTGGTCCAGGTGCAGGATCCATGGCTGGAGGCAGAGGTGGGCACAGGCCCTGGAGTCTTGGCGAGCTCAGCCTGGGGGGTGGCCCTGCTCCTAGCTAGGCTACTAGGCCGTGCGGGTGCTGCACAGGCTGGCTCCTGCCAGATCCCTCTTCACGGCCCCCTGCGCCAGGGCTGCATTGAGTGGCGCTCCTCCCCCCAGCCCCAGATTCCTCTCCCGCCAGGAGCAGCATGGCCCTAGGGCTGCTCCTTCGCCCTAGCAATGGGGGGTTCCTGTTCCAGCCCACAGGCACTCACACGTGCGGGAGCCGAGCGGTTTCCTGGCACTGGAGTCTGCACGCAGGGAGCGGCGGGGGTGGGGCTGTAGTTGGGCTTTTCTTTCATTGCCCAAGGCCGGCTTCCTTCTGGGCGGCAGGGGGTGCCCAGCGTCTGCATGTCCCTGTCACTGCCAGCGTAGCAGGAAGGGGCTGTTCCCGCAGCCCACTCCCAGCTGCTCCCGGGCGCACAAGCCTGCTGCGTGGGAAGGCGCCTGCCCGTCAGGGTGGGGCACTTCTGCTTCCCTGTGACTCAGCTCTGGCTGGGGCAGAGCGGGGGACTCGCAGCGGGTTTCCCTGTGTCTGCTTCCTGGAACTGGCTCCAGTGGGCAGGGAAGCAGCTGGGCCCTGGCCAAAGGGCAGGCAGGGGCTGGCCGGGAGCCTGTGATATGTAGGCCCATGCTGTTCAAACAGCCGGTGGGGGAAGAGGGGAGGTAGCAGTGTCCGGACCCCCCACAGCCTGAGCGTCTGCAGGGCCAGGCCTGGCCCTTATGCTGCGCTGCAAGTGGCTCTCTTGGCCCTGGGGTCTAGCTGTGCTCAGACTTCACAGGCCTGCCTGAGCCCTGCTGCGGGGGGAGGGGAGGAATGGGGCCTGTTGCCTGAGCCCTTCTGCCCTGGCCGAGGGGGGGGCCCTGTAGCCTCAGCTCTACTGCCTGGTGGGGGGAGGGGCTGCCTGAGCCCTGCAGCCCAAAGTATTGGGCCCTCAGCTTTGGTTTCAGCCCCAAGCCCCAGCAAGCTAACACCAGCCCTAGCACTGTAGGGGTCTGCTGGGGAGGAATGCAAGGGGGCTCTGGCCCATGGCTGCCCCTGTGTGAGTGGGGCCCCTGCTCCCCTTAGCCGGGGGGGGGAGGGCCTAGGGCAGCCTCCTCAATGGAGTCGCGGTCCAGTGTGCAAGTGGCTGTGCAGTGAATCCCTTCGGGAGCAGGGCTGCCCCCGCACATGGGACCTGCCTCATCCAGCCCAGGCCTTGCTGGAGCTAAGGTCAGTGCTCAGTGGGGCTCCTGGCAGCTGCTCTAAGCAGGGACTGCGACTGAACAGCTGCCAGGAGCAACAGGACATGATGCAGGCATGGCCCGCAGCATTCTGGGAGATGTAGTTCCCAGCTGGCCCGTGGCTTTCATTTCAAAGGTGGCAGAACGCCAGTTCTCCCCTGCAAGTGCTGCCAGCCTCTGGCACTTGTTGCCAAGGGACGTAGCAAAGGGCCTGAACCAAGAAGAGCTAGGTGTGTTCGTGGGCTGGCTCCGTGCTCTGCGTGGCCCTCGCCCCGCCTGCCAGAAGCTGGCCTTGGCCAGCAGGGGCTGGCTCATGCAATCGCAGCCCTGTGCGGCCTCAGGCCCTGGTGGACAGGACGCCGGGCTGGCTGGACGGGGGCCTGCCCAGGGCTGGCTGTGCTGGAGAGGTGCAGTGCTGGTGCTCTGGCTGCTCCAGTGCCCGGCCAGCCCCCGGGGCTTATGGCCACACTGCGCTCCAGGGGAGGGGGAGCACAGAGCAGTTCTGTGGGGCCTGGGCTGAGTGTGGGGGCAGTGGGGCAAAGGGGACTCCCTCTGCTAGGAGGAAACTGGAGAGGAGAAGCAGGAATGCCACAGCTATGGCTTTGGGCCAAGTCTGAAGACCCAGGACCAGTGCTTGGCGCCCAACCCAGGGCTGCAACAGGTGGTCAAATATCCAGGCCCCACTGTGCTTCAGCCAGCTCTGGGCTCCTCCCCTCACAGCTCTGCCAGTGCCCCTCAGGCCCTGTGTAGTGAACAGGCCTATCATGACCCCAGAGGTCCTGGGAGCCTGGTGCTGAGTGTGTGGGGAGGGTGGGCACAATGACAGTTGTCATGGCCCTGAAAAGTCCCCTTGGGGCCAGCAAGCCTCGATCAGACAGCTGCCTCCTGCCAGGAACTGGGGCTGGGGCTGCATCAGAGGCCAGAACGAGAGTTCTGGCCAGAGCTAGTTGAGCAGCCAGAGGCTCAAAGCAGGGCTGGTGTCTGCAGGGGGAAGTGAGAAGTGTTGGGCCTGGCAGCTGGGGCCTCTGGATGCAGGCAGTTCCCTGACCCCCTGGTCTGGCTGTAAAAGCCTGAGTGTTACTGGGCTAGGTCTCCACTCTGGCCAGTGTGCCTGGGGGCTGGAGTGAAACCTTCCATTCACACTCTACTGCAGGGAGCTGCAAAAGGAGCCCTGGCTTCCTGGCATAGCCAGCCTTTCCCTGTAGCCCTCGGGTGTGTGGATGGCAAACCTCAGGCTTCAGCACATCCCAGAAAGGGCAGAAACCCCCCAGCCTTGGCAGGAAGCGGTGGCTGGCTCCCCCCAAGGGGTGATGCATTGGTAGCAGAGCCCTGCTCCCCTGGCACCACCAGGCATTGATTTCTGCAGTCTTTGGCTTTCCAGGGATAAACAATCCCCCTTTGGAAGTGGAGAGGCAAACGGTCCAGCCCTGCTGGTGCTGCTGTGGAGGAGTTGCAAAGGCCTCTACAGGTCTAATCAAATCTCAAGCAAACCCCAGGCAAGTTCTGGTCTGGAAGCTGCTCTCAAGCAGGTGCGTGAGAAGGGGGGATTAGCTGGCACCTACCCCGTCCTCGTTCTGCAGGACCTGAGGCTTTCCCCATGGCTTGAAGGGGGCTCAGGGATTTCCTTATGCCCCTCAACTTCCCCCGCCCCTGGGTTTGTCATTTTCCAACTAGAGCTTGTTGCTTTACATTTTTTTTTCTAGCTGGAAAACATGTCCCTTAGCAACTGAATGGAAATGGAACATTAATGCCCATTTTAACAGCATCCCTCTGAGCAGAGGCTGGTATCTAAGAAAAGCAGGCATGAAGACCAGCTTCCTCTCATAGTTGCCAGGACTGGATTGGCCCAGTCCAGGCTGGCTGACCTAATGCTTTCAGATTCTCATGCATCATTCATGCTGAGTGGTGTTTAAAATGTGGGGCCAACAGTTAGGGCCGAATCTCCTTGCTGAGTGGAAACGCCCACCTTCCTTGGCCCTGCCTTCAATGGGGACCCCCTCTTCTACTTTGGTGCTGGGGAAACGCCAGGCCGC
>JANRFK010001158.1:719684-732007 GCA_030068395.1 Apalone spinifera | reverse complement strand
GGATGGGGTGCAAATGGTTTGGTTGGTGACTTGGGGAAGGAAGTTAGGGTGCAGGAGAGGGTGGGGTGCCAGAGGCAGGCTCTGGCCAGAGGTGCTTATCTAAGCAACTCCTGGCCAGCCGCCCAGTAGGACCCTCAGGCAGGCTCCCTGCCTGCCAGCAGCCCCAGAACACCCAACGTGGCTAGCTCTGGGGGCCATGTGTGTCTCTGCGCTGTGCGTGCAGGGGAATGTGTGGGTGGGGGCGTGGGACATTGTGCACTGCCCCTGCCTCCAGCACAATCTCTCTGCTCTGGGTGTGGGGACAGCACAGGACGCCTCCCCCCAGCATGCAGCACAGAGAGACACAGGGAGCAGTCAACTGCTTTGAGCAGCTTGGGTCTGCTCCATGCCTGAAGGTCCCAGAGGGGCAGGCTGCAGACGGGATTGAAAAGCTTGATGGACTGGATCTTGCCAGCCTTTGCTGTAGAAGATGAACAGAAAAGACTCCCACTGCATGCACTGGATGGAATGTCATTAATAGATGGCTGCAGCCTTGTGGTTCAACCTGTTGTGCTTATTCTGGGAAGGGACCCTGAGGCTACGCAGGGGAAATGCTGTTAAGATAACCGAAACCCCCTGCAGCTCAAGTCTATTGCAGTTTCGTTTTGCAGACCCTCTCACTGCTAACTTTGTGCCCTTCGATCCCTTGACACTAAATAAACAAATGTCTAGGAGATGGATGCTGCCAAATATACAAGGAGGGGCACCCTCCTCATGGAACTTCCTGAGAACCCTTGGCAAGTTATAAATGGACTACAATTGTAGGTCTCACTTCCAAGCATGCCAGTACATGGGGGGTAGGAGTAGGTGATTTGTGTGGCCCTCCTGCTCGGCAGAGAGGAGTTGCATGAGAAGGATACTGTAGTGATACTTAAATTTAGGGTTCCGAATACTTTCCATCATAAAACTGCCAAATGTTTTTGAAGAATTATGGCGTTTCTGTGGTTTGCAGCAGGAACTTGAAATTTCCCATGTAGCCCTGGGATCAGAGCTTTTGGTGGTTCTATCATATTAATTCAGATTTGAACAAGCCAAGAGTTGTTGAAGATGAGCTTTCTATTTGTTTTGCTTAGTATAGATTGGTTTTGGCTTTTCCCTGAACAGCTTTTTCGTACAGGGCATGCCCCAAAACTCCCCCAGACTAGATACCCAGAATCCTTCTCCTTTTTCCCTATCCATGTTCTTTGCCTTACAGAAACGGGCAGTGTCCTGCAATCTAGGAGCCCATTAATTTGAACATGCTTCTCCTGACTCGTGTTAATTCTATACCTTTCAGAACCCTTCCAGTTGAGCAGGTACGTCATAATCCTTACTGTTGAACAAGGCCTGCTGTCCTCTGAGGGGTAATACCAACAGTTTCCTACTGTGGTCCGCAGTCCCCTTGGATCCAAAGCTATGCTTAAGATTTCCAAAGGGGTCCAGACCTCCATTTAAATGTTTTAGGGGTCCACAAATGGTAAAGGTTGAAAATCAATGGGTTAAATAAACGGGGGGTAGAACTCAGCTCTTCAGCACAGCAGACCTGAGTCTACCAGACCCCAGGACTCTACTGTGCTTTGTGTAAAGAGAGTCTGCATGCCTGTGTAACTTACTGTTTAGTGTATCATGCTGCGCTCGCCAGTGACGAGCCTACATAGGAGAGGAGTCTGCTTCTGGTACCATGGTCATGTGGGGAGTCTTTCGGAACTTCTCAAGGCTAGCTGGGCTCCATGCTGGCCTGCTTGGAGAGTATGGGGGTAGGGCATGAGGAGAAGGGGGGAGGGTCCACTGCTGTAAAAAGTGGATGGGTGAGGCCCCTTCCAACCTTCTGTTCTAGCAACACTGGTCACTGCTGCACCGCAGGAGCCGAGTTGGGGACAGCTGTGCTGGCGCCTGGATTCCTCCGCCTGCTTTGGTGAGTCTGAGCTGCCAGTACAGCTGTCCCTGACCCACCTCCAGCAGGGGGCCTGGAGCAGCGTCCCAGCCATTATAAAAGCTAGGGGGGGAGCTGCAGTGAATCTTCCACCTGACCTCGGGGGGACCCAAGCAGTGCCAGCCCATGTCATCTGCCCCTAGGCTTCCAGTCTGTGCTGCAGTTCCTCAGAGCTGTCTATCCAGCTCTTGCCATCAGAGCTCTGCACAGATAGAAACCGTATCCACATTCAACTGCTACATGCAAAAATGGTCCAGGAATAGCTGCACCTGCAGATATTCATTACATACCTGCAGACTTGCAAGCCTAGACACTTGCAGTTTTGATATTTAACTATTTCCTCTTTGTTTTTAAATTCTGCAAAAAGTGATCTACTGCAGTCCAAAAAGCACTGCTTCATCGATTCACCTTTGGTAAAAGGTCTTATTGATCTAACTATGTGCCAAGCCATTTTGAAGGCGGCTTCTGGAATGGCATTGCTGTCCTTACCTTGTGAACGGAACATATTGTTGAGGATGGTAATCTTCCAGTAAGGAACGTATCTTAATTTTTCTTAAATTGCTGTCAGCTGGATACAAGTCTTTGAACTCAAGGCGACAAGATTCATGCTGCTGTTGCAGAGACCTCAGGAGTCACCGAGTCCAGCCCCCTGCCCAAGGCAGGACCAACCCAACTCAATCATCCCAGCCAGGGCTTTGTCAAGCCAGGACTTAAACACCTCTAGGGATGGAGATTCCACCCCCTCCCTAGGGAACCCAGCCCAGTGCTTCACCACCCTTCTAGGGAAATAGTTTTTCCTAATATCCAACCTAGACTTCTCCCACCGTAACTTGAGCCCATTGCTCCTTGTTCTGCCATCTGTCACCCCTGAGAACGGCCTCTCTCCATCCTCTTTGGAACCTCCCTTCAGGAAGTTGAAGGCTGCTCTCAAATCCCCCCTCACTCTTCTCTTCCGCAGACTGAACAAACCCAAATCCCTCAGTCTCTCCTCATAAGTCATATGCTCCAGCCCCCTAATCATTTTGGTTGCCCTCCACTGGACCCTCTCCAATGCGTCCACATCCTTTTTGTAGTGGGGGGCCCAGAACTGGACACAATACTCCAGATGTGGCCTCACCAGAGCCAAATAAAGGGGAATAATCACTTCTCCACATCTGCTGCCAGTGCTCCTCCTAATGCACCCTAATATGCCATTAGCCTTCTTGGCTACAAGGGCACACTGTTGACTCATGTCCAGGTTCTCATCCACTATAATCCCCAGGTCATTTTCTACAGAACTGCTACTTAACTGGTTGGTCCCCAGCTTGTAACTGTGCGTCCACACTGCAAAAGTGCATCGAAAATGTGATGTGCTTTTGCGAAAGAGAGCGTCCAGACTGCATGGATGCTCTCTTGAAAGTAAGCCCTGATTGCTATGCACAGAATAGCCACAAGGGCACCTGTGCTTTTTCCTCTTTTTGTGCAAAAAAACCCTCTTCCTCATTGACACACCTTTTTGCGAAAACTCTTTTGCAAAAAGGCATTCTTCCTTGTAGAAAGAGGAATACCAATTGCACAAAAACTCCTCTGTTCTTTCGATTCTCTTGCACGAAAATGAGCTTGAGGTGTGGCTGCTCTGAGTTTTTGAAGAAAAATGGCTGTTTTTCCCAAAAATCTCCACACTGTAGACATAGCCTCAGTTTGGTGAGCTCTTTTGAAGCTCTTCACAGTCTGCTTTGGTCTTCACTATCTTGAGCAATTCAGTATCATCTGCAAATTTTGCCACCTCCCTGTTTACCCCTTTTTATTTATAAAGACATTGAATAGGATTGATCCCAGGACAGACCCTTGGGGGACCCCACTAGTTATCTCTCTCCACTCAGAAAACTTCTAATTTATTCCTACCCTTTTAACCAGTTCTCAGTCCTTGAAGGGAAAGATTTCCTTTTATCCCATGACAGATTACTTCACTTCAGAGTCCTTAGTGAGGGTCCTTGTCAAAGGCTTCTGGAAATCTAATGACACTATATCCACTGGGCAGTCAGCCACTTGGCAGATGTGGATGCCATCATTGAGGGGTTTGGCATCCTGGGCTTCCCCAACTGCGGGAGGGGGAGGAGGGGAGCTGTTGACAGGACTCACATCCCTATCTGTGCCCCAGATCACTCTACTTTTTGGTTGTCCTGCAGGCTGTGACTGACCACTGGGGCCAGTTTACGGACATAAGTGTTGGGTGGTTGGGGAAAGCATACGACGCACATGTGTTCAGGAACTCTAGCATCTGCCAGAAGGTGCAAGCTGGGACTTTCTTCCCGGACCGCAACATCAGGGTCGGGGACGTAGACATGCCCGTGTGCCTGGTGGGGGCGGGGCGGCTTCTAAAACTTCCCCCTCCCCTCCAGTTTTAAAACAGAAATGGAGCCCTGCAGCTGCGTTTCTGCACAGCACGTGGGGCTGCGGGGCAAGCTAGGGAGCCTGCCTGGGGCTCCCCGCTGCCTCTGCAGGCTGGATCCGATGGCTTGGCGGGCTGGATTCAGCCTGCAGGCCGTATTTTGCCCAGGCTTGCGGTAGGGAATTCATAGAGATTCTGTGGAACATTTTTGGTTCATTTAAGATTTTTTACTTCATTTGATTCTACATTGTCTTTCATGTATAGTGCCACTGCCCCACCAGCACGATCTGTTCCGTCTGATATGTTTTGTACCCTGGTATGACTGTGTCCCATTGGTTGTCCTCATTCCAGCAAGTTTCTGTGTAAATATCCTCCTTTAAAATGAGGCACTCTACTTCACCCATCTTATTATTTAGACTTCTAGTGTTTGTGCATAAATTAATAGGTCGCTATTTGTCTGTCTGCCATTTCCTGAAGTTAGACTTTTTCATTTGATTTTACCCATATTTTATTATCTTCCATCTGCTCTTTGCTAGAACATAGAGAATCTCTATTAATGGACCCTCCCCTAAGAGAGGTCTCTGTCTGATCCATGTGCTCCTCTGCACCCGTCAGCTTTTCCCCCAGCCTTTAGCTTAAAAACTACTCTAGGACCTTTTTAATGTTAAGTGCCAGCAGTCTGGTTCCATTTTGGTTTAGGTGGAGCCCATCCTTCCTGTATGGGCTAGGGATATTAAATTTTGATTAGTTAGTTAATCGAATAGTCAATGGGATTTTCATCGACTATTCGATTAGTCAGTAAGAACTAGTGTGTTCGCCTTCTAAATGTACAAGAGCCCCAGCGAATTTCAAAGATTGAAATGCTGCATGGAGCCTGGGGACTTATACGCTGACTCCCTCCTACTCCCCCCCACTAGTTGATTAGTCCCTTACATTCCTAGTATAGGCTCCCCCTTTCACAAAAGTTTCTCCAGTTCCTAATAAATATAAACCTCACCTCTCTTCACCATCATCTCATCCACGTATTGAGACTCTGACGTTCTGCCTACCTGGCCCTGCATGTGGAACTGGAAGCATTTCAGAGAATGCTACCATAGAAGTCCTGGCATTCAATCTCTTTCCTAGCAGCCTAATTTTGGCCTCCAGTACCTCTAACACTCAACCCACTTCACACAAACAGCAGATTTGAAGTCTTGGTCGGGAGTCTGAGCATCCAGCCCAAAGATCCAGTGCATCCAAACATAACCTTCCATCACTGCCTGAGACCATTTTACCAACATTGAGCTCTCATTACTACGGACAAGTGAGTCCTTGAATCATCAAATCGGGCAACACAATCCCCTTTTATCCCCTACCCAATTCTGTACCCAGCGTCCCTCTCCAGGGATCCCTCTCACGAGCCTCTATTACAAGCAGAAGTACAAAAGCTACTCAGCCTAGGGGCAATAGAACCAGTTCCCACAAATCATCAGGGAAGAGGGTTCTATTCCAACTACTTCCTAACTGCCAAGAAAACAAGCGGCTGGAGGTCAGTTTTGGATATCTGGAAACGCAACAAGTTTCTCCAACAGCAAATTCAGAATGGTGATGCTTGCAACTATTATACCAGCACTGGACAAAGGGGACTGGTTCTCAGCCCTCAACCTTCAGGACTCAGTTTCCATATAACCATACATTCTGCCCACAGGAGATTTCTCCGGTTTGTGGTAGGTCGAGATCACTACCAATTCTGAGTCCTCCCTTTTGGTCTCTCCACAGCCTCTCAAGATTTTTTTCAGGACTTTAGCTGTGGTCATGGCCTTTCTCAGTAGACAGAGCATCATTATTTTTGCCTACCTCAATGACTGCCTGATCAAGGGGCCCACATGTCAACAAACAATAGCCATGACGATCATTACCAGAGATTGCTTCACCTAACTGGGCCTCCTTATAAATATCCACATATCCAGAAATCCACCCTACAGCCTACATAAGAACAGCCATACTAGGTCTGATCAAAGGTCCATCTAGCCCAGTAGCCTGTCTGCCAACAGTGGCCAGTGCCAGGTGCCCCAGAGGGGGTGGACCGAAGACAATGATCAAGCGATTTGTCTCCTGCCATCCATCTCCAGCCTTTGACAAACAGAGGCCAGGGGCACCATTCCTTACCCCCTGGCTAATAGCCTTTTATGGACAAAACCTCCATGAATGTATCTAGCTCTTTTTTTAAACTCTGTTATAGTCCTAGCCTTCACAGCCTCCTCTGGCAAGGAGTTCCACAGGTTGACTGTGCACTGTGTGAAGAACTTTCTTTTATTAGTTTTAAACCTGCTACCCATTAATTTCATTTAGTGCCCTCTAGTGTCATTAATTTTATTTGGTGTTGTCTGGTATCCTTTTGTCTACCAAAAAGATAGACTTCATTGGGGCACTCTTAGATGCAGTGACAGCGTTATGTGACCTCACCTGGGGAGTCAAACATACTCCCTTCACCACAGCACAGACGTGTCTTCAAATACTGGGACACATGGCAGCCACAACTTTTATCATCCTATTCACGAGGCTACATATGCATTGCCTACAGTCCTGGTTTGCGACTGTCTACATCCCGAACCAGCATAGTCTCGCAAAATGCCTCACTCTCCAACCTTCAGTCCTACAATCTTGCGACTGGTGGACTTCCCCAATCAGTCTGCTAGCTGGCGTACCTTTCCATCGTCCGGATCCGTTTTCTGCCAACAGCAGAAAGCACTAGAAACACAGCAGAAAAGTATTCTCTTGCTAGATGGAAAGATCAAATTAGGCCTGTGTGAGTGTATTCAGAGTGGGAGGTACAAATGCTGTGTTTCTGGCTGGGCATAGTATCACTACCCTCCTTCTTCCCCATAGTGATCACACAGATTTCTAAAAATTTTGAAAAATAGCTCCCTCTTTGTGTGGTGTGATTGGGAACCTCCAGATGTGTGGCTGTGACTCATGTCTGCCACTAGGTGAAGGCATAAAATAAGGCTTATTTTGTTACTCCATTTGTGTTATCTGTGAGCCTAAGCATTTGAGGGTGGTAGTAGTCTGACGGAGTTCAGGGTCTTTCTCCTTCACTGCTGTGCCAATGTGTTCGTGGAGGTTGTACTCCTGTTGTAAGAAACCACTCCCCATTCATCATCTCTTCCTTAGGACTACCCTTGGTTTGTTTTGAACCAGCATATATTCATGCCATAGCTGTATTTGCTAAGGATATAAATGTGTAGCAATTTAAACAGATAACTGATAAGCTCATGCTTATTTGTTACTCAAATGGTCACATGCCGCTCAGATCCCGGGGAACCGCCTGCCACCCTGTGCCGTTGCCTCTGTATCAGATACAGAAGGGAGTGGGCTTTAGGCAGCAGTGTGGGGCAACAGCTGGCTCCATGAGAATGGGGTGGCAGGCGGAAGCCAGTGGGAGCTGCCTGCCACTCCATGTGTAACCACTGAAAATTTCAGTGGTTACACGTTAATCAGTTACATGCATTTTGATATCCCTAGTATCTGCAAGGGATATGCTAAGTCTTGCTGCATGCTGATGGTAAATTTGCAGACATGCTGTGGAAGCTCTCTGGCCTGTGCTCTCTGCATTCAATTTTTCTGTTTGTTACAAAATCTTTAACACTCAAACATTCTTCAACATTAGTTTTTTCAGGAAGATGCTGTCTAAATTCATTTGCTGGCCTCATGCTGTCTAGCACAGATAAGGGTACTCTGTCCTTTGAGTTTGGTATCAGTTTCCTCTGAAAAAATTCTTTTACAAACTCAAGTCTCTCTGCACAGTGGAAAGTAGCAGGAATATAGATACGCTGCATATGCCAGGACTCCTAGGAGGAGCCATATCTCTTTATGTAATCAATGCAGATGACGCTAACATGCTGTCTTTTTTTCTGTTTTTTCAGAACTCTATTAGGCACAACTTGTCCCTGCACAGCAAGTTCATTAAAGTGCATAATGAAGCTACAGGGAAAAGTTCTTGGTGGATGCTCAATCCTGAAGGTGGCAAAAGTGGGAAAGCACCAAGGAGGAGAGCTGCCTCAATGGACAACAGCAGCAAACTGGCAAAAGTCAGAGGTAAAGCATCCAAAAAGAAGGCCTCACTCCAAGCAGCTCCAGAAGCTACTGCCGACAGCCCTGGCTCCCAGTTCCCCAAGTGGCCTGGGAGCCCATCATCAAGGAATAACGAGGACTCCGACGTGTGGACCAGTTTTCGGCCTCGAACCAGTTCCAATGCGAGTACCATTAGTGCCAGGCTCTCCCCCATCATGCCTGAGCAGGATGACCTCCCAGATGAAAAGCTTCTCCCTTCTCTAGTATACTCCAGTGCATCCAGCAATGTCCCACCAACTGTGACAGAAGAGCTTGAACTCCTGGATGGGTTAAACCTGATGTCCCCCGGTTCGTCTATGCTGCCCACCCAGCAGTCTGCCTCAAGTGGACCAGCCCAGAGAGATTCCAGCTTCTCTTTGAGAGCCCAGAAGTCAGTTGGTCAGCCCTCTGCCTTTGGCGCCTCTCTGTTTAACCCTGTTGATATCTCACTGCAGAACTCGGTGAACTGTTTCTCTGGCCCTCAGACCCTGGAAGCTCTCCTGACATCAAGCTCTCCACCTCCCAGCGATGTGATGATGACTCAAGTGGATCCAATCCTCCCTCAGACTGGAAGCAGGCTAAACAGTCAGACTTTTCTGCTTTTAGGTGGACAAGTCAGCCAGAGTAAAACAAGCCCAGTCAACACACGAGGAAAGCCTTTGGAGAAGCAGTCAGAGCCAGTTGCTGCCAGTGCTCTGTCGTCCACACTTTCTGTAGTGGCATCTCCTCAAAACACAGCCAGTATGTCCACTTTGAAGGCCCCAGTCCCCGCACCAATGGCCCAAGCAGTCCATCTGGGTACGCAGCCACTTGTCTCATCTGTTGGGTCTGCCCCCTTTGGAATGAGTCAGGACAGGCTGCCCACTGACCTGGATGTTGACATGTACATGGAGAATCTTGAATGTGATGTGGATTACATAATCAACAGTGACCTCATGGATGAAGAAGGCCTGGACTTCAACTTTGAACCCATTCTGTCTACGCCCAGCTATCCCAACACCTCGCAGGCCTCCAGTCATACTTGGGTACCAAGTTAACTTCAGGAATACCAAAAGGTAGGTGAGTTTGTCAAGTACCTTTTAGATTTCTAACAGATACTGAACTGGCTTGAGTTGGGATGTCCGTAGTCCTCAAGTGCCCAGTTTGTACTAGGGAGGCAGAGCTGTTAAAAAGCTGCAGTATCTTTATTGCTTAAAGCTACTGCTGCTGTCCTGGCTAGAGGAGAAACCAGCTGAATTCTGTATTGACACTTAAAAGTAGCTTCAAGTCCTCTTGCTTTTTTTTTTTTTTTGTCTCGTAAGCTGCTGGAGTCTGGTTAGTGGAGTGGCTTGCTCCCTGCGCTCTTCACAGTACATGCAAGAGGATGCTGTCTCTGGCATTTCTGTGACTGGCGAAAAGTGTTCTCTAGGGTAGATCTGTGAGACCACTCTAGTGCCAGAGCTTCCTGGAATCAGTTTGTAGGCAATGCCAAATTCTCTTTTCTTATAGCTTTTAAAAAGTACAGAGAAACAGTAATGACTCCCTGTACCATTCAGGGACAGTGTACCTGCATGCAGCTCCTGAGCACCTGTGCTTCCTCTCTCTTGTTCAGCTATCCTTGAGATAACATGATCCTGTTCATAATTTTTGCATCTGACATCTTTGCATAAGCTTTCCTGCCTTTACAGTTTTGTCTTTTGGAAACATGGCCCTTCTCTCTCAAAGTCTAGAAGGGAAGTTGTACAGATGTTCTAGTCTGGTGTCAGTACTGACTTGCTTTAGCCATAGAATGTGGATCTGTGATTGACAAGCAGGCTCCTTCTAAGGAGCTGGCTGGGCCGTCCTTCACTCCCAGAATGAGTTAGGAACCCTGATTGGCATCTGACTTGTGAGCACACATTCCTCTTTTCTCACCTGCTAGAATCTCTGGACTTTCCCCTTAAATAGCTTTGAGGCAGGGAGGGACTGATTCAGAAGTACTCTTTGATCCCATGCAGCAGTCCTGGCTCGGCTTTGGGAGCCATGTTTATTATGGCCGAGGTCTGCTCATATGGCAAAGAGAGGAGTGGTGCATGTGTCTTAATAAATGCTGGGAACTGAGCTGTCTGAGTGAGACCTACTCAGATTTTCCCTCTGCTTAGACTGCACCTCCCCAGCCCCAACTTGCTTGGTTGGGCATTGGTTTCCTTCCTCTATTGTCATTGGGCCGCACTGCACTATGGCTGGCTGGTTCCGAGAGCTGTAAGTGATGATCCATGTGGAGGAGAAGGCTCCAAATACATCTGAAGGTAAAACAAACTTTTCTTCTGGGGACCTGTGTGGAGGGGAGTTGGGTTACATGATTGGCTTCAGAAGGCGACATATCCTCTCGCGAGAGATGCTGCCTACCACAGGCCCGTATCTGATATGTTATGGAGGCACTGTTGAGGATCATCTTGCTCTCGGACTACTACTCCATGCTTCTTATCCATGTGAGCACTAATGAAACTGCAAGGTGTGACCTTGAGCAGATCAAGAGTGACTACTGGCCTCTGGTAGTGTGGGTGAGGGAGTTTGGAGTGCAGGTGGCAGTCTCTTCAGTCCGTCCTGTTGAAGGTAGGGGCCAGGCAGAGACGGGTGCATCCTGGAGGTGAATGCCTGGCTGTGCAGATGGTGTCAGCAGGAGGGATTTGGCTTCCATGACCACAGGGTGATGTTCCAAGGAGGACTGCTAGGCAGGGAGGATGTTCACTCTTCGAGGAAGGGAAGAGAGTATTTGGATACAGACTGGCTAACCTAGTGAGGAGGCTTTAAACTTGGTTCGATGGGGGCAAGTGACCAAAGCTCGCAGGTAAGTGAAGAACATGGAGACCTGGGAGTTGGGTCGGAAATGGGAGGGATCGTGGGCTATAATAGCAGAGATAAAGGAGGGACAAGGCAAATCTGGGGAGCAAAATCAAATCAGCATCTTAGATGCCTGTATACAAATGCAAGGAGTATGGAGAATAAGCAGGAAGAACTGGAAGTGCCAATAACCATAACTATGACATAATTGGTTTCACAGAGATCCAATGGTGGGATAATACACATGATTGGAATATTGGTAGAGAAGGGTACAGCCTACTCAAAGGATAGGTGGAGGAAAAGGGTGTTGCCTTATATATTAAAAATGTATATGCTTGGACTGAAGGGGAGATGGGTGTAGGGGACAGACTTGTTTAGAGTCTCTGGCTTAGGTTAAAAGGAGTAAAAACCAAGGGCAATGTCATGCTGAGAGTCTACTACCGATCACCTACCCAGGCAGAAGAGGTGGATGAGGCTTTTTTTTAAACATCTCACAATATCATCCAAAGGGCAGCATTTGGTGGTGATGGGGGACTTCATCTCCAGAGATATGTTGGGAAACTAACACATTAGGGGACAGACTATCCAATAAGTTCTTGGACTGCATTGGAGACTTTTTTTTTTTAAATTCCAGAAGGTTGAAAAAGCTACAGGGGGAAGCTGTTCTAGATTTGTTTTTAACGAATAGGGAGGAGCTGTTTGAGTATTTGCAAATGGAAGGCACCCTGGGTTAAAGTGATCGTGAAATCATAGAGTTCACGATGCTAAAGAATAGTAGAAGAGAGAACAGCAAAATAGAGACAATGGATTTCAGGAAGGCAGATTTTAGTGAACTCAGAGCTGGTGGGTAAGGTCCCCTGAGAAGCAAGACTAAGAGGAAAAACAACTGAAGAGAGTTGGTAGTTTTTCAAGGGAACATTATTAAGGGCCCAAAAGCACACACTTTCTACCTTTGCTATGCAGTGGAATAATTGCAAAAGACCACCTTGGCTTAACCAGGAGATCTTGCATGATCTAAAAATAAAAAAGGAGCCATATAAAAGCAAACAACATAGGTATGCAGGGACAAGATTAGAAAGGCAAAGGCACAAAACGAGCTCAAACTAG
>JANRFK010001158.1:687633-716994 GCA_030068395.1 Apalone spinifera | reverse complement strand
ACGAGGGCCTGGAGTATGATAGAGAAGTACCCCTTTCTGTTCATAAAATGGGCCACTCGATGCTCCGGGGCACAGACTCCGGGAGATGTGGGTTGCATCCAGGGCTCCCCCGCAGTTGGGGAACCTGAGGGCAGCGAAGTCAGCCACCGTAGCATCCACGTCGCGCAGGCGGATGACTCTCGGGAGCAGGACGTCGTTGATGGCATGGATGACCTGCAGAAGGGTGCAGAGAGACATGGGAACACATCACAAGGCAGGGTTAGTGTGTGCTCCCTTGGGGGTGCCCCCCTGTGATGCCCTCTGTGCTCACATGCGCACACACAACCCACAGGCCCCCCCCCCACCACCACCAGCAGGCCTGTGCAAGGGAGGGACGGCGCAAACCCCTGGGTGACCCAGCCTGGAGTCTTGGCTGTCCCTGGCCATGGAGTGCAGCACCCTCCTCCCACCCCACTTCCCCTGGGACTTACCTCTATCACGATGGTATCGATGGTCAATCTGCCCAGTCTGAACTGGTGTACCACCGATCGGTAGCTGTCCGGGGTGGCCAGCTTCCATACTGTGATGGCGACCCTCTTGTTGACGGGGATGGATGCCCGCAGCCGAGTGGTGGTTCTCTGGAGCGCAGGGGTGAGCCAGGCACATAGCTCCAGGAATGTCTGCTTTCGCATGCGGAAGTTCCAGAGCCATTGCTGGTCGTCCCATTGCCCCAGGGCCAGCCAGTCCCACCAGTCGGTACTGGTGTCCAGTCTCCCCACGGGCCTTTCCATGGTGGGGTGGGGATGCCACAGGGACGCCATGGCCTCCCTGGTGAGTGGTGTCCTAAAAGGCAGAGAGCAACCACAGAAACTGCTACGGCTGTCAGTCCCTGCAAGAGGTCCTATAGCACGCAGCAGGAGAGAAATGGCTGGCCAGGGAGATCGCTTTAAGCACGTGTCTCAAAGGAGCTCCAGCCCCCGCCCCCAGAAAGGGCTGGTGCCCTTTTGCCCTCTTCAAAATGGTTCCGGGCTTCTGCTTTTGCACAAAAGCATCCCGCCAATGTAGACGCGCTTTTGCGCAAATACTTTTAATGGAAAAACTTTTCCGTTAAAAGTATTTGCACTAAATCATGCCGGTCTAGATGTAGCCAAAGAGTTTCAGCATTCTTTATTTCTGAGAAGGGCGGGGAACCTGTTTTGAGTCGGGGGAGAGGGAGGGCGCCACACACCCACAGAAAAGTAAGTTGGGGCCACACAAATGAGATGCAAAAAAATAACTTCTCCAAGCCCCCACCTCAACCTCACTAATGTGGCCCCAGCTGTGGTGGTGGGAGCAGGGGACATAGTACTGGGGAAGGGAGTTAGTGTGTGCTGGGGCGGGGACAGGGGACAGGGTGTTGGTGGGGGCAGGGGACAGGGAGTCCCCAGCATGTGCTGCCTCCTGGGATTCCTTCCTCCCCACAGAAGAGGGAAGCTCCAGCGCGCACCTCCTCTGGGAACTCCTATCGCACTGTGCAGCAGGTACCCGACACACCACAGACCTGGGTTGTGGTGCTGTGCCAGCTGTTTGGGGGAGGAGGAGCAGCCAGTGCACTTCCTGAAACCCTGGAAGTGGTGCGCAGCTGCCGGACGTCCGTCCACCCTGCAGGAGGCCGGCAATACCTCCATTGTTGCTGGAGCTAGGTAGTGGGGCTTCTTCGGGGTAGGGGAAAATGGGGGGGCCCTGAACACCTTGCGATAGACTGGTCAAGCCCTCCCAATTGACCAGTCAATCGCGATCAACGGGTTGGTGACCACGGCTCTAAGGTGCCACAGGACTGCTTGTTGTTTTTAAACATTCCCTGTTCTTTTTATGTCTCTGGCCCAAAGTTTAGGTTTTCTTTTCTTAGACATGGGTATAGGTGGGAAATCAAGGCTGTGTTCCTGCACCGTCCATTTCTCTTCCCACTCCCCTCTCAACTCGCACACAAAGGAAACAAGCTTTGCCTGTTTGTTTCATTTCAAAAATCTTTCACTATCTTCCCATTGGCTCTCCTGGCTCCCTGCCAACATTTCCTGGCTACCCACTGCTCTGGGTTTAATCCTTCAGTTACTAGATGCTGGGATGTTTAGAATAGACTGTGCTGGGAGTTCAGAAGCTAGTGGGGTGGCAGCATTGAGCCAGGGGCTCAGTAGATTGGGAAGCTGCAGGCCGCAGGGGGACACAGGGATGAGGACAGGTGTGAGAGGCTGTCAGAGTCTGCATGCGGGAGGCTTCCCAACTACCTAACTATTCCTCCCCCTACAACCCTATTCCATAGTTCTCCCACCTACACCCAGTAACATCTGTGTTCACGCCCAATGTCCTTTCCTCTCCCTCAGCTCCTCCGTTACCACTGACTCCCCACACCCTGCACTGCTCCTGAGGGGGCAGGAGATAGCCATCTCTATGATAGTTTGTGAAGTACTCAAGGTTCTGTATTTAGCAATTTTTTTGCCTGTATTAGACACATTTACTGATTGGTATTTTAAAATAATTGAAACTGGCACGCTTATAGTGTTTTGACAAATAAACTATGCAGAATTTTAAAATACTGTTTGCAGAATTCCCCACAGAATAAAACAGCGGTTTCACATTCAGGCATGGTAGAGGAGGGAAGCAAAGGGCTTGTGTACTGCCACATTCTGTGTGTCTTGGTTATTTGCTTTCAAATGGGTCACTGTGCAGAAAGGAGTAGACTGTCCCTGCCTTGAAGCTTACAATCTAATGGACCATAGTCTCACAGGGTGCAGCTCCGACCCCATAAGTAGAGTGAACAATGTGATGGAAACAAAGGGCATGTTACTTCCAGTTTTTTAGGAACAGCTAAATGGAGAGACAAGGGAAGTGAAGATTTGTGCTGAGGGTGGGGCAGATGAGAAGGTAAGAGGACCAGATTTGTAGGATATTGGAACAAAAGCCAACCTGCATGGGATGGAACGTCCAGTAAAGAACTGTAGAAGATTCTCCAAATATCCAGGAACCCAAAGCTATGCACACTAGGTTTGCTCTTGTCTGCTGTACTTGGTAAAATTTTTCAACCTCAGCCAGCGGCCGGCATCCTTGGGGCACAGGGAAGGTGAGTGGCACAGGAGGATGGAAAGGAAGAGATCCCAAGAAGGGAACAGTGGTACCGGGCAAAATTGTTGAAACTATAGTAAAGATTAAAATCGTCAGACACCTAGATGAAAATAATTTGTTGGAGGAAAGTCAGCATGGTTTCTGTAAAGGGAAATCCTGCCTTACTAATCTGCTAGAGTTCTTTGAGGGGGATCAACAAACGTGTGGACAGGGGCGATTCAGTGGATGTAGAATACTTAGATTTCCAGAAAGCCTTTGACAAGGTCCCTCACCAAAGGCTCTTAAGCAAAATAAGTTGTCATGGGATAAGAGGGAAGGTTCTTTCATGGATTGAGAACTGGTTACAAGACAGGAAACAAAGGATAGGAATAAATGGTCAGTTTTCCAAGTGGGGAGAGATAACTAGTGGGGTCCCCCAAGAGTCTGTCCTAGGACCCATCCTATTCAACTTATTATAAATGATCTAGAGAAAGGGGAAACAGGGAGGTGGCAAAATTTGCAGATGATCCCAAACTGCTCAAAATAGTTAAGACCAAAGCAGACTACGAAGAGCTTCAAAAAGATCTCACCAAACTAAGTGAGTGGGCAACAAAGTGGCAAATGAGTGTAATGTTGATAAATGTAGTAATGCACATTGTGGATAGTTCTCTGAAAACATCCACTCAGTGTGTAGCGGCCGTCAAAACAGCAAATAGAATGTTAGGAATTATTAAAAAAGGATAGAGAATAAAACCGAAAATATCCTAATGCCTCTACGTAAAACCATGGTACACCCACATCTTGAATACTGCTACAGATGTGGTTGCCTCATCTCAAAAAAGATATATTGGCATTGGAAAAGGTTCATAAAAGGGCCCCTATGAAGAGAGATTAAAAAGATTTGGAGTTTTCAGTTTAGAAAAGAGGAGACTAAGGGGAGGATGTGATGAAGGTCTATAAAATTATAACTGGTGTGGAAACAGTGAATAAGGAAAAGTTATTTACTTATTTCCACAATATAAGAACTAGGGATCACTAAATGAAATGAATAGGCAGCAGGTTTAAAACAAACAAAAGGAGGTTTTTCTTCACTCAGCGCTCAGTCAACCTGTGGAACTCCTTGCCAGAGGATGTGGTGAAGGCTAGGACTTTAACAGGGTTCAAAAAAGAGCTAGATAGATTCACAGAGGTCAGGTCCATCAATGGCTATTAGCCAGGATGGGTAGGAATGATGTCCCTAGCCTCTGTTTCTCTGGAGGTGGGTGACAGGGAGGGATCACGTGAGGATTACCTGTTTTGTTCCCTCCCCCTGGGACATCTGGTATTGGCCACTGTGGCCAGACAGGATACTGGGCTGGATGGACCGTTGGTCTGACCCAGTCTGGCCATTCTTATGTCCCAAAAAAGGAACTGGAATGGGAGCAGGAAGGGTGGGCAAGAAATAGCAGAAGGCTTTGTAGAAAAGAGCATGGGGAACACTAGTGAAGATCAGAAAACACTGTATATTTCTTAGTACTTATATATGGTGAAAACTCTGAAATCTATAACTCAGTGTATAGTGAGAAGGCTGACGATCGTAGTCTTAAAAAACACAACTTCCCATTTACGCATTGAAGCCATTTGTGGGGCCTTTCCTGTAGTCTCTGAAGTTAGTGGGAGCAGGTTAGGATCCTGTACTTGTAGCTTTCCCTCTCTGGCACAAGCTCTGCATCCTTTAGGGTGGAAAGGCCGTGGCTCCTGGGCTTGCATTCAGCTATGATATGCTCTTGATTCGGTATCCCTCAGCCCAGAGGGTTGTAAGGTCAGCATGTCTTTGGAAATGCCTGGCTGTCAAATAACTGTAGCTCTAGCATGCCAGGTGTTGACAGTCTCTATTCAGATCCCTCCTGCAAACATGTTCCTTCCCAGAAGCCCATGAATATCAGCCTCTGTTGGTGAAACCTGCCTGCAATCACCCTCCCAATGGACTTGTGGGGCTGTTTGATTGGACTGCAAGCTTCTCAGTCTAGGGGCCCAGCTTGTGAAGTGCTGACTACTATCACTCAGCAGATACCGCTGTGGTTTGCACAGAGCCTGGATGAATATGGGTGTTTGGAAGTGTTTCCTTTCTGGAGGCAATGGCGTCAAATAGCAGTCTAACTCAATGCTTCCTAAGAGAGCAAAAATGAAACACAAGCTTTCAAAGGGCGGCGAGGCCCCCGAACTGGCACAGGCACTTCACAGTGCTTAGCAAACCTCCTCTGAGCCCTAGAACAGTAGGTCCAGATTATCGGCTCACCTTGACAAATGGGGAAATTTGAGCAGAGGTTAAACGACATGCTCTGGGACTCCTGGGGGGCTAATGAAGCCGGGAGCGTGCTGCACTCTGAGCATAGAGAACACTGCCTTCTCTGCATCCACGCGGAATCATGGCCTGGCAACAAAACTATTTTTGTTGCCAGGAAGCCGCAATTTAAGCCCCTTCATCTCCCTTTTCCACATATGGTGGGAATACTTATCCTTACCTGAGAATGTCACCCCATCCTTCTGGCCATCCTCAGCTCTTTGGAGCAGAAGCCTGTGCGTACCAGATGTTATACAAAGTGAATTGAGGGTCCTCCATCATAAATTTATTAGGATAATGCAAAAAGATTATGGAGCCACAGTATGGACTTTGTAATGCACCCACCATTTGTATGCATGGTGCCTATAGACATGGAGGGTCGATCTTCCTCTTTCAGTGCTTAGTCTAAACATTTTAGAGGATCTGTTATACTGAACTGGACATTTGGGACTGGCACTTGGTCTCGTTTGAACAGCTCAAAGTTTTCCTTTTTGGCTCGTTGTTTCCTGATTTCCAATTTCCTTTTCCAAGTGCATACTTGATTCCTCATGATCTCGTTATGAGCAGCTCATGGGAGAGGATATGCCTATTTACTTTCTAATCCTAGGCAAATGGGAAATCCAAAACCTTCTCCATTGATTCCTGATGGAGGTTTTCATGGTAATTGAATGGTTCAAAATGGTGAAGTAAGACTGTCTATACAGAGTCCTCACTGCCCACAGAACCTCCTGCTTCCCTTAACCACAGCCTACTCTTGGCTCTCAGTTTCTCTTCCTTGCCAGGTTGACCCCTTCCCCTCTTCTTTCCTCACTCCTCCCCCAAGTATTTCAAAGAAGAGTTATGTCGTCTTTGAAAAGTCATAGAAGACAGGAGAGATTACACAAGACTGAAAAAGGGCAAATCTGGTGCCCATAAAAAGGGAAATAAGGACAGCCCAGGAAACTACAGACCAGTCAGTTTAACTTCTGTGCCAGGGAAGATAATGGAGCAAGTAATTAAGGAATTCATCTGCAAATATCTGGAAGAAAATAAGGTGATAGCTAGCATGGATTTGTCAAGAACAAATCATGTCAAACCAATCTGTTAGCTTTCTTTAATAGCATAACAAGCTTTGTGGATAAGGGGAAACCAGTAGGCATAGTATACCTAGACTTTAGTAAAGTATTTCATTTGATACAATCTTGCATGACCTTCTTATAAATAAACTAGGGAAATACAACTTATATGGGGCTACTATAAAGTGGGTGCATAACTAGCTGGATAACTGTTCTCAGAGAGTAGTTCACAGTCATGCTGGAAAGGCATAACTAGTGAGGTTCTGCAGGGGTCAGTTTTGGGACCAGTTCTGTTCAAGATCTTCATCGATGATTTAGATAAGCGTACTCTCCACGTCACTATCAAGTTTTCAGATTATATTAAGCTGGGAGGGGTTGCAAGTGCTTTGGAGGAAAGGGTCGTAATTCAAAATGATCTGGACAAACTGGAGAAATGGTCCATCACTGGAGATATTTAAGAGCAAGTTAGACAAACATCTATCAGGGATGATCTAGATGGTACTTTGGTCCTGCTGTGACTTGATGACGCCTCAAGGTCCCTTCCAGTTCTAGTATTCTATACTTCTGAAGCAGGTCACAAGTGGAATTTTCCATCCTAATCTCTCTCTCGCTCAGCTGTTGGATAACTATTCCAAAGGGTTATTGGGAAGAATCTATTTCCTCCTTTTCCTGCTTGTAGGCTGGTACTGCGACTATGCACTGAGGGACAGAGTTTGTGAAGGTTTCTGAAATATGCATTTGCTATTTTTGATGTGTCCAAACAGAGCTTCTTAAAGTGCCCATGCAGGTGAAAGGGTCTTCCTGGTGTGCAGGGCCCAGGCAGCCCATGCTGAGAATCAGTCTGTTTCTTGAGCAGCCACCAGAGTTAACTGCAAGAAAGGGAAGCATGACTTCCTCTTCTTGCTGCTTCTCCTACTAGTTCTAGTGTTATCAGGGCCCTCCCTTAAGCAAAGCTTTTCAGGCTAAGCAGTCTTGCTTTAGCTCCTTTGGGGAGCAGTCACTCTTGAGACCTCCTGTTGTTCCCTTTGCTCTGTGTGTGAACAGGGTCTTGCTGTATACTTCACTCTGCGCTGATGTGAAATCTCTTCCCCTGCAGACAGAGGTTTCTCAGTGTGTGCATCAGGGACTGGATGCCTCTGCTTAATAATTACCCCCAAATCTCTTTCTGTCCGCGGCTCCCTTTGAGGCTGAGATCTAATCCTTGCTTTGTTTTTCTTCTTCCCAGTGTCCTTCAGGTTTCTGAATGTTGGGTCCTGACTACGCTTCCCACCCTGGAAGAAACTGAAATAACAGCACAATGGACACAGCTTCTCTGCACACCATGCTTGGTCAGACAGACCTGCCCACCTGTGAGGAAGGGGGCAAATCTGCGCCTGGTTGCGATGAGATGGGAAGAGTCCTAAAAATCCTGTTGTTGTGTTCTGCCCCTGCCCTGCCCTGCCCTGGATCTTCTGCACAAGCCCCCAGGGTGTGCACATTTGAAGAGAATCTCTCGTGAAAATCCTAAAGCTGTCTTGCCAGACAACAGCAGTATCCCACACAAAGGGTTGGAGGCTGTCATATCTCTGCCGTAGCAGTAGTTCTCTCAGTGCCTTGGGCTGTCAGAAAGGGCCTACTGTGTTCCCACCTTGCCCTTGGGATGGAGTAGCGGGCCTCATCCTTCAGCCCCCGGTTTTGTGCGTGTTACTTCACAAACTTCTAGAAGAATTGGAAGGCGCCTCTAGGCAGAAGCCTGGTGTGAAGAGTGTTGGATTGGGGTTTGGTTTCAAAGTATCCCACCTTTATGAACCGCTCCTTCCCCCGTTGTGAAGATATGAGGGTGGCAGCCAAGGAGGCTTCCCTTTCCTCACCTAGGCAGAAGATGAGGACATTCAATTTAATGTCACTGTGCCAACTGCACCCCACTGAATGAATAGCATGTACTAGATACATCCCTGTGCTGTTCTAAGCACTTCTGTGATACAGCAGCTGCTGGAAAGTAGACACAGGTGCTGATTGCTGTTGCTGGGACTCTAAAACATCTTTGGGGGGCTGTTTCTAGGCTGTCTTGCTGCAGCAGAGAAATGGGGAGCCTGGGTGTGGCCTTAACCGAGCCCTGGTTGCTTTTCAGTAGGGCATTTTCTAGAGATGAAATATTTTTTTACTAATCTAGGGGCTTTCTATATTGAAAGCCAATGTAACCACATCTCCATTGGCATACTGGGCATCTCTCCCTCTGAGATAACGGTACCAGTGGCCAATTTGCCTTTCAAAGCTGCGCCGAGAATAGATACACTTGACATTCAATGATGTGTCTGATTGGGGGAAGAACTGGCAGGCCCCCACAGCTTGGAACCATGCGGGGAGGGGTTGTACATTTCTTGTAATCTATGTGTAAAACTAGCTGCAAATTAATTAGAAGCTTTTTCTAAACCTTTTAAAATTATATATATTTTTAAATTGAGAAACAAGATTATTGGATAAAAACATTTTTTCTGCGACTTTATCCTATTGATAACACATGAACACTACAATGATGTGGGGAACAAGCCTGACGTTTGGGGGTTATGGTGCATGAATACCTTTGGGAAGGGGGGACACTTCAGAATGATTGGGGAATAGCATCCCTCTTCAAATCAAACGGGAGCAGTGTTTACAGAAATCCGTCTCTGGCCGTGTGATTGGACACTCCTCCTAGGCATTCCCTAGCCTGGGGCTCTTGCCTAATCATTAGCAAGGGACAAGCTGGATATGTGAAGGCCTAGATTAGCTGCCCTGCATCTGATGTATTGGAGGCTTAGGTTCCCTAACCTCTGCTTAGTGAAGGAGGCTGAGCCGAGCCAGCCTGCTGATATTCTCTGCAGCCTTTGTCCCCCCACTATTTTGAATCCAGGAAGTCAGTTGACGTTAGCAGTTCACAGTCTGGCTGGCCTGGTTTCTATGGCTTCTCTTTTTGTTACTGAAAGTTTTTTCTGCTACTTTCTAGTCCTGCAGGAGCGTGATGGAGGTTCTGACCTGCGGACAGTTCTCATCCCCAGCCGGGACCTGCAGGGCTAGGAAGGTCAGCTGACAGGTTTTCCAGCCTTTCAGTGTGTGCGATGGTAGGGTTTGGGGGAGGGGATGGTTCTTTGCAGTGTTCTATCAGACTTGTTAAAGCAGAAAGTCTCTGGTGCTCTTTCTGGAGGTGGCAGATGAGCTTCTTGTGAAAGGTAGTGGTGAGGTGCTGGGAGTTTGTATTCTTTACTGCCTTGTCTTCACTCTGCATGTTGCTTCAGGGCTTCACAAGAGCTCCTGGTGATCTGAACAAAACTGCCATGGTTGGCCACTTGAAGTGAGGCCTTTTGCATAGTCGTGCCTTGAGGCTCATCTGCCATTAAACCCTGTGAGAGAATGCTGATTGGGGCTTTCTCTGTACTGGAGACTTGGATTCAGCTGTACCGATTTCACAGGGACATGCCCTGGTTTCACACATGTCTCTCTTGCTGTACCGCCTGGTAAGTAGAGCCCTGTGCATCTGTTCCTACAAAAACATCCACATGGCATCCGCGGATGCAGATAGCAGGGGTCTAGATCAGTGTTCCCTGTAAGCTGAGTGCTTGTGTGGGCACCCAGGAGAGATTCAAATGCTGTCCAGCTGATTAGCAGAACACCCACAGTGCCCAGAGCCAGAAGCATGTGTTTTTACCGGTGGTGCACATCTGCCCATGCCTTGGTGCACACACCAAAATTTACTCCGCACATGGATGGAAACCCTTTAGCGGGAACATTGTTCAAGATGCACATTTTGTATATGCATCCATAGCTGCAAAAACGAGCTGCAGCTATCGACATCCATGGATATAAAGCAGGTATCTGTGGATTTGCAGGACTCTACCCCCCGAACAGTAGGCAGATCTGGAGTTAGCTTATCCCACATGTTGCTAAATTGGGATATTGGCAGTGAAAACGTTAGTCATGGGCAGTCAGAGCAACTGCTAGATGATAGCCCTCCAGTCCCCTCCCAAAGCCACAGGTGCCCAGTGCTGGGCACTGATTGTGTGCACTGCCTGCAAAGAGAGCAGCAGCACCCAGGACCCTTTTCCTGGGGACATAGGAGCACCTCTCTGAGCCAGCATGGCTAATACCCTAAGGGGTTTTCCCAGGCCTAGCCCGCGTCCTCTCACCATCCCCAGCATGGGAGCCCCCTGCAGATGTGAGCACAGAGTGATGCAGTGGCTTGTGGCGCTCTGAATCTCTGGATGTGTTAGTTGTATTGATCCAGCCACCGGTGGCAGGAGACAGGTGACTTCTCACACATGCAGCTCTAGGAGCGAGCAGCTAGCGAGCTTTGCTGGAATTGCTGCCTCTCTGTGGCTTTTGGTACTGACCTTGTAGCCAATACCTCTCCCTGGGACGCACTCACCAAGCACTTCCTGCACGTTGGGTGGACTGAGACCTTTTCCTTAGGGAGTGAAATGACAGCTCAGACGCAGACTCTAGGACGTGATGTGCTGCCTTCACTTCTTGCTGATGTCTGGAGCCCTGATCTTAGCCAGACTTTCATTGCTCCGCCTAGGAGCTGGCCATAGCAAGAAGAGAACAGCAATGCTACAGCACCTCCCTGCACAGTTGCAACAGGCATAGGGCACAAATTGTTCAGATCTTGGTATCTTCCCTCCTAGCTAAGCCCTTTGGCAGCCTCATCTGCAAGGGCAGAACAGGGAGTGCTGGTGTTGGTTGGTGACACTGGCCTGCTTAGAATTTGCTTTCCATCTCCTCACTGCAGCAACAAACTATGATGTTGGAAGTTAACACTCCCAGGTGTTAGGGAAGCCAGGATGGGACACTTCCCAGGGCTCTGAGGAGTGGAGCCAAAAGCAGCAGGGCTCGGCCTTTTGTAAAGGTGACCCTCTGTTTAAAGGCACATCAGCCCCTCTGCTGCACAAGGGCAAATTGTGGTGAATCTAGT
Organism: Apalone spinifera; assembly: GCA_030068395.1. Classification (NCBI taxonomy): domain Eukaryota; kingdom Metazoa; phylum Chordata; order Testudines; family Trionychidae; genus Apalone; species Apalone spinifera. The sequence goes on along the minus strand of JANRFK010001158.1, from coordinate 705,632 downwards.
GAATGGGGTTGGATCAGAGTGAGGGGGCAGAGAATCTGGAGTTGCGCCAGGTATGCCCTTTCCCAAACGTCTGACTAGTTCTCCATAACCCTTGTGCTTCTAGAGCCAAGTGTTTCTCCAGATACAAGTGGGCAAGCTGTAAGGAAGCCTCCAGCCCCATTCCGTGTAGCTGTGAGTAGTCACGTAGCTTTGTGCGGGTGCAGTAGCTGTGTTCTGATGTGGCGCTGTCTCTCGGGGTTCATGTCTGAGTTTCCAGCTGGGGATGCCAGGCTGTAAGCACAAGGCCTAATGTAATCTGGGTCTCTGTGGGGTTTCCTCACCCTTGCGCACTAGCTGAGCTTTGGCCACACTTAGTTATTCCATTGTTCATAGTGTGGAGCTGCCTTGGACCCAGCCTGAGGCAAAACCGTTGCCTGTGTATGCGCTTGTGTTCATCAGACTCTCAGGCTTCCTGCAGGTCTGTGATCCCTTCACTGTCACTAACAACTTTCTACAGCCAACGCTTATGGGAGACCTTCATTCTCCCCACTGCTTCAGTCAGCCAGAGGTGGGTCCCAGAGACTGTGTACATCTTTTAAATGAGGTACACGCTACACGCACGCAGCGCTAATCAGCTTTTCCCAAGGAAATGCCTAGAAATACTTTATTTAGGTCACTATGTCTTTGTTTTACTTGAGCTGCTTATGGGTAGTCCTGCTCTGGGATGGTATTGCCTTCGGGAGGCCCCGGGAGTTGAGGTGTAGGTCTGGGGGGCCCCCAGGCAGAGGCCCGCGCCCCAGGGTAATGCAGTAGCTGTGCATGGCAGGGGGCTGTCCTGAGCCTGGTTGGTTTCTTTCCGATCCAAAGAAAGCGAGAGTTTGGCACCACCATTTAAAGTTGTGGGACATGATCGTGAGGGGGGATAGTTTGGGGCTGAGGGCTCACCAGCCTAGCCAGACTCCATGGGAGGTAGGGAAGTGGGTTGGTGTGATCCTGTTCAAAAGAAGGTTGAGGATGCAAACCAATCCGTTCTGTCAGCCTCTGTCTGCTTAGGGGCATGTGCAGTGCAGAGCTGCAGGCCCAGCAGTGTGAGACCGCTTAGGTGTGTATCCTGCGCACCTCTGCATGCCCGGCTCCACTGCTGTTTGAGCACTGCCGTGTCCTGCTACTTCCCCCTGCAGGGCGTTCCCGCTGCCAAAGCCTTTCATGTGCTGTGTACGGCCTGTGTCGTGCCTGTACTCGGCACCCTGCTGTAACTAGATGGAGCCTAAGGGTGGGTTTCCTTGAGAGGTCCGTTCACACTGTACTCCGCTTGCAGCAGGGAAGCCTACCCCAGCCTGTGTCCCCTGCAGCCACACCTTCTGTGGGAGAAGGGATCCCTCTGCGAGCACCAAGACTGCGTCACTCCCTGGGCCAGGCACATCCAAAGTGAAAAGAATCTGCAGGGGAGGGCCTGGCGTAGTCACTGTGCTCCCAGGCATGGGTGGTGCCAGGGACTGACTGATGCACACTTGGTGCTGAGGAGAGGAGGGAGCCCATGTGTATAGCAGGCCAAGCTGGTGACGCAGCTCCACAGAGCGCTGTGCTCATGGAAGGTGGTTGTTGGCGTGTTTCGTGGCTTGTAGCCTGTGTGGTGAGGTGCCAGCAGTGCCTAGCGGGGTTTGGATGCTGGGAGGGTGCCAGTTCTCCTGGAAGGGGGCGTTTTGACCAGGCTGCAGAGATAGGGACTGGTTCCAGGATCTGCCCTTTCCAGGACAGTAGAGAGGCATTCTCAACTCTCCACAATATGGCCCAGCCCGTCGGCCTGTTGCTCACAGGCAGGTTTGCTACTGCTGGCACAGCCCTTTGCCCCACAGGGCCCGCAGCACCCGCTTGATAGGTTCCCAGCCCGCCCCAGCTGTCCTCTTCTTCACTCATTTCTCAGTACGAGTTTTTTCTTCTTTCAATCTCTGCTTTTGTTTGCTCAGCGTCGCAGTGTGACTGAGCTGCTGAGCTCTTGGTTCCCATCTGTGCTAGTGAGACTGTGCAATGTGCTAGACTAGGGCAGTTTGACAAATAAAGGTCTGTAACCCTGTGCCCTGTGTCTCGTGCAGTTTCTGGTGTCCGTGCGGCTGTGACCCAGCATGTGCTCTGATTCCAGCTGGCGGTGGGGCCACGCGCACTGATCCCAATGTCCCTGTGCCAGCTCCATGGAAGGGGAAGTGCATGGATGCTGCCCCGAGACTCTGAGGTGCTGTGTGCAGCGCTTCCTTGGCCTGCTCCCACAGGCTGAGGAAGGGCAGACTGTGCTGTTGGCTCCTAGGCGCTCTTGAAGGAATGCAGTAACGGAAGGGCTCATCCAGTGTCGAAGCCATCCCAAAGGTAGGAGCCACTCCTCACTGTCCCGTCCTGATCCGCACATGGGAAACAGCCCACCTTATTTGCTCCACCCGAACTGTATTCGGGACTCTCCTCAGGCAGCTTCCACCCACGTAAGCAATTTCTGGAGCTCCTCACCCAGAGTGCATAAGCTGTAGGGTTCCTAGTCCCTCTGCCTTCTGGCTACCCATTCCCCTCGCAGTGCTGAAGCTTGCTTAGGGTAGCCAAGCGCTTAGGAAGCAAGCCCATCTCTGCAGCAGGTGCCCTCAGCACAGTGATCAAAAGGGCTGCATTAGCAGGTGTGTCTTGGAGAAGTCATTCTTCTGCACTGATGAGACCTCAGCTGGAGTCTTGTGTCCAGTGCTGGGCACCACATTTCAGGAAAGATGGGGAGAAATTGGAGAGGGTCCAGAGAAGAGCAACAAAAGCGATTCAAGGTCTAGCAAACATAACCAGTGAGGGACGATGGAAAGAATTGGGTTTGTTTAGTCTGGAAAAGAGAAGATGAGAGGGGATGTAAGTTTTCAGGTATTTTTAAAAGGAGGTTGTTACAAGGAGGAGGGAAGAAAAACCCTTCCCTGTCTTTCGTAACTGTTCTTCCGGGTGTGTGGTCACGTCCATACCGAGAGGTGGATGTGTGTACTGTCCGTTTTTCCCTTAGCAGTATCTGTCAGGTTGGCTGTGGAGCCCCCGGCATGGTGCAGTACATAGGACACTGTTGACCCCCGCCCCACCCTCTCAGTTCCTTCTTCCCACCAGTGACGCGCTGGAGTTGTTTCATGCTCTTGCTTTGCAAACTCGCTTGTGGTATCTACTGGTACCTAAAACTCTTGGAAATAGAGTACTTTGCAGTTTGATGGCCCTGGAGGCACGAAGAGAGCAAATCACTCTTGGCATAGGCTTCCAGCAGCTCTGGCGAGATTTGAACCTCTGAGACCATGGGATACCCTGGTCAGGGGAGCTGTAAACTAGGGCCGTAATAGTGTAGACAATTAAGCGGTTAACCAATAAGCAAAAGCTTATAGGTGAATGCTATAGACTACACACATTTCCCTCCCCCTGCCTGCCAGTAAAGTTTTTAGCAGGCTGACCAGCAGCCCGGCTCAGTTCTGGCTCACACCAGGTCCAGAACCTACCCCTGCTGCAGCTCTGCATTTAAAGTGTATTAGGAGCCAGCCTGGCTCAGTTCCAGCTCATGCCGGGTCCGGGAGCTCAGACCCACCTTAAAGAGGCAGCGGTGTGGGGTGGCAGCAGCTCCTGTCTATCAGAGGCAGCAGCACCAGGAAACAGGCAGCTGGTCTGCAAGGGGAGCTGGTTTTTAAACTGGCTCCCCTTGTGGACCAGCTCCCACCTGGCACCCCACGCTGTCTCTGATACGGCGGCTGCTGGCCCCACCCTTGGGGACTATACAGCAGTTGACTGACTGATAAAAATTCATGAGGTTACTCTACTATTCAATGAACTGATCTTTAACATCCCTACTGTAAACTAGGGGAACCCCCAGGCCTGGCTAACTACACAACTCTAAACCAAACTGAGACTAACGAACAGTGGAGACCATGAACACACTTTCAGAGCAAGAGTACGAACTAGCTCCACTGACTGTTACTGGCAGGAAGAAGAAATTGATGGGGGGGGGTTGGCCGTGTCCTGTGTACCATGCCATGAAGATGCCATGCCAAAGGGCTCCACGGCTGACCTGACAGGTACTGCTAAGAGAAAATTCTCTGACGATTGTGCACACTATTGGAATGCACGTGAGCAATCACTCGAAGAAAAACTATTCTTAACCTCTGAGGATAGAACAAGAAGCAATGGGCTGAAATTGCAGCAAGGGAGGTTTAGGTTGGACATTAGGAAAAACTTCCTGACTGTCAGGACTCAATTGTCGAGAAGGACTGGAATCTCCATCAATGGAGCTACTAAAGAGCAGGTTAGTCAGACAGCTGTAGATAGTGCTTGGCCCTGCTGAGAGGGCAGGGGCCTGAATTTGTGACCTTTCAAGGTCCCTTCCAGTTCTGAGAGTCCGTTCCTGTGGGCATTAAGCAATCCTGTCTCCATGGGTCTGACATGCAGCCACATGCGCTCTTACGTCTAAGAATAAATGAGGTAGGCTATGCAGCGTGAGAGCTGCATCCTGGACAGCAGTGACTCGGAAGGATTTGTGGGTGATGTGGAAACCAAGGCAATCTGAGTGCCAGCACCATGCGCATTTGCTTTTAGCCACTGATGTTTAGCTGTATATGCAGGTCAGTACAGAGTTATGTGACTACTGTATATGGCACAAGTGTGGCTTTTATTGGGATACTGTGTCAAGTTTATGGTGTCTACTTAAAAAGAATGACAAATTAGGAGGTTAGGAAAGAGCAACAAGGATCTCGAGGTCTGGAAAGTGAGGGTGAGACTGAAGAAGTTCAGTAGATTGAACTTCATCCAATAGAAGTTCAAGCAGTGAGTTGGTGGTCTAGAAAAGTACTTCCACAGAGAGATTTGGGTCTTTCACCCACCTAACAAAGGCAGAACAGGATCGAGCAGAAGCTTGATCAGTTCATGGTAGGACCAGGGTGTAATTCAGGCATTGGTAATTAGCTTGTGGAACATGGACATGGTGGCTTCTCCCTCCATTGCTTGGAATCGTCACAGGAACTTTGTGGGTCTTTAAAAGAGGTGCTATAGTTCTGGGCTTGCTGGCGGAAGTTCTCTGGCCTGAGTTATGCAGGGTCCCTTCCGGCTGGAGAGTGGTGGGTCGCCCTCAGCTGGTACTGTGCATGGCCAGGTCACAAAGGTGATTGATTGCAGAATTAAGGCAAGGGCTCAGAGGAAAGCTCACATCCCAAGAGCCTGAAAAGACTGGGCCTGGTACCTTAGGGTACATCTACACGCAACTTTGCCTGCTGTGTAGATGCAGACTGTTGTTTCGAAATAATGTCAAAACCCTGTCAAGCTGGAGGACTTCTTACTCCAACTCCTGTGACCCTCATTGGATGAGAAGTAGGGGAAGTCGGAGGAGGAGTGCTCAGGTTTGAAATAAATGCTGTGTGGATGCTCCCAATTTCGAAATAAGCTACACAATTGACATAGCTCAATTTGCGTCGCTTATTTCAAGTGAATCCCTGCTGTGTAGACGCACCCTTAGAAAGGTAAAAGGAGAGATGATAAAAGTATGTAAAATCATAAATCTTCCAGAGAAAGAGGGACTTCTCTCCTGCCTGTGTCCTAATACAGTGATGGGGTATTTCATTAAATGGTGGGAAATTCCAAACCAGTACCTGGAAATACTTTTTCATGTTAACAATTAGTAGAACTCACTGCTAGAGTGTGTCACTTTAAGAACATCAGACCGGCCGTACTGGGTCAGAGCAAAGGCCCATCTAGCCCAGTGTCCTGTCTGCCGACAGTGGCCAAGGCCGGGGGCCCAGAGGGAGTGAACAGGACAGGGAACCGATAAGTGATCCCTCCCGTCACATAATCAAAGAATTCAGACGGGCTGGCTGTATGGGCCACAAGAGTATCCACAGTTACAATCATTAATGCAACTAGAAGCCTGGGAGGGGATTGTCTCTGTCCCACCGCTGCCCTGGAGGCTGGTTGGTCCCTTCCAGCTGCTGAGCATTGGCTGGGTGCGTTTTGCCTGTCGTTTTGGGTCAAGCCCCAAGCTAACGTTAGGAGTGGGTGTCCCCAACGGCAGCGCACAGGCTGCTGTGCAGCCTTGAAATGAGCGTAGCTCTTTCTGCTCTGCTGGTGGTTTTTACGGAGGGCACTCCCCCTGCATGGCCAAGCTCTTACAGCGGGAAAAGCTCCCTTTAAAAGTTTAATGGGGAAGGCAATCCACTTCCAGGTGGCTACCTTAGCCTGGGGCAGAGCCCAGCGGGGTGTGTGGCGGGAATACAGGGCAGATGGCTGACATGAGAATGGGTAGTTGAGATGCTTTTCCCCTCTGGGCTAGAGTCTTGTCTCCATTTGTAACAACACTGAGTGACCTTGTTCATGAGGCTGCCACCATCCAGGCCCCAGTGGAGCAGCTCAGTGGTGAAGGCAGCTCTCATCTGGGCCTACTTTTATTTTAGGCTTCTAGGAACTGCCAGACTAGATCAAAACCACAGCCCCTGTGACCTGGTGGCCCCTCAGACTGCAAGCTGCACCAGATGCTCCGAGTGAGGTGTAAGAATCCCAGTTAGCGGATGTGGGATAATCCTGCCCCGCAGGGCTCCTCCTAATCCCTAATTAGAGAGTGTTTTAAACACTGCAGCATGTGGCTGAGCAAATGGCCTGCCCTCCCTTGCTACCCGTAGACTCCAGGAAAGGGGCTAGAGCAGGGGTGGGCAATCATTTTTGAACAAGGGCCACTCGGAACATTTTTGAAGTGGTCGTGGGCTGCGCCAGAAGGGGCAAGCCCAGGGCGGAGCCTCGGACGGAAGGGGCTTGCTGCTCCCAGCCCCGCTACTAGAGCCCTTTCAACTGCTTCTGTGAAAAGGGCTGTTGCCTGCCAGCCACGGGGAAGGCACGAGCCCTTGAAATGGAAGCAGGTGAAAGGGCTTGCGAGTCCCTGGCTCAGGCAGTGGGCTAGCACGGGGCCAGGAGCTGCGCATCCTTTCAGTTGCTTCTGTTGAAAGGGCTCGTGCTGCCGGGTGGCTGCCACACAACACAGCTGCCTGGCAAGCACGAGCCCTTGAAACAAGCAGTTAAAAGGGCTCGCAGGTCCCAGCCCCGCTAGCGCGTTGCCAGGGAGCCGGGACTTGCACGCCCTTTCAGCTGCTTCTGTTTCAAGGGCTCGCGCTTGTCTGTGCTGCCAGGCAGCGTGGTGCCCAGCAGGCACAGGGAAGGTGCGAGCCCTTTAAATCCAAGCAGTTAACCAGGCTCCCAGGCAGTGTGCTAGAGGCAGGGCCTGGAACTGCCAGACTCTTGCCCGTCACTGGGTGGGGTGGGGACTGTGCAAAGCACCAGAGGGGGCGCTCCGCCAGCCTTCCTCTGCTTCCTGGCCCCAGCACTAGACTGGGGCAAGGGGCACCAGATCATTGCCACCGTTGGGACGCAGATCAGCCTGCGCACAGCACGTCGTGTCGTATAGGCACCGTCTGACCGGGCCTGGCTTTCACCAGTGTGGAGTGGGTGTGTGTACCGCTGGGCGAGCACTGCTCTGGAGAGCCGCCCTGCCTCCGCCCGCGCAGACCCAAAGGGCAGGCCTCTGCTGCAGCTCCAGGCTGGAGGGCAGTCAGGTGCCTGCCTCCCCCTGCCCGGGGTCCATGCCTCGGGGCAGCTGTGGAGCCAGGGCACTACCTGCTGGGGAGTGGGCAGCAGCACTCAGGCTACAGCCACTGTCTGCTCCTTAGTGGTTCCAAGCTTTCCGGGGGAGGGGCGCAGTACCCGCTTCTCTGGGGGAGCTGCCAGCTGGCCTCCAGCTACTTCAGGTACCCGCCGCTCAGCGAGCCTGCTCCCAGCCAACGGGAGTTGCAGGAAGCAGTGGCCCGGCCCCCGGCCGGCTTACTGGCCACCCCTCGGCTGGGGCAAGGACTCAGGCATGCAGAACCACTGGCTGCGGAAAGGGGAGAAGAGCGTAAGGCTGCAGCTCCTTCCCTGGGAAAGGAGCGATGACTATCGCGGCCTGTTCCTGCGCAAAGCCAACAGGAACAGCCCCCAGAGAGGGGAGCCTCCTCCGCTGCTTTGCGCTGGGGGTAGCGACTACACGGCAGCAGCCAGGAGCCCGAGGTGACCGACCCATCCCTGGTGGCAAGAGGAGCTGTTCTTCCCTCCTGGAATCAGAACTGGAAGGGACCTTGAGGGTCATGTAGTCCCGTCCCCTGCCCCCAGGCAGGCCCCAGCACCGGCCAGACCAGCCCTGCCAGGTGTCTGCCCAGCCTGCTCTTCGCTAGCTCCAGGGATGGAGATTCCACAACCCCCCTGGGCAACTGAGTCCAGGCTTTCACGCCCCTGCCAGGCAGGAACTTTTTCCTAATGTCCAACCTCTAAACTTCCCTTGCTGCAGTGTAAGCCCATTGCTGCCCAGAGGCCAAGGGGAACGGGTTTTCACCCTCCTCTTTGTGACACCCTTTTAGATACTTGAAAGCTGCTCTCATGCTAGCACCCCTGCTAGAGGAGGGGGTAGAAGTGGGGCTCCGGGGGGGAGGGGGGCAGTTCCATCAGCGATCAGCATGGAGCCTAGAAAGCCTCCTGCCGCAGCTCAGGGTAGAGCCACAGTCGCTGGGAGGCAGGGCCAAGGCACTTACCTTCAGGAGACAGAACTGGTGAGGCGTAAGCCAGGGGAGGGGGCAGGGTCTGGCCCAGCCTTTTGTAGGTAGGATAACCACCCTGCTGGAACCCAGCCTGACGGGAGGGCAGGAGAGGCACAGGTTACAAGGCAGGGATTCTGCTCATCTAGCCAAGCCGCTGAGCTTTGGTGGTGAATGCACTTAGGCTGCGCAGTATTTACTGGCCACGCCCCTTACTAGCCCCACAGCCGGAAGGGAGTCGTGTAATTGGGGAAAACCGTTAATATCAAGTCAAAATTGCAATTTCAGAAACTTTCAGCAGATGTCAGAAGGTAGCGGTGAGTCAGCCTGAAACTTTTCCTGTTGATTCCCTGTATCATTAGCAAAGGACTTGCATTCAGGAACCACAGGGGGAAGAGGGCCTCTCGCAGAACGATAGGAAGGCCCAGGGGCAGTTCCACCATCTGATGCACGCAGGGCATTTGAACTTAGGGTTCCTGCACCCCTCCCCCCCGGGGGTACTTCCCAGTCTGTGCTACCCTCCAGGTTGCATCCCTCATGCCTCTGGCCTCGTGCCAGCCTTACCACCTGCCAGCACGAACCACCCCCGCAAAGTCCCAGGGCGGCACGAGCGCCCCGCGTTTGGCAGAGCCAGCGCTTTGCTTTTCTGAGACATGCTTGACATCGAAAAGCTTCAGGGCAAATTGAAACAAGGCTGTTCACTGAACCACCACCATGGGAATGGCCATACCGGGCCAGACCATGGTATTCACGGGGCACGGCCAGCAGCGTTAGCAGTAGGAATGGTACAGCCGTCTCCCCTTCCTGCTCCGGGCAGTGCTCTACCTGCCTTGGCGAACAGCCTTGCTGGACCTCGCTGTTCTTTTATCCCAGTTAATACTTTTGACTCAGCCTCTCCGGCACCAGCGTCTCTGGGTTGAGCCGTGTGTTTGCTTTAAGGCTTCTGCCTGTTAAAGCTGGGCCCCCTGCTTTTTATCTTGTCTTCCTTTTCCCCACGTGTGGCATATGCCTTAGTCACTCAGGTCTCCTCCCAGAGCCCCCTTTCCATCGCCCTCCTCACTATGGTTCCATGCCACTGTATCCTTCTTAGCGATGGAGCGGGCGGCCCTGGGCAGAGCACTCAAACTGGGGGTGGAGCCTGGGCTTCCAGCGCTTTGGGAAGAGACCCTGCAGCTCTGAGCCTTTCGGGCCGCTGCAGGGCAGAGCCTAGAGGTTCCCCAAACGCTGGGTTTCCCCCCTTCGGTCAGAACCGCTTGGCCCATCAGACACGCTTGCAGCTAGTTTCAAGTTGACCCCACCTGCCCCTTTTCAGCAAATGCACTTTCTGGCAGGGTACAGCGGCCCCTGGGTTCCCGGCTCTGCTCAGAGAGAAGAGCCAGCAGGCGCTGCTTGGCTTGCGGCTTGTTTGGACCACAGTGCAGTGAAGCAGCATAGGAAAGGAGCAGCTGCTTCCCCAGGGGGGCCAGCCCAGGCCCTGTCTTTTCCAGAGCTGGTTCATGAAGGCCAGAAGGGTTGTGCTGTTTCGGGGATGCAGAACAGCTCACTTCCTGGGCAGGAGTGAAGCCTTAAATTCACTCCTCTCCTACAAGGCCGTGGGTGGGAGGTGAGGCTGTTCCCACCTCCTCCTCCCCCCGCTTCTTGCAGCGAAGTCCCCGCGGTTCAGCTAACCCTTTGCAGAGCCCTCCAAGCTGCCAGGGCGGTTTGGACAGCAGGGGAGGAAGCGCTGGAGGGACAGTTCACTGGCTCTGCTGCCATAGAGCCAAAGGGCACCGAGGGGCAAGACAGGAATAGTCCCCATTTGCCCAGCCCATGAGCCCATCCAGCCTGCAGCAGCGCCAGGGGCTTTAGCCTCCCACTCCCTGTGCTCCTCAGGATGGGCCGCACCCGGGCCCCAGCTCTGTCAGTGCAGCACAGCCCTGTGCACTGTGCTCCAAGGCCGAGCCCGGGGAGCTCTCCTGCGGGGCCAGTGACGGCTCCCCTCCCCCAAAGAGGAACAAGCCGGGGCAGGTTGTGTCAAACATAGTTCTATTGATAGCAAAAATAGGCTTTCGCTCCCTCCCGCCCCCGCTTCTGTCGCCAACATTTACGCAGTAAACAGCTTGGCACAGCAGCAGGACTTCCCCGCCCTTCCTCGTGCCAGGAGGCTGGAGGGGCCCAGCGGTGTCCTGCCCCAGCATAGCCCATGCCCCTTCAGCCAGTGGCTACTCATAGGCAGGCAGCCCCGCCCGCGGCCGTGTGTGGATCTGCCCACGTGCAGGCTGGAGCTGCGCTATTCCCATAAGTACCGGGCCCGGACTGGGGCGGTTTCAATGGTCTGGCCTGTTAAGAGCCACACGACAATCCTGAGCAAGGGGCCCCGCCCTAGCCAGAGGGAGGGGGCGGTCCCAGCTTTTGGAACCTCGAGTGCCTAGCTCCACGGAAGGAAGACGTTCCTCCCGGAAGCACAGCCTGGCCCTGGGAGCAGGAGACCACAGCATGTTGGGTTCTGCACCCGCAGGGGCTGCTCGGGTGGGTGGGCGCGCTGCACGGCCTGGCCGGGGGTGCCCACAGGTGGCTCCCTGCTGGGCAGGGGAAGGGCCGCTCACCTCCAAAACTGGGTCATCATCAGCGCTCCCCCTTCTGCTCCTGCTATCCACAGGGGCTAGCGCAGACACCACCAGCCAGGCTACTGCCTGCAAATGCCCCAGCAAGCTCCCTCACCCACCAGCTGCTGCGTGAGAAGGGCAAGCCCGCCCAGCCGGAGACTGCTGCCATGCTGGGAAAGCAGCAGCTTGCTGCTCTGCCTCCAGGCTGGGCCACACACGCAGGATCCCGCCCTGGGCTGCCTGTGGGAAGGGGCTTCCCTGGGGATGGCTGGAGCGTTCCTGACCCAGCCCATTTCTCAAGAGACAAGCCTGCTCCCTGCCCCGTGGCTGTGAGACTCCACCCTGCACACATTAACGCGCCTCGCCCCGTCCAGGGGAGCTGCCTCCCAGCCTGGGCAGGGCCACTCGTGCCCCCGAGAACAGAGCAATCCATTGCCGTCCATCCTAGCCCGCCGGTTCGAGTGGCCGCCCAGCCAGCCTGGCGCCTAGGAGATGAGATACTGGGTAATGGCTCGCAGGGCGTACAGCAGCTCCGCTTGCATCCTCGCTTCCAGAATGAGAAGGTTCACGTGGACCTGAGGGAGCAAGAGAGGGGCTCAGGCAGGCCTAGAGGGAGCAGCCCAGGACTGCTTGCTGCTCCATCAGTGCCCAGGCCTCCTGAAGCCTCGCTCCCCAATGCCCAGTTCCACAAGCACCCAGGGTCTCTGGCTCCTCCGACAACTCCTGGGCTGGAAGGAAGGATCTTGAGCACCAGGCTCTGGCCCCCTCCCGCCATTGGGCCCAACCCAACAGCTGCACAAGCCGGCTCTACGAACTGGCCCGATAGCCTGTGCGGAGATATTGCATGCTCCGGACTCCCCTCCACGCCCTGTACCTTTTCACTGTGCTTGAACTGCTTCCAGAACCGCCGGAACCTTTCCAGGTTCATCTTCTCTGGGGAACAAGTCACCGTTTTAACGTAAACCTTGAGCGTCCGCCCCAGAAAGTGATTCACTTCTGCATAATCGTAGTCGTCGTACCTGCGGGAAGAGGTCAAGGGGACACATCGGAACCAGCGTCTCCGTGTCCAGCTGCTACCAGCTTCCCCAGGGCCAGGAGAACAGCCAGATGGGCTGGAGCGAGCGACTGGATCAGGCCCCGGCTGCTCACTGCTCTGGAGGTGACAGCTGAGGATGTAACACCACCTTGGTTTGGGGCAACAGAAGCTCCCAGAAGTGAGGGGCAGGGGTGGCTCCCCACAGGTGCCCAAAACATGGCCCCACCCACAAGACACACAATTCCCCTGAGCCAGGCCTGCCACCGGGGGAGGCAAAGGGGTCAGTTGCCCTGGGTCCTGGCTGTTACACCACTACAGCAGCAGTGTTGACCGGAGCCCCGGGCTCTCCAAGTCGCTGGCTGGGGGTGGAAGGGGATACAGGTGGCACGCTCTGGGGAGTGCTGACAGCCTCAGCCCCGCCCCTTCCATGAGCACGCAGCCACCCCCACCCCTTTCTCTCCACCCCACTCGGCCTTATGGCCGGTAAAAGCAGAAGGGGAACAATGGAAGCCAGGCCTGAGCCACTCCCACCAGACATCCTGAGGAGCACCATGGACAAGCAGCCAGGCTGAAGGCTCCTGTCCCCGATTAAGTCTCTCAGATATTTAACCGTCTGAAAGGTGCCCCACAGGGCTGGGGTCAGAGTGGTTGTAGTGTCCCCATTTCTCCGGCCAAGCCCCTCTCCTGGACAGGTCACAGGTGTTTCTCCAGGCCTGCCCCCTCGCCCCGGCGGGCGGGCATACCTGATCCCAAACATGCAGTGGACATAGTTCCAGACGCCCCGCTTGAAGACGGAAGATTCACAGCCGTGTCGCTTGGCCACGGCAGTGCTCTGGAGACCGTCAACGGTGCGGAACTTCTCATCCAGGAGGTAGCCAACGTCCGAGTAGAGTCTGTTGACCAGCGAGAATCCGTGGTCCTCCCAGGAGTAATCCTGCCAAACAGATCAAGAGGGCACCTCAGGGCTGTGCCCCACGAAAGGGCCCGTGGAAGTCCACACGCTGTGTCCTGTGTGTAGGGGTCTCAGAGGGCATGCTCTTGCTGGAGTCAGAGCAGCCAGAGGCCTTCCTGCTCTGCCAACAGCCCAAGCCTGCCCTCAGTGTCTCTCCGGGCACAAGAGGACGACTCATCCTGCTGGTGGAACCTGGGCCACAAAGCTGTTGCTCACAGTTCGGTTCCCTTCCCCAGGGCTGTGCTGGATCTGCACCAGCAGCAAATGTATCAGTGCCCAGGGCAGCAGCTCTGACGCCTCGGCCTCCCCAGCCTGCATCTTGCAAGATGGAGAAGTGACTGTACAGATGCCCCGAGTGATGCTGCAGTGCAACCACAGCGCATAGAATCATAGAACACTAGGACCGGAAGGGACCTCGAGAGTCATCACGTCCAGTCCCCTGCCCTCACGGCAGGACCAAATACTGCCTAGACCGTCCCTGTTAGACATTTATCTAACCTACTCTTCAATATCTCCAGAGATGGGGATTCCACAACCTCCCTGGGCAACTTATTCCAGTGTCTGACCACCCTGACAGGTAGGAACTTTTTCCTAATGTCCAACATGGAGCCTCGAGCAGCTGCCTGGCCTCCTCTCGCACACGCCCAAAGATCCTGGGCCCCAAATCTGCTCCTGCCTGCCAGGACACTCACCTGAGCTCTGAAGATCTGAGTCTGATCTTCATCTCTCGTAGCGAAGTCCTGGTAGCCAAAGTCAGGGTCCTGCATGTAGCAGGAGAGATTCGTGGCTTGGACGATTTCCCCTCCGCAGTCTGAGGGAGAGAGCCCACCGCCACCCACGGGAGGTTAGAACCAGCCCGCAGTTCACGCTGCTCCTCCGCAGCACCCAGCAGCAAGGGGCCTGGAATCCCGCCCCCGCCCAGCATCTCGGCTCTGCAGGCAAGAGACAAGTGCAACGTCCCGTCTGCCCCATCCTCCCCTGGATTCCTGCGCCACTCCTAGGGCTTCCCTCACGTCTGGAATGGGCCCTCCCTCCTGCCCCCTTACAGCCATCTGCTCATTTCCTCTGCTACTCCTGGCAAACGCCAGGCAAGTGCGGACCGGCCAGCAGTAAGGACACTGACCGAGGAGAGTCCTGGGTGGCACCTGCAGCCTCTGCAGGACAGGCCTAAACTGGGGGCTTGCCCTTCTGGCAGAGACCTCCGAGGTGCCGGCCCCTTTGCCTTACCTCCCTCCTGGCCTTGCTGCGGTGGCCTCCTTTCCTCTTGCTCCTCGGTCCCCAGGCAGCTCCTTGAGAGACGTTCCTGGAGCACGTGCGGCTCCGCGCAGGAGTCCAGAGACTGTGGGAAGACAACGCTCCCTGTTAATCAGCCCACGGCTCTTGTTCTGCTGGGAGACCTCCCCCCTTGGCGGCTCACCCGTTTGCGGCTGCCCCCGCTGGCGGATCCACAGAAACACGGGCTCCTGCCATCCCGCCACTCCTGCTCGCAGCCGCAGCCGAAGACGAAGCTGGCGAGAGCATGGCAATGTGCCACCAGGACAACAGCATGGACCAGCTCTGCCAGGGACCAGCTCTGCTCACTGGTCTTCAGCAGCGTCTGCGGGGAGGTCAGCAGGCACACAGTCCGGGTTACTGGCCGCCCCATCCGTTCCCCAGCTCTCCACCCTCACCAGGCCAGGCTCCCCGGGCCCCTACCTCCATGTGCTCTTTGCTGAGGAGCCACGGCCGATGAGCCAGGATCTTGTTGATCTCACTGAGACTGCGGAGCTTGGGAGGGACGAAGTCCAGGCCCCGCAGCCACTGGGGATCTCCCCCCACTCGCAGGAACTGCAGCCTGTGCAGATTCACCAGATACCAGCACTGGTGCCGAGCAGCTGCCTGCAAGAGTGAGTGTGAAACGCCACCCTCGCCGCTTCTCCAGAGGACAGCGCTGCAGCCCCAGGCCCGGGCACCAGCCCGGCAGTGCTCTCAACACTCCAGCTGAGCATGGCGTCCAGCGCGAGGCTGTGGAGCCAGGCAAGGACCAAGCACCAAGGGGTTTGCCCAGCGACACAGACACTGAACCGGCCTGAGGGGGGTGACCCGGCTCTGGCAGCGCTAACCAATGGTGACCGGGGGGTTCACCCTTCCCCCTCACTGAGCTTTCCATGGAGACGCAGCAGCCAAGCGAAGCCCCGAGCCGGGAGGCTGCTGCCACAGGGCCAGGACGGGGCCTTTCCTGCAGCCGCGTTCCTAGGAGCGAGGGCGTGGCACGTACCATGAGTGCAACGTAGTGTCTGCAGTGGAACGGCAGCGGGCCGTCCATGTGAAGCAGGTAGTGCTGCATCTTGAGGAAGCTGTCCAGGTACTGCGGGTGGTAGCTCATCTCCTGGGTCACTGCCTCCAGGCGGCCCCAGCTGGCCAGGGCTTTCACAAACAGGAACTGCACTGGCTCCGTCTCGCTGCTGCTCATTTTCACTCCCTGTGGGAGACGGAGCCCGTCAGAGTGGCCTGGCCCAGCAGGAGCTGGGGTTCACTTGGCTGCTTGGAGTCTGCCACGAAGCGAGACAGGCTGAAACGGCGCTAGTCCCAGCGTCGCAGCCATGGGCCCGTTAAAGAGGCCAACTGCTAAGACAGCTAAGCAGCAAATGTCAAAGGGGAAGCTGGGGTTTCCCTTGGTTAGGGGCAGATTTTTTCTGGGTGGCCCTCTGACCTGAGCCCACTGCAGCAAAGGCCAGAGGTCTGCACCACCACCATGTCCAGGGTGGGAGGCTGCCATGCAGGGGCTGGGGTTCCAAGCCAGGCGGAAAGAAGAGGCCAACACTGGCTGTGAAGGGGGAGCTTGTGAAACAGGCAAGACTTAACCCTCTTGTTAAGCTGGAAGCTGCCCAAGTCAGGTCCAGCTCACGTGTGGAGAAGTCTCCCCACTGGACGGGCCAAAGGCACCAGTGTTTGGGGCTCAACTAGCGGATGAAGCTCTGGAGAACAAGAGTAACCTGGCATCGGACCCGTGGCTAGAGCGAGAGGGATCCGACAGGGCGTGTCTGGGTTGCAGTCGCTGCTCCCAGCTCAGAGCACTTGGAAGCAGCCCCCGGGCCTGTCTGGCTTTCTAGGGACAGTTAGTGCCTCTGGGGCTCCCGCCTGCTCCCGGGTACTGATCCCATCCAAGAGCAGCGACTCCGTTCCCTCTGAGCAGCCAGCTAGCCGAGTGCCGGCAGGAGGGCCCCACCTCAGAGCAGCGGCTGACAGTCCAGAAGCACGTCCCAGGGCCCCTGCAGGGGAACGTGGCTCAGGCGCTTTGCGGAGAAGCCAGAGCCCAGCTGTGCTGTTAGTGTACGGGCAGTGCACACAAACCCCCTTATCCTCTCACAGCAAGTGCTTCCGGCTCAGGGTGTGTCTGCACTTTGGAGCAGAGCATCTGGGCACCTTGGCCATTCACCCCAGCAGGCGAGAAGCGCAACTTCTATTGTGGGTGTCTGAAGACAATCATAGCCTCTCCCCTTATCTGGGGAGCAGCGAAGCACCCCTCCCCCGTCTCCCTCTTTGCAAGCCGCCTTGGCTACACCCCCAGTCTCCCTAACTGGTTCTGTTGGAGAGGAAGGTGAGTCTCACCCAGACCCTGTCTGAGAGCTGGCTCCTTCAGCAAGACCGATACCCACAGCCTGAAGATGCAGTGAAAGTCAACACAGAGGCCCCATCGCTCCGAACAGTCTCCAGCTCGTGTGAGCATCAGGGCGACTGCCGGCGGGAGGCCTGGGTCTGTGCAGGAGTCCAGGCAGCTCGCACTGGGCTGCAGCAAAGCCAGAGTGCAAGCTCATTCCCTAGCCTAGGCAGATACAAGCCTACAGGCCTGTCCGGGCCATCTAGTGCAGTCCTGCCAGAGTCGCCTCTTCCCTAAGCAGCTTATTCTACTCTCTCGCTGCCCTTACCTCCCAGCTAGAGCCGAGTGGGCAGCAGCTGCTCCCCATTCGCAAACTGGCACTGGCGGGAAGGGACAGGAAGCTTGCATTTTTCTGCCCAGTCAGTATTGCTTGCTGTAGGCCCCATGGATCAGGTGGTCAGCCCAGGGCTCTTCAGTTCATGGTACTGCAGTGGGTGTCCGAAGTTAGCTAAGGAGCCACCGAGCTAGACGTGAACCCACCATGCCATTGAGGACAGACCTTTCCAGCTGGCCAGTGTGTTTGTGCTTTTAGCATTGGGCTAATGAGGTTAAAGCCTTACAAATTCCTTCTTTCCAGCTCCCACCTTGCTTTGTCTTCCCACCTGCAGCTCCCACCCCGCTTTAGCAGCCCGTCTCAGCCAAAACCTGTGCTTGTCCAAATGCTTGGAATGTGGCTTCTAAGTGCTCTGCAAAGTTACTCTTCAACTGTCAGAGAGCAATATCAGGGATGGAAAAGCCAGACTGCATCAGCAGCCAGTCACCCAACTGGCCTGCTTTTTACACTGCCGCTGCACACTGAGTGGATGTTTCAGAGAACTGTCCACAATGACTCCAAGATCTCTCTCGAGTAGGTATAGCCAAAGTAGTCCCCATCATATTGTATGTGTAGTTGGGATTATTTTTCCAATGTGCATTACTTTACATTTATCCACATTAAATTTCATTTGTCATTTTGTTGCCCAATCACTTTGTTTGGGGAGATCTTTCTGATCTTAACTATCTTGAGCAGTTTGGGATCATCTGCAAATTTTTCCACCTCACTGTTTACCCCTTTCTCCAGATCATTTATAAATAAGTTGAATAGGATGGGTCCTAGGACAGACCCTTGGGGGACCCCACTAGTTACCTCTCTCCATTCAGGAAAGTTTACCATTTATTTCTACCCTTTGTTTCCTGTCTTGTAACCAGTTCTCAATCCACGAAAGGACCTTCCCTCTTATCC
>JANRFK010001158.1:611412-624134 GCA_030068395.1 Apalone spinifera | reverse complement strand
TGAGATTGACGGTGGGGTGTAGGCTGTTGAAATCTCTGTGGAATGTCTCCAGTGACTCTTGGCCATGCGTCCAGATCATAAAGATGTCATGGATGTAGCGTAAGTAGAGAAGGGGTAAAAGGGGACGGGAGTTGAGGAAACGTTGGTCTAGGTCAGCCATAAAGATATTAGCGTACTGTGGGGCCATGCGTGTCCCCATGCCTGTGCCGCTGATCTGGAGGTATAAGTTGTTCTCAAACTGGAAATAATTGTGGGTGAGAACAAAGTGACATAGGTCTGCTGTCAGGTTGGCAGTGGTGTCCTCTGGGATAGTGTTTCTAATTGCTTGTAATCCATCTTCATGTAGGATGTTGGTGTATGGAGCTTCTACATTACCTGCATCCTGCTTTTAAGACTGCACTTGAAAGAGAATCTTCTGAATTGTTATTCATGCTTAAATTCGACACTTTACACCAGAATTTGAATAAGGGATCTAATTGTCTTACCCATTACAAGGATAGCTTCCCCAATTATTACCAATATCATTAGCTCACAGACATTTACCTTCCTCACCCACACAAACACACACATCCCCTTTCTGTTCTGAAATGTGATTTGTCCTTTTCATATGTGTTCATTTTTTTAATTGTATCCTTTGGTATATATGGTTGTGACAATTTTCTTCCACTACTTGATCTGAGGAAGTGGGTCTGGCCCACGAAAGCTCATCACCTAATAAACCATCTTGTTAGTCTTTAAAGTGCTACATAGTCCTGTATTTTGTTTCAACTACACCAGACTAACACGGCTACATTTCTATCACCGCTCTTATAGAGACAGTGCAGTCCAGCTCCTGGGGCACATGGCCCCAGATACATTTGTGACAGCGCGTGTCAGAATTCAGATGCCTCCAGGGATGGGTCAGTTCAGCGTACAGACCAGAGACGGCATATTCAAAGCCCACAACACTCAAACCATCGTTGAATCCTGGGCAAGCCAGCCAAGAGGGATCCAGCTCAGGAGGCACAGGGACACCACTAGAACTTACCTTGTGCTGAGGGGTGTCCTCTGGGTGGTCCGTGACTCTGCACCTCCCCTCTGCTAGGCAGCTCTTGTCCTACGCTTTGCAGGAAAAAGGGACCTGAGGTGGAGTCCCATGCACAACGTGGGTTAGCCTGTGGCAGGGCGGGAGGGGACAGGGCAGCACATGTGGAGGCTGAGCGGATGTTGCTACCGACGTCTCCGATCAGCAGCGCAGGGAGGCAGACCCAGCTCCAGCAGAGCAGCCAGAGGAACATCCCTCGGAGAGCCGTCGCTGCTGCACGCAATGAGGAACTTCCTCATGCGCCAGCATGGCCTGCAGGCTTAGTGTCTGCTTCGCTTTTCCAGCAGCAGTGCAGAGAAGGCCCAGAACTCTCCCAGCAGTGCGGAGAGCGTGGCTCCTTGACTGTGGTGTCACGGGCAGTGTGCTGGGCAGGCCTGCAGTGAGGGCCAAGGGCCTCGTGGTCGAGGCATTGGACACAGGAACTGTGGGGAGCCCTGCCACAGATTCTCTGTGACCTGAGGGAAGTCTCTCCTGGCCTGGCACCTGTGAGGAATGGTTAGGTTGAGGGGCAGCTGGGAGGGTCACTGTTGGGCTATTGAATTCCCCTGCAGCATTCGCTGGTTGGCCGGCGGCCTAGCCCTCCCCTGACACATCCCTAATTGTCTCTTCTGCTTCTGTGTTCGCAGCAGCAGCAGCAGCAGCAGCAGCAGCAGCAACAACAGCAGCAGCAACAACAACAACAGCAGCAGCAGCAGCAGCAGCAGGCCCCACCCCAGCAGCAGCCGCAGGTGTCCACGGTCCCCCAGCCGCAAGCCCAGGG
The DNA here is from genome assembly GCA_030068395.1 of Apalone spinifera. NCBI lineage: Eukaryota > Metazoa > Chordata > Testudines > Trionychidae > Apalone > Apalone spinifera. Next base: position 622,290 of record JANRFK010001158.1, on the reverse strand, counting down.
CCAGCCTCCGGGACTAGGGATGCAGGCTCTTCCTCCTCAGCAGCCCATTGTAAGTGTGTGTCCCAGAGCCAGAGGGGAACCTGCGTCCTCTTCGCCCCACTAGCTGCTGCCTGCCACAGGGAGCGTTTGCCAGAAGCCCCTGTGAGCGCTGCCACCCCATTGGTCTTGCGGCACTTTTCAATCGTCTCTGTCTCTCTCTAGTTCCAGCGCCAGGGCCTCCAGCAGACACAGCAGCAGCAGCAAACGGCTGCCCTGGTCCGACAGCTTCAGCAGCAGCTCTCTAGTAAGAAATGAGCACGCCGCGGCTTTCTGACTTTCTCCTTCCCTCCCTCGCTGGGTTTCTGCGGAGAACAGGCTCTCGAGGGAGGGCACGCCTAGGCCCTGCCCCATGCCACTTCTCTGTGAGCAGGTTGTGGGGGCAGAGCTAGCATAACTGTGGGAAGGCAAATCACGCCTCCCCCAAATTCCGAGAGGGGGGCGGCAAGCACATGGCCAGGGAGCCAGTGGAGTTGGTGTACCCAGATTTCCAGAAAGCCTTGGACAAATTCCTTCCCCAAGGCTCTTCAGGGATCAGTAACTGGTTAGAAGACAGGAACCAAGGGGCAGCTTTCAGAACGGAGAGAGGTGTCCCCCGGGGGTCTGTACTGGGACTGGTACTATTCAACAGTCCTCAGTGGTCTGGAGACAGGAGCAAACAGGGAGGTGGCAGAGCTTACAGGTGATACAAAATCACTCAAGATAGTTCAGTCCAAAGCTGGCTGTGAAAAGTTTGAGGGATCTTGTAAAACTGCTGAGAGGGCAAGGAGAAGGGCGGACCAGTCACTGCTCTTCCAGTGGAGGCCCTGGGGGTATGCACCTGAGGCGACTGAGTGTCCTGCAGCTCTAGCCGGAGATTTGTGACAGCAGTGCTTGGCTGGGCCTGCAATGGCAACTATGTAGTTCTGTCCGGCCCCCGTGTCCCAGCTCCTCCTCAGAGGGCGCGGAGCTAGTTGAGCGGAGTTGTTTGTGTGTGACTAGCTCAGCTGGCGAAGAGCCCTCGGTTTCTTTTCCTCCGTGTTTAAAGACAAAACCAACCCACTTTTTCCTCTTGTCCTGCTAGGGGACGTAGGTTGGGAGGCTGTAAACATGGTGTGAGGCAGACCGTCTTCCTGACACACGCACATGTCTGGGGGGACTTGTGCCCCAAACGTCCACACGCTGCCACTAGGAGAGCCGGGGATCTTAAACTGCAGCATTTTCCAATGGAGAGGTTCCTCCTTCCTTCTTGGGCGCTATCACTTCTCCTGGCGCCTGACTGCAGCAGGGCCCCCCCTGGAAGGAAGGGGCCTGTCTCCTAAAGAACATGGAAGAAGGAGGGGAGCTCACACTCCCCTTGCCAAGGCCGTACCGAAGAGGAAACCGTCCCGGGCGCTGCCCGCCCCGCCGCTGGGCCCGGTACCAGCCGTGCTCTGAGCTGCAGGCACGGGGGGGCAGGCAGAAGTGCTCTGTGTGCGTGACACTGCCGTGCCAAAGACAGCAGCGCCCCCTGTTGGCCCTGCGCGCCGCAGGCTCTGCCAGCTCCTTCCCACGGGCGCCTCCCTTGGCACCCAGCCTCCGCAGTCCCTCGCTTCGAGGGGTGTGAAACCAGTTCTGGGCGCAGAGTGCCCTCTCCTGGGCACTGCTCCTGCGTCTGGGCTTGGGCTGCCCCTCCTGGCTGAGGCGAGGGCGGTGAAGAGGAGGGTGGGGGCCTGTCTCCTATGCAAGGCCGTGTTCAGCCTGCCCAAAGCCTCCGCCAGCATCTGAATTTCAGGAGTGGTATGGCCCGCCCCGAGGAGCCACGGCCATTGGTGGACCGGTAGACAGCTTATAGCCAGCTGTGCTTTAATGCTGTGCCCATGGAGGTACGCCGACGCTCTCCATGAAACCCACCTTGCCAACGGGCCCCTCCCGAACAGCATTCTGAGGCAGCGAGGAAATCTTAGCTCGGGGGCAGCTCCTGCAACGGTGAACTCCTCGCTGGACGAGACGGGTCTGCCCTTCCCCTGCTGCTGGGGCAGATCTCAAGGTCTTTAGGGTCTCTTCAGATGAATTGCTGATACACTGCAGAAAACCCTCGAGGGTCTCTAGGACCCCCCACCCCCACGGCTGCTCCCAGGTAGCTCAGCGCCATGCGACCTGACCAGAGCAGGCAGCTGCTCTGCCCACATCTAAGGTGGAGCACAGAAAATACGGCCTCCCTCCCAAAGGGGGGCTCTGTTCACACACGCCTCGCCACAGTCACTGGTAGCTGATGCAGTTGCTGAGAAGGGCAACTGCGTTTCTCCAGATCCACTCCGTGGGTAAAGACTTACTCAGGCCTGCTCCTCGGCAGCCGAAGCCCTTGTGGCAGAAGGTGACTCCATAAACTTCTCGACGTTTTCTGATTTTGTCGCCTACAGGCTGGGGGCAAGAGAGCAGCGTGCGCGCTCATCTCTCAGGGCCACCTCCTGGCTAGAGCTGCATGCCAGTCTTTGGACTCCGCCGACAGAGCAGCAGGGAGCATCGCTGCTGTCAGCTGTACCAATGCGCCAGGCCTCCTGGCTTGCTGGGATTCCCCAAGGCGTCCATGCGCCTGAAACGCATCGCCAGCAAGACGGAGGAGTTGCTCCTCGCTGAAAGACAGTCTCTTGGCGTTTGTATGCCTGCATGGAAACGCAAGCGAGGCAGGTGGCTTACATCACAGGGAGCCAGACGGATCTCGTGCACCCAGACCAAGTGCTACCCAGCGATGTACATGAGGCCGGCCAGACACGGACCCAACTCCCCAGGTCTCAACAATCAGCATCCAAGCAGCAGGTCTGAAGGTGTGCTTGAGGGCCAGTCAGACCTCCCCCAAACGTTGCTGCCAGCACTGCATCCCACTAGCTGCCTGGCCCTGTTCTCCCCACGCGGCTGCACCGGCACGTCCCCCAGACGGATTCTGAAAGCCTCTCTGGCTGTGCCACCCATCCCTCTCCCCCCGCTCCTCCTCAGGGCCCTCTCTCGCGCCCTCGTGAGACCAGGAGCAGGCGAGAGCACTCTGCACATGGCTGTTCTCTCGGACTGCTGCCTCCTAATGCAGAGGAATCTGGAGGCTGGACACCTGCCCTTGGTCTCCGGGAGTGAAAGGCGTTTGCCGGAATGCAGCGATGCCGGATGCTGATGTTAGTACCGTTCCAGCATTGGCACGGGCATTGTTTTGTTTGCAGCCCGTGACCTGCACGACCGTCCACCAACCCCCAGGCCATTTCTTTGGCCCCTCGGTCCTGCCCTTTGGCCTTTCCGCAGTCCCCCGGGTGTCCAAAGTGCTCACTGTGGCGGCCCAGCCCCGCAAGCACAGGGGCACGAGACACCCTACTTAGACACTGGCCTGAGCGAGACTCATGCTCGCGAAGCTGTCAGTCGCACAACAGTCTACAAATGACCCTCGGGCAGTCCAGGCGGCGGCGCGCCCCAACAGCGCTGTTACACCCTCAAATGTTGTGTAACACCCTCCCAGCCCACGCGCTGTCTGTTGACGCAGCCCTGGAGCCCCATAGCTATAAAGGGGGCAATAAGGGCTCGAGCACAAAATCCCCTTCGGGAAACCCCTCCACCCTTTGCCTCAGAAGGCCGGGTCAGAAACCAGACCCTCACCAGCCTGCTCTCCCCCCAGGATCAGGGAAGGGGATGAACCAGGCACTCGGGCATGGGGAAATCTCCAGCCTCCTCTGACAGGCTCAAGGGCGCACTCTGAACAGGCAGTCAGACCACCTGCCCGGGCATCAGAAAGGGCCCCTGCTAAGGGCCGGGTGTAACAGAGGCACCAGTGGCATGGAGGACACGCGGGGTGCCTGGAGCACACTCAGTGTCCCTGGCACAAGGTGAGCCCCTGTGCAATCTCACCACAGGCGCCGCGAGGGGACAGTGCTAGTCCCGGTGCCCTCCAGTACCTCACGCTAACCCACATCCCCCGGGGCCGCGACCCACCCCTGCCACCACCTCATGTACCGGGGGACCCGGCAGCAGCTCCCAGGGCACCATCCCACGGCCATTCCCCAATGCGCAAAACAGGCACCGCCGAGACAGGACAGGCGGGCCAGAACGGGGCCCCCACTCGGCCTTCGACACGGCACCGCTCTCGCTCCCCATTACCGATAAGGGGTCGTCGTGCTCACTCGCCTTGTCTCAGAGCAGTGCTACCAAGGGGACTCCAGGGGTAGGTTCTCCTCTCGACACTCCTCCCCAGAGAGCAGACGCACGGGGCTTACCTCGTTCTCCGTATCCTCCCTGGCACCCGGAACGGCACTGTTGTGACAGACACCACAGCCAATGGTCCCCCTATCGCTACGGGCACCTCATCATACTCCACTGCTCCCCACACCTGCCCAGAGGTGTGTGATCTCTATATGTTCAGAGATATCGCGTTCCCCATCTGAGGGCACGGACCTAGAGGAAGGGCAAATTGAGGATGAACTAACGGTTCAGCAATCAGAAATACCACCCAGTGATAACTCCTCCTCCGCTCTTGATGAAGTGGTTATCTCGAATGATCCAGCTCCTAGTGATGACCTTAAACAGTTCCGGGAGCTATTTTAGAGAGTAGCTGTCAGTAGGGAGGTAGTCTCATCAGAGGTGCAGGAAAAACCCCACAAGCTCCTAAAGAACCTGCGGCTCTCCGCAAAATCCCAAATTGCCCTGCCTCTAGTCAAAGCTGTTCTTGAGGTAGCTGATGAACTATGGCAGACGCCCCCCCCCTTCTGCTCCCGTACCTGACGACCTCCCTTCTGCTCCCGTACCTGACGAGTCCAGCGTGGGCCTGCCCGACCTCCCTTCTGCTCCCGTACCTGACGAGTCCAGCGTGGGCCTGCCCGACCTCCCTTCTGCTCCGGTACCTGACAAGTCCTGACGAGTCCACCACTTGCGCCCTTATTACAATCAGTGGGCAGCAATCACCACAGATCGGCAGGTACTAGAAATCATCAGTTGTGGATATTCAACCTCCCCCCCCTTTTCTGGGACCCCTCTCATGACACACTGCTCCGCCAAGAGGTGCAGCATCTCTTTGCTATGGGAGCCATAGAACGAGCCCCAAAAAGATTGGAAGAGAGAGGTTTTTATTCGCACTACTTTCTCACCGAGCAGAGGTCGGGGGGGTGGAGGCGCATGTGGGCCCTGCGGCAATTAAACAAGTACCTCCGCAAGCAGCGGTTCAGAATGATCACTCTCACCACTCTACTTCTGGCACTGGACAGAGGGGATTGTTCGCAGCCCTCGACCGTCAAGATGCATATTTTCATGTTGTCATACATCTTGCACACAGGCGTTCCTACGATTAGTGCTTCACACCACTTCCAGTACAGAGTCTTCCCGTTCGGACTCTCCTCTGCCCCCAGAGTCTCTTCCAAGACCCTCGCGGTGGCAGCAGCACATCTCAGATGCAGCGGCATTACAATATTCCCCTAGCTGGACGATTGCCTTATCAAGGGCCCCTCACAATGGGCCGCGAGAGGCATGGTCAGGTTCACAAAGGCCTTTCCTCAGTCGCTAGGCTTCATTATCAACGAGCAGACATCCGCACTACGCCCCACGCAGTCCCTGCAGTTCCTAGGAGCTCGCAGAGATTCCACAACAGCACGGACCGATCTCCCCAGACGCTGTTTCCACAACATAAGAAGCCTCGTCACTTGTTCCCACCAGCCTAACCGGGCCCATCCCAACTTGCCTGAAGCGTATGGGACACATGGCAACCACCACAGACGTGGTTCTGCACACCAGGCTGTGCTTGCGATGTGTCCAGCACAGGATTTCTTCAGTGTACATGCCAGCCAGCCGCCACGTCCACAGGCACGTCTCGCCTCCTCCCTGCGATGGTGGACCCAGGGGCAGAGCCTCTGCAAAGGGGAGCTTTCCACCACGAGCAGCCATCCAAACGCATTACTACGGACGCCTCGCTGATGGGCTGGGATGCATGCGTCCAGCAACCGGTCGCGCAAGGGAAGTGCTCCAAAGTTGAGTCCAAACTCCACGTAAACCTGCTCAAGGTTCGAGCGGTTCACAACGCATGCAAGCACTTCCTCCCGGACATCTAGGGCTCCTCGGTGCATTTCCTCACCAACAGCATGGCCACGATGTTCTTGTGGTGTAGTGGGGGGCTCTCTGCTCTATAACCCAGTGTTCCCCACCCCCTGCGCTGGGATGGGAGATTCTCATTGACGCTCCCAAATGTGGATTTACCCAGACACCTAAGCTCAGCCTCCCAGGGAGGAAGGTGGAGACCAACACCTGGCTGGGGGGCAGAGCCTGGGAGGGAGGCAGTTGTGGTAGGGGAAGGAGGAGGAGAACAGACTAGGGAGGAGGCTAGATATGTAGGGGCCGAGTCTTCCCCCATCTCAAGGGGGGTTGAGGCCTCCTAGCCCTGGTTACTGTGACCAGATTATCTCTATGCTGTGCTGTACCCTGGAGCAGCAATAAACTCCCTCAATTCTACTGGCTGGGGAGTCTGTTCGTGCCACTATGAGGGTGCAGAAGTCGGGGAGACCTCAACTCGCTGTCAGTCCTACATCAGTCGCCGGGGGTGCGAGATCCTAGTTGTTATACGCAGAGGCAATCAAGCTGTGGAATTGGTGTATCCGCCACAACGTAACCATCCTGGCAGCATAGTTACCTGGGGACAAGAATATGATGGCAGGCACCCTCAGCCACAAGTTCCTCAAAGAGCGCGGGTGGGAGCGGCGCGGTCACATCGCCCACGAGCTGTTCCAACGTCGGGGTGTGCCGCAGACGGACCTTCACCACCCGCCCGAACTCCAAATGCCCCCGTACTGTTCGAGAGCGGGCATAGGGCACGGCTCCCTGGGAGATGCAATGCTCCTTCCTTGGGGGACCCATGTACTATCCGCCTTTCCACCTAGCCCTTCATTCCCAGAGGCCTCCGGAAGATACAGGCAGACGGGGCCCGAGTAATTCTAATAGCCCCAGTGTGGCCTCAACAGACACGGTTCCCATGTCTTTATCGCCTGGCTCTACGACCCACCTGCCTGCTTCCGAACCACCCGGCCCATCTCTCCCAGAACCAGGGCTCAATACTTCACCCCCAGCCGCAAACGCTACACCTGACGGCATGGTACCCGTCTGGTTCTCGGAAGCAGAGCAGCAGTACTCCCAGCAAGTGAGAAACATGCTGCTGCACAGCAGGAGGCAAACGACACGCAAGACTTACCTGTACAAAGGGCGTCACTTCTCGCTTCACGCAGTGGTGCACACACAGAGGAATCCAACCCTCTGGGGCGCCGCTCCACCTGATACTGGAATACCTCATGCACCTGAGACAACACAATGTATCCCTCTCATCACTCCGAGTGCACACAGCGGCCAGTGCGGCCTTCCATCCCCCTTTGGTAGGTTCTCCATATTTTCTCATCCCATCTCTTAAGAGATTCGGGAAGGGTCTACAGAGCCTTCACCCACAGCGTACCTCCCACGTGGGACTTAGGGTTGGCCCTCCACTCACTCACAAAACCACCCTTTGAACCAATGGCAACTTCATCACTTACCTTCCTCACCATGAAGACGCTGTTCCTCTCAATCACGTCCACAAGGCGGGTTAGCGAACTTGCAGTGCTCACGGCCTCGCCTCCATACACGACCTTTCACAAGCTCAAGATGATTCTGCGGCCTCATCCGTCCTTTTTACCCAAAGTTGGGTTGGAATTCCATATCAATGAGCCGATAGTCCTTCCCTCCTCCTACCCAGATCCGCACCTCTCCAGAGAAGAGGCCACTGCCCTTCTATCTCGATAGGACTCACTCCTTTCGGTTACCCCAGAGACTGCTGGGATCCCTGGCTGAAAGGCCCAAGGGACAAGCACCGTCTTCTCAGCGCATTTCAAAGCTGCTAACATCCTGCGTTCCCACCTGCTACTCGCTCCAGAACAGGGCATTACCGACGACTCCAAGGGCCCATTCCCCCAGGGTGAGGGTGACATCAGCTGCTTTCCTCAAGGGGGTCTCACTCCAGGAAATACGCAGAGCAGTGCCACGGTCGTCCAATCACACGTTCATGAAGCACCACGCCATTCCACCTGCTCCACCACAGATACCGCCATAGCCACCGCGGTCCTCTCCACAAGTAACCGACACCCACCGTCCAGCTCAGGGCACTGCTACACAGTCAGCAGCAGTGGAGCACCCATGGGAACATCGCTCGAAGAAGAAAGAGAAGTCACTCACTTCATGCAGTGACGATTGTTCTTCGAGATGTGTGTCCCCGTGGGCGCTCCACAGCCCACCTTCCTCCCCGTTTCTTCGGGCAATAATAGCGGCCCACTAGGGCGTCAAAGAAGAAACGGAGGGGAAAGCGGACTGCGTGCGCTACTTAAAGGCGGGAACGCCGCTCGCGCATGCGCAGCCTGCCTGATGACAGCTCGAATGTCTGCGATCCGTGGCGCCGGGACGAGCCCAACACCCACGGGGACTCACATCTCGCAGAAGAATCATGACCTTTCATCTCAGAGGGCCCAGACTCTGAAATGGTTCCTCTCCAGCCCCAGGCGCTCGAAGGACAAGCCCATCTCCTCCCCCGCACAAGATCTGTAGCCCATCGTTTGCCTTCCTGCAAAATCTGCCTGTTACTGGCTGATGGGGTTTCTGCTCACACATTCATCCAACACCCCTCATTGGTCAGTCTCAGGCTGACGCCCAGCTGGGACCGGCCATTCACACCCACCTCTGAGACCCCCTCCTGCCCCTGGAGGGCCCTGCTGTGCTAGGAAGCATCCCCAGGGACAGCCTGAAGGAAAGGAGAGGGCTACTCCTCAAGGGCCGTAACCGCGCTTCTTCGAGATGTGTGCCCCGGAGGGGGCTCTCCTCCCCCCCGAGCTGTGCTGAACTCTGCAGTAGCGAAGGGATAGGGGTAGGGGCCACACATGCTGGTTAGCTGCCCCTGCAGTGTGAGACGGGGAGCGCACACAGGCAACCCAGCCAGGTACTGCTGTCAGAGCCCCCCACTGGAGCCACGGGGTGCTTGGCCACTCGCCTGACGCCCATCTTGCAGACCTTGCTCACTGCACCGGGGGAGTAACCCCCGGCACATGCAGAGTGGAACCGTAATCCTGGCCACTCCCACGGCATGAGCAGTGTCTGTCCAGGCAAAGGTCTCGGAGTCATTGTGGAGCGTTCTCGGAAAACACCCGCCCAGGGTGCAGCGGTGGCCAAGAAAGCTAACGGCATGCTAGGAGCCAGCAGGAAAGGGACAGCTAATAAACCAGTCAATGTCCTAACGCTGCTATACAGATCCCTGGCACACCCACACCTCGACTGCTGTGTGCAGGACTAGATGCCTCATCTCAAAAGAGATGCATTAAAATTGGAAAAGGTGCTTTGGAACAGCAGCCATGGGAGGAGAGATGAAAAACACTGGAACTGTTCAGCTTGGAAAAGAGACGGGGGGAAGGGGTATGCTAGAGGGCTCTAAAAGGATGAGTTCTGTGGAGAAAATGATCTAAAAAGTATTATTTATCCTGCCATATAACACAAGAACCAGGGGTTGCCCAATACAAGTAATAGGCAGCAGGGTTAAAACAAACCTAAGGAAGAACTACTACTTTCAAAGCACCGTCACCCTGCGGAACTCCTTGCCAGAGGATGTTGTGAAGGCCAAAAGGGTAATAGGGTTCCAAAAGCACTACATAAGTTTTAGTTGGACAGCCCATCGATGGCTGTTAGCCAGGATGGGCAGGGCTGCCCCCATGCTCTGGGTGGCCCTAGCCTCTGCCTGCCAGAAGCTGTGTTTGGACAGCAGGGGACGGATCACGCGATCGCTGCCCTGGGGCACCTGGCCCTGGCCACGCTGGGCTGGCCATTCCTGAGTTCCTATGGCTCTTGATGGTGTGAGCAGTGCCTGGGGTGTAGGCAGAGCGAGAAACACGCGGCACTGCCAACCCACTGAGCAGCTTCTCCTGGGCATGCCAGGCCTGCTTTGCCAGGGAGTCAGGGCCTCCCGGCATCTCAGCCCTGAGCTCTGCCTGAGGAGGGGGAGGCTTTATTCAGGACGTGGTCCCTGAGAGACTTGTTTGTATTGGGCAGCACCCTGCGGGGCCCTCGGGTAGTGTCTCTAAACCACCCTGCTGGCAATTCAGCTGTGAGCCCCCTTCCCCCCGCAGCCCGGCCACGCTGGTGCCAGGCGCCTGGACTCCACCCGCAGGGGCCACATTGCAGTGCCGCAAACCCTCCAGCACAGCGGGGCCGTGGCTCCTGCCGAGCTCTTCCTGTGTGGCCCAGCATGTTCCTTCTCCCCTTGGCCTGGGCCCGCAGGTGCTAGTCTGGGCCACGTCCTTCCGGTGTCCGAGTGCTGCCCTGAGGCTGCGCTATACGCGGAGCCAGGGTTCTTTTCCCTTCTAGGCTACCAGCTCCACCGTTCATGGTTCCAGGCTGAAATGGGGCAGTGGTCAGCACTAGCCAAGTGGTGGGCTTGTGTGGGCCTGGGGACGGGGTTGTTTCCATAGGCCCTGGAGAACGCGCACTGGAGGGACAGGGCCTGGGACTTTCTTTGGCTGAAAAGCACCAGGCGCACCTGTGCCCCTGCACCAGTCCTGTTTTATCGTTCCAAGATGGAACCTGCATTTACAGGCAGCCACTACCAGAGTCCCAACTAACCAGCCTTTGACACTCGCCATCAGCCCAGCCACCTAGTGCCCTGGTTCCACTGAGAGTGTCGGAGCAAAGCTCATAGACCTGGCAATGTTCCTCTGCAGGGCAGCGAGTGAATGCTGGGGCTGAGGCCACTCCAAGGGGCTGCGCATGGCTCCGGTGGCCTTAGCTCTGAGGCAAGGCAGGGGGAGAGGCTGAGCGTGGCTCCCGTGGCCCTAGCTCTGAGGTGAGGCATGGGCGGGGCTGCGCGTG
>JANRFK010001158.1:582164-607053 GCA_030068395.1 Apalone spinifera | reverse complement strand
CCCGCCCCGCCGCACGCTGCTCAGGCGCGGGGAGCCCGCGGGAAATGCCCCTTGTGGGGGCGGCCGGGGGGAGCCCGCGACCCCGCTCAGGGCGGAGGGCCCCACTGCCGCCTGCTCGGGAGGGGTCGGTCCCGGCCCGCAGTCGGTATTTGGGGGCAGGGTTTCTGGGCTCAGGAGTTTGTGCCCCAGACGGCTCTTTGGGGAGGGACACTCCTAGGTCAGCTGGTGGAGCGATGCTTTGTGAAGTGTTTGCGTTTGGGGTTTCTGTGTCTATTTTCCTGTGTGAATTCGTTTGAGAGCATCCACTTGAGAAGGGGGCCCAGTTAGTCTGTAAGGGGGAAACTTTAAAAACAACTAATAGTCTGGCAGCACCTTAAAGACTAACACAACATGTAGATGGTACCGTGAGCTTTCCTGGGCACAGCCGCTTTGAGAGCATAAGGCTTTTCACTCCTCTCTGGTTTTGTTGTCACTTGACCTATCTGGCTGCTCCCGTGGCTTCAGCTCTACCTCTGTGTTGATGGTTTCTCATCCCGTCCTCTTATCACCTGGGGTGTTCAGCAGCCGAAATCCACATCACCCTGTTGCTTCTTCCTTTTCCACCTTTGCTCTCTGTTTACATTGCTAAACTTTTAGGTTACGTCTACACTGCAGGCTTTTTGTGCAAGAACGGTTGTTCTTGTGCCAAAACTTGTGGAACGTTTACACTGCACTCGTATTCTTGCACAAGTAAATTTACAGTAAGGCATCAGAACAGAGGGCTTCTTGCACAAGCGTTCTTCCTCTCCCCACGAGGAATAAGCCCTCTTGTGCAAGAAGGCAGTGTGGATGGCTAAAATGGCCATCAGAGCTTTCTTGCTCAAGAGAGCACCCACACTGCCGTGCATGCTGTTGTGCAAAAGCACAAGGCAGTGTGGATGCGCTCTTGCGCAAGACCTTTTGCGCAAAACAGCCTGCAGTGCAGACATAGCCTTAGTGTGAGCCCTGATGGTCTCTCCTCTGCCCTCCCATGTCTTCAGACCAGTGTGACCCAAATGCCTGTGCTCCAGTTGTATTGCTGATTAGGGATGTAAGCGAGTAGTCGGCTACTCAACGACTTGTTTTCACAGAGGCAGCAAGGGGGAAACAGGAGCCAGTGCTGGCAGCAGTGTGGGGCGGACGACAGGAGAGGCTGCCACCAAGCCAGCAGCAGCCCCTGTCCGTGGTGGGACCAAGCTTCCCATTGGTCCCTCCCCCACACGGATAGGGGCTGCTGGACCCGGCACGAGCTGAGACAGAGCAAGTCTGGCTCAGTCCTGGCTCGCACCGGGTCCAGGACCTAACCCCACTGCACCTCTGCAGTTTAAATGTACAGGTTGGACCTCCTTCCTGACTAGTCCTGAATGAGGGGATTTGCCAGACCAGGGAAGGTCCCTCCAACATGGCCCGTACTGTCCTGCTGCCCCTGGCTAGGGCTCCACCCGTGGCTGTTGCTGGGATCAGAGCTTCACAGCCGGGGATAGAGCTCCCTTGCTGCTGCGGGGCCAGTGTTTTGTGGTTGCTGCTGCTGGGCCCCCGCAATCGCCTGGCCACAGGGGCCAGAACTCCCTGCTGCTCTGCCTGCCCCTCTGTGCCCTGGCACCTGGCTGAGTCTCCATCCCCCCCCGACAGACCTCTCTATACTTGGGCTCTGTGGTCCAGGAACATCCATGAATGTTGCCAGACCAGAGAGTCCCAGTTAAGGGACTTAACTTGCATGCCCAGCTCTTACTCCATTTAAACTGCAGAGCTGGAGCAGGGGTAGCCCCTGGATCTGGCGCAAGCCAGCTCTGAGCAAGCCTTCCCTTATCGACTACACGATTAGTGAAGTACCCACCTCTGTGAAGGCTAGGACTATAAGAGTTTAAAGAGAAGCTAGATAACTTCGTAGAGGTTAGGTTCATAAAAGGCTATTAGCCAGGGGGTAGGAATGGTGTTGCTGGCCTCTGTTTGCCAGAGGCTGGAGAGGGATGACAGGAGACAAATCGCTTGATCATTGTCTTCGGTCCACCCCCTCCGGGGCACCTGGTGTTGGCCGTTGTCGGCAGACAGGATACTGGGCTAGATGGACCTTTGGTCTGACCCGGTACGGCCGTTCTGATGTTCTTAACATCCTTATTTCTCATGTGCCTGTTGCTGTGCAGCTGTGTCTCTCTGGGTCTTACCTCACCTCTTACAGGTCTAGTCCTTGCTCTTCCTTTACTGCCTCCAAGTCCTCTCACTAGGTATCCCCTTTTCTTGCATCTAGCTCTATGTCTGTTGCCATGCACCCCTACATGTGGAACACCTCTGTTCCCCACTGGGCATCCTCTTCCTCCTTGAACAGGTCTTTTGTTGTGTCAGATTGCTAGCTCTTCAAGGCAGAGAACGTGTCTGATCAGAGCTCTGTAATGAGCCTTTTATTGCTGGCATGCCAGGTGTTATGTACTTATTAATTATACCCTGGTTGCATGGCCACTGTGGGGTGAGGTATAGACCGAGTCGCATGCTCACACAGTAGTGTGATGGGAATGTCTGTCTGGAGTGCGGAAAAGAGACTGTTGCCAGATAAGGAGGCACTAGATGGGAGATGAGACAAAGTCTATTAAGCCCTAAAACAAGGCCTGGACAGTTAAAAACAAGGAAGGTGTGTCTGAGCAGGACCCTGAAGTGAACGGGTAGCGGATAGTGCCTCTTCAGCCTGCAAGAGAAGGCAGACACAACTGGTGGGCCTTGGGGAGATGTGGTTACCAAGATTGAGGCGGGGAAGGTGAATGAAGGGTACCTGGTCAAATGTGGAAGAGCTGAGGAAGAGGGTAAGATTAATTAGCTAGTGGGATGTGTCTGTTGGGGTCAAACATCTTCACTTCTACTCTAGCAGAGGAAGTAAACAGCATGCAGGTAATGTTCTCAGGTGATAATCAATTGGGAGGTGGGTGGAACCCTTGGGAGGCCAGAGGCATGGTCCAGAGGGGCCTGAGAGCCTGGAAACATTGGGAGGCAGTAACAGAATGGGATTTTGCTGGGAAGTAACCCGGGAGAAGAGGCAAAAAGCAAGTAGCTTGCCACATGAAATGTCTGCCTCTGAGGAGGCCTGAATGTAATGGTTATTCTGAGGAAGTGGGTTTTACCCTCGAAAGCTCATGATCCTATATAGTTGTTAGTCTCCAAGGTGCCACAGGACTGCTTGTAGCTTAGCGGTGTATTCATGTTTGTCCCTCATCATGAATTGGCTAAAAGAAAGTTGGCCAAAATAAAGGTGTGCCGACTGCCGAGAAGAGCCCTGTGATTGGGGCTGGAAGGGATGTACCTGTTCAAATAAGCAACTCGGGCTGGTTCCAGAGAGTTGCAGGGTGCGAACAAACCTGGAGCAACAGGTTTGAGTGTGGTATAAGGGGCAGCACTGGCAGCCTCTTCTGATGGCAAGATGAGCCAGGCTGGGAGACGCAGCCTCCCTGCTTACGCGCAGGTTGGACAGTATGAAAACGCATAGGCATTGGGCCCAAGGAGCTCTCGGGGATTTCCAGCTCAACGTGCTTGGTTCTGTGGGCCAGAATGTAAAATGTTTGGGTGGTGAGTTTCCCTGGCCCCGGCCATGCTGACTAGAAGTATGGCTTGGCAGTACTGGCAGATTACTTCATTATTGGTCGCCTCAGCCTGTGAGTCTGACTCAGGGGCTCTGAAGCCCTAGAGATATGCAGCCCCCAGTACTGAAGGCTGCACAGAGGTCAAGCAGCTTGTGGACAGAGCCATCAGCAGTAGGAGGGAGAAGAGCCATTCACTGGCTGTGCTCAGTGCAAACCCGTTAGGAGGAGGAGGTGTAGAATGTTACTGGGAAGTAGGGATGTTAAATTGCATGTCCAGGGCATCCCCAAAACGGGGATGTATAGCGAAACAACGGACAGTGGGGAACTTTCCCCTGAGGCTGACTTCCATTTGTGAGAATTGGTCTTTTACATTGAGCAAAAAAAAAAAAAAAAAGAGTGGGGAATAGGAGGATTGTAACACAACAGTTCCTGCAAGCATCAATGACGTTAGTGCAGAACCGACATAGCGGGGATGCCTGGTAATCAGCTAATTTAATTGAGTAGTCGATGGAGTTTCCAACAACTACTCGATAAGTCCATAAGGGGATAACCCCACTGCGAGGTGGAGCGGGGTGAGCTCCCAGCCCCGGGAGATAACCCCACTGCGGCTCTGCCTTTTAAATGTATTAAGAACCTGTGGCTCTTAAAACATTTCAAAAGCAGAGATACAGCATCTGGGACAGCTGATTCCCAGCTCGTACCCAGTCCCCCCCACTGCACCTTTGCCTCCCCTGCTCCGCCCCATAGAGACGGTGCTGTGGGGAACCAGCTTTTAAGCCAGCTCCCTCCGGCACTGGCTTCTGGTCCCCCAACCATTTCTGCCTTGGGGGGAGTGACTAGTCAAGTCACTGCTTGACAATCCAATAAGCATTTGCTTATCGGGTAGTCAACTAGTTGCTAACATCCCTACTGGGAAAATGAGGGAGCCTTTCTCTGCTAGAAGCAGAAGAGGGGCAGAGAACCTGATGATCAAAGCCTAGGCTCTCAGTCTCCTTCTGGCTTGCAGAGTCCCCCAGGTTTCAGAACTGCCTGCTCTGTAGCCCAGCCCTCCTCTCACTGGCCTGGCCTAGCCTAGCCCCTGGTGTGTCCCTTGTTGGGACCAGCAACCAGCAGGAGATCTGTTTTGGACAGCTTTCCCTGAGCCACGTTCTTGCTTCTCTCTTCTCTAGAAGTTGAAAGGCCTTTAGGGCTTGGGAGCTATTTCCAGGACCTTAGTTCTGTCATGAAAAGCTGCCAGAGAGCAAGGGCCATGTGCTCCTTGTTGTGCAGCATTGAAGTATCTGTGCTCTTTCATGGAGCTTGTGCTCAGTTCCCTGGTGTTGCCCTGATAATGTCGGCATGGTTCTTTCTGTACTGTGGCTGCTGTCATTTCTGTTGTCTCTGCAGCTGGGGTGTAGGAGGCAGCTGGTGGGACGCTAGAGGCTTTTGCCCACTGTCTAAGGGGCAGGTGGGCCCTTGCAAAGGAATGGGAGATGCCCTTGGTTTTTTTCTTCTGGATGGGGTGCTTTTGGCATTGGGGGATGTGTACATCCCCATTCTATGCAGGAGCAGGGGTAATAGTTTTGGAGGAGAGAGATTTGAACTCTTAGTTCCCCAGTTTAGCTTACCATGTCCTATGCATACATCCCACCTTTCTTCAGCCCCCCTTATTAGCTAACGAATACTACAACAGTATAGTAGCCACTCACTAGCAGATATTTCTAAAAGGATCTGCAGGGAATAGTTAAGTGCTGACATTTAGCGGTTGCATTTTTATCATTGTGCATTCATTTGCATAATTTGCATTTGCTGTTAGCATGGTTGTACAGTTGGCCATGTGCATATGCAGTCAGGGCCCTGAGATGAACTGGGTGCCTGCATGTTTGCAGTTCTGGACTACCAGCATGGGGTCTGAGTAGCACCATTGAGGTGCCTGGGCTACTTGTATCTCTGTGCGGTTGGACCTTTCTTTTAAATACTTCATGTGGTCTTGCTGGGAAATTGAGTTCAAATGACCATAACTAGCAAACAGAGTTGGCAGTTACAGTGTGTGTCAGATAGCCATGGCCAGCGCATTTATATGTTGGTGCACGGCATTCGTCTGTTGCACGCGTGTCCATCTGTAGGCAGAGAGGAAAGAGAGCCAGGCAGTTGGGAGCTCACTGGCTGGTTCAGAAAATCTTTGTTCTAATCCTTGGTCCACCACAGACCCTTTGTGTGACCTTGGGCAAGTCCCTTTACCTCCCCATGCGTAGAGCCGGGAGAACAGCCTGGCCCTGCTGCTCAGGGGCATGTGAGGGTAAATGCATTCAACCCTGATACTACCACAGTGGAAGCCAGATAAGCACATCAGGGAGATTGTTCTGTGTCCCATTCGGGTGGACACGCACTTTACTGGGAAGCTTGACTGGGCAGCTATGCAGCATGGCGGGGTGGGAATGAAAGAGACTGATGCTGTGGTACATGAGGCTCCTGCCTGTGCTTAAGATCCTCGCTGATGGCATTTAGAACAAGTCTGCGCCTGTGAGGCCTTCCATTGTTCCGAATCCTGGGCTCAGACCTGCCTTAGGTCAGGTGCAAGTGGGATTGACATCACAAGGCAGTGGTATCGGGCACAAGCTGTGTCCGCTCAAAGGCTCTGCCAAGGAGGGCTCCAGGGCGGACCTGCCTGTGTGACTGCAGGCCAGGACTGGGGAGCAGTGGGGGGGACGGGGCGGAGGGGCACCTGCGGAGCTGTGTGTGTGGAGCACGGGCAGAAGAGAGGGCAAAATGACACTGCACTAACTGGTCTGACTGGTTCTGCACTTGGCGAGCGCCAGAATTGTTAACTGGGAGCAGATTGTCTGTTCAGCTCCATTGCCATCTGCGTAGCGTCCTCCTCCCGCCGCCTCAGAAGGATGCTGGGCTGTGTATGTAACATGAATGCATAAATAAACGTGCCTGTACTTCTCCCCACAGCTGAGACTGGCTACCCAGCTGTCGGGGCAGTGGCTTGGGAGGCTACGGAACAGGGAGGCACTGGCTGGTGCTCGGGGGCAATTTGTAGCGCCCAGAGGCATGTGTGGTTTTGCTCTGGATGGGGTTGCCCGGGTCCTAGAGAGATGGCACAGAACTTGGACAGCAGGCCCTGCCTCCATTCAGGTCTCAGCTGGTCATTACTTACAGGGGCTGTGGCCCTGGCTGGTCTGTCACTGGACCCACTGGAGTGGGGGCATGACCTGTGGTGTGTGACCCCAGCACATGGGTAGACTGGTGGGCGCAGCGCTGCTAGGCAGTTCGCTGTCCTCCAGGTGAGGAGGGGCTCGGAGTTCTGTGCAAAGAGGCCTTGTCCCAGGTGGTCTCCGAGCCTGCTGCTGTAAATTGCCTCTGAATGTTTTCTGTCCCAAATGACAGTGCAGGAAAGTCTGCAGTCCCGGGTGAGGGTGCCTCCTGAGCACCTCGCAGCCAGGTTCCCCACAGGGGAGACTTGGCTTCACAGGCAGATCTGTCAGCCCTGACCTGCAAGACACGGGGCAGAACCTTGCCTAGGAGATTGCCCCAAGGTTGTGCTATGGCCATGGCAGGCTCTGGCACCCAGGCTGTTAGCAGTGGGGGTTCTGCACTTAGAGAAGGGTTTTGTGGACACAATAAGATCTGAAGAGGCTGGCAGACCCGAGGAAGCATGCTTCCTGAGCGCAGGCTGGCTGTGAGAGAGCAGTGCCCATTGTCTGTGTGCTGGGGGCAGGCAGGTTCCGCCTAACTGCGCTAGCAGCCAGACCCTGCCCAACCCTGGGGCAATGGGCACGTTCTGCTCGGGCTGCTAGAGAAGAAGGGGGTTCTATGTGTGCCAGGGATGCTGGCCTATGGGGACATGGCTGTCGCTGTGTTTTGGCTCCGAGCTGCCTTTCTTCCTGGCGGAGCATGATGGGGGAATAATTCTGTGCATCATCTTCCTTCTGTGCCTCCTTGTCTCAGAAACGCGGCCATCCAGACAAAGAATTCCCTAGTATTTCCAGCCATTCTGTGCCAAGCGGCGCGCCCGCCTTGGGGTAGGGCATGGGATAGCCATGCTCCGTCCGTGGGGAGGGCGCGAGCGCAGCCATAGCCCTTAGCCTCTGCTCCTCTTGCTCTGACTTGCCAGTTGACTGGCGTGCAGTTCCTGGAAGTGACACTGCTCACTGCATGCTCCCTGTCTCTGCTTTGCATTCAGGCAGCCCCTGGCTGCAGTGTGAAACGCCGGGCTGTGCAAGCGTTGCTACCTGGGATCTACGGCTGCTCCGGTCCCTCCAATCGGATTCGCTCTCCTGCAGGAGGCCTCCCCACGCGGCGCGCTCAATGGGGGCTGCGGGTCTCCTCTGCACAGTCTGAACCCAGCGTCTGACTGCAGGGAGGGGAAGACCCCACTTGTGGCTCTGAGCAGGGACCAAGCGACCGGTAGAGTTGCTGGGGACTGTGGGGAGTGGGTCAGCCCCTTTGCAGGCTCTGGCCTTGGCCTCCCCTGATCTCATGAATGCTCACACCCAGGGTTCAGGCAGCTCTCTCCTCTTGGGACTGCATTCTTCCCGGATTGGCAGGGTTGCAGGATCCTTCCCTCTTTGCCACCGCTCGGCTTTCTCACCGGGGCCTAGCTGTAAGGAGGCTGTGAATCACATCTCTTCCTGGTAGGCCTGTATTCAGCAGTCTCCAAACCTGCTGCTGATTTGAGTGTGTTTTGGCAACAGATTACTGAGCTGCTTTAGTGCCGTGGTGGCCTGGGTGTCTCCTGGTGTCTGTCTCTGAGCACTGCTTCTCCATGGTGTCTTCAGGCATTGGCAGCGTCTGCACAGTGCTGGCAGAAGGGCCAGATGAGCCGTGTGCCTTCTCCGGGGTTGCCCTGTGTGGGACATTTCAGCAGCATAAGAACACGGTCTGCCCTCCTGAGCTCAGCGTGCAGACGCTGTCAGGAAATCCACAGAACTGTTGGGCTGCAAGAAAGTGGCAGGGGACTGTTCTAAATCAATGGGCTCACTGAACAAGACCAACCGCTAGGGCAGGGATGCTAAAAAACAGCACACTTCAGAAGGAAATACTTTCCCATGCCCCACAATTGACCTGTGGAACTCATTGCCACAGGGTGCAGAGGCCTTGCACAATTAGATGTTGACCTAGAGTGATAGGGTTAGAAGGGCTGCAAGGGCCCTATAGTCTGACCCCTGCCAAGATGCGCCAATGCTGGCTGGAGTTCCAGTAGGGCAGCCAGAGAGTGATGTGAACCATTGGGCATGAGTCAGATCCAGTGCTGGGAGTTAGGTTGAAGGATATTAGTGGGGGGGGTCTCGAAGCTGGTGCTGAGGGTGGACTCTAGTGCTCTGGTCTGGCTGTTTCTATGCTCCTGCTTCAGAGCAGCCTTGGGCAGTAGATTGAGTCCAGGCCCAATCTTTTGTTTTGGTGGGAGAGAGTGCCCTGGCGGCAGCTCGGCTGCCTCTTGCTCGGACCAGGCGGGTGCAAGCAGGGTCTGTGCACATCCATGGTGCAGCTCCGGGGGTTTCCGCGCCGGCGTGGGAGTGTAGCAGGCGGACGGGACCCTTTTGTCTGTCTCTCCCTTTCTCCCTCTTGGGCTCCATGATGGGAAAAGGGGGCTTGCCCGACACACTGTCTGATCTCAGGGAAGCTGTGGGTAGGACTGGGGCTGGAAAACCTCCAGAGCACCCTTCATTTTACCATTGTTTAAGAGATTTACAACAGTAATGCTGGGAACTGGTGCTGGAGTGCGGAGCCTTGGGAGCTGCTCTCTGGGTTGCTTTCCTGTCTGTTTCAAGGGGAACTGCTCGGGTCTGGGTGTGAGTGGTCACAGCTTGGGATGTGAAAGATTCACCCGTAATGGGTGATGCTTACCAGTTTTGGTTAACCCATGGGGGCCAGGGCAGGGCCTGCTGCAGACAAGGGCTGCTCTGGCAGGCCCTTCCTGCAGCCCAGAGACTGCTCCAGTCCAGGCCTACCTTCCCTTTAACCCGGTTACTGGTTAAACCAGCGGGATTGTACATCCCGACTCAGCGCTGTCCAAATACTGCCCTTGCTGTGCGCCCTGCAGGAGCTGGGCCCGGTGGCTGTGGGCCCTCCCACTGCCCCAGTGCAGGAGGAGAGGTGGGGGTGGGAGAAGAGGAGACAGATGCAGCGAGGGAGCGAGCAGCAAAGAATTCTTCAGCCACCTGTGTTTTATTCAAGGGCACATGAGTGTGAAATTCAGTTTGTAGGCGCAAGCTGTGGCTGATGGAGCCCAGCAGTCTGGGAACACTGAAGCCTGTATGTACAGTGTGTCCTGCCTGCCAGCTCTCAGGGAGGCTGACGTCACCTCAGCGGAGCAGTGGCTGCTGCAGGACATGTCTGCTTGAAGTCTCGTCAGGTTCTCCCCTGATGTGCTGGTAAGAGGGCTGAGATCACTCCCAGCTTGTGCTGAGTGGTGTGGGGTGCTGGGCACGAGGCCTGCACCGTGAGCACCAAGGACCTGCCGGGAAGCTGGGTGGGTAGCTGGCCTCTCTCCCTCCCACTCCCCCACTGTCCCTGTGCATTTCAGGCCAGGTTTCTCAGCTGCACGAAACTTGGATGGTGTCTCAAAGGTAGGGACTCCCCAGGTGGGGGATGGTTCATGCTCCTGCTGGGGGCTTTGGTGGCATAGTGTCTCCCTGTGCCCAGATCCCAGCTGGGCATAGCGTGGGGGAGTGCTCACACCCCAGTGCTCTGGAGGGTTGGGAGTGGGAGATGTCCCTGAGCGCGGTTCTCCCACCGGCCCCAGCTCCAGGTTGCAGCATTGCTGCTCGCGGTGGGCTTTGCCTGCATCAGGAACCCACTCTTGTGGGGCTGGCAGGAAATGCCTTCTATGGCCCTACTGTCTTGCCACATCCCAGTGGCAAGAGAGGCTCCTATTCAGAGACAGCAGTTGCTTGTCTGACCTCAGGGGGAGTCCATCAGGGCACTGAGCAGCCTGGCTGGGGAGAGACCTGGGCTCAGGCAGGTCTTATGGCTCCTTTGGCAGCAATGTGGTGCTCTCTGGGAGGAGCTAATGGGCTGGCCTGGGCTCTCTGGCTTTTGAGTATTGGGAAGTGTGTTTTAATGCAGCCAAATAAATGGCTGTATAACTAGGAGCAAAGAATGTAGGTCATGCTTTTCGGGGCTGCCTCGGAGTGCAGCAGCTCTCTGGTGGATAACCCATGAAACATGAGTATCTCATGCTAGAGTATAAAGGGTGAACACTGCCCTGCGCTGACCAAGAGGAGAACTTTAATCAGGAATAGGCAATTGCGTCTGTATACAGCATTGAGGCCACTGCTGGCTGATGTGTCTGGGTCTGGAAAACCTTCCTTACAGCAAGACTCTAGGGAAGCGTTTACCCAAGGGTTGCTTGGGCCACCCTTGCTTAGTGTGCAAGTAGCACTGGGGACCCCACTGGCCTTAGATTTGGACTCAAATACCTATGTGGCAGATTTCCGATAGGAGCCAGAAAAGGCCTCGTGAGACCCAGTGAATAATTCCACTGGGATGGTAACGAATGGTCATGGGGCAGGAATAGCGTGACTGACCCTAGCCAGCTGGGCAGGCTGTATCCGCTGTGCAGTGCAAGACCAAGTTCAAGTCACTGCTTCTCTGATTGATTGTATAGAGAACGGAGGCGTTCCAACAGGAGAGACTGAGACCCCCCAGAGTCTGGAACTCGGAGCAGGGGCACCTCTCTGCTCCTCTGCAGCGTCTCCAGCGTCCTACCTGATTGGCTGGTGGCCATAAAGGAGAGGAGTGCACTATGGGACGCTGCGCTGCTCTGGTCCATCAGGCGCTGGGAGCCTAACCCAGAGCACAGAGGGGTGGCAGAAACTGGGCTAGCTCCCCACAGGGCATCGCATTCTTGTGCACAGCGGGGACAGCACTTTGACTGCAAAACGGGGCGCTGAAAATCCCCTGCATCTCCTCATAGTGTAGACAAGGCCCTAGTGGCGGGGCAGGGGGAGAGGGCCTGATGGCCTCAGCCTGGCACATGGAAGCTCATGTTTAGCCTTTCGTGTGTCAGCTCTGTTTGGACGGGCGAGAGAGCAGGCCTCTGAGCGGCCTTCCCTCTGCGAGGCCAGTGCACAGGGCAGCTGGGTGGAGGGCTAGAAATGTGCAACCAGTAGCCCCAAGTGGCTCAGCCCCGCATGGAGGACAGGCCGTGCCTTCTGTCTGGCTCTGGGAAAGGTGGGCGGTGAGCCAGTGCGGCAGGGTGCGCCACACGGGGGCGGCCCGTGAGCCTAGGCAAACTAGGCAGCTGCCTAGGGCGCCGCTGGCCTGGGCGCCTGATGATGATGCCGTGCAGGCGGGGGCGCTGATAGCGCCTCTGCCTAGGGCGCCAGCTGCCGCAGCCGGCCTCGGCCGCTCCTGGCTCCGCACGAGAGTGGAGCGAAGCTGCCATCGGTGCTGGCCTGACGAGACCATGCTGTGGGATGCAGGCCTGGCAGCCAGAGGGGCTGGGGGCTTGCAGTGTAACCCTGCTGCCGTCCTTGTGCACCCCAGCCATGTGGAGCTGGCCTGTATTGGTGCTCAGGGCTCCTTTCCTAGAGGCACTAGTGCTGACTGCACAGCTGGGATTGCAGCGGGAGTTCCCTTTCTGTGGGCCCTTTGCAATCGCCTGGTGGGGCATGATCAGGCTGGGCCTGCTTGGCCATTACTAGGTCCTTGGGGTTAAATGAGAGTTGCAAAGCGCCACCTTTCGGACAGTCTCCCCTTTGTTGGAGGCCCGTTCTGTTCAAAGGCTCAGCATGTGGCCTCCTCCGAGCCTGCCCAGCAAGAAGCTCACCTCATCCAGCGAGTTTAAACAAAATAAACACATTTATCTCTATGGCAACAGCAGAAGTTTAATGTACCTGAAAAAACTGATTAACCTTGTGGAGTGATGACAGGTCAAGTCACAGTCTTAACTCTGCCCTTGCAGAGTGACATGGCCGGATGCTGTTGTTCGAGCGGAGAGTGTTTTGGTTTATTGCCTTACTTTGCATTCATGTAACTGACTGCCCAAGTGGCCAGGTTTGTGCTAGGTGGGGGTGTTGTAAGTGACCATAGGTAGTGGGATTTCCGCCTGCCTCCCAGGAACAGTGCTATGTGCCTCAGACTGGGGCATTTCAGCACATGTGTCTGTCAGTGCTGGTGCTGGCGCTGGCGCTGGCGTGGCAGTCTGTCACTAGCAGAGTCGGGGGGCCACGTACGTTGGCTGGAGGAATGTTAGTTAATAGCTGGGGTGACCGTATATCCCATTTTATCTGAGACGGTCGCTTTTTGAGCCCTGCTGACTTCTGGCAGAAGTGGGATGCAGTGTAGAGGAATGGTGTGGAGTGTTAGTCCTGGCATGGTTTGAGCAAACCGTGACCGCCTCCAGTGGACAAGCGAGTGAGGCCAGCCCCAGGCAGGGGTGGGCAGGCAGATGAGTGATGGAGGGAGGCGCTCGAGCCAGCCCCAGGCAGTTGTCCATTTTCCCATGGGGATTATGGTCCCCCTGTTACTAGCAGTGTGGCAGGGGCGTGGGGGATGGGATGGTCAGTAGTGGCATGTGGCAGTGGCAGTGGCTGTCACTAACAATGAGGGTGACAGGGGCCATGTGGGAGGTGATTTATTCCGGTGCGTAACCCCCCTGACAGCTAGCATGGGTTTGTGGGTTTGGTCCAGCATGTGGTGCTTTGGCTGGCTTTATGGTGGGCAGAGTTGAGGCCGTCTGGGTAAGAATGTGGTGACTGGGTGGGCAGGCTGGTTTTCCACAGTGTGTTTGGGTGAGTCTGCTGTGTATGGCAGAGCCCTGCAAATCTGCGGATATCTGCTTTCTGCCCGCAGGCATCTGCGAATGTGGCTGTGGATATTGGCGGCTCATCTGTGCAGCTACAGACGTGGATGTGGGCTGTGGTTTATGGCTTTGAATTTCCCCTTCTTGTCCCTTAGCAATCGTAGCGGCCTTTCACACTGTGTTTGGATAACTCAGGGTCCCAGAGTGCTACGCTTCACACTCCAGATGTTGCCATCACTGCAGTGCATTAAATATACAGGAAAGACAGTCGGTCAGCTGTCTCCCATGCTCACCCAGCAGCCTGCATGCACTGGGCGCTGAGCACAGACCAACTCCCATTATCGCAGCCAGCTTGCCCGCGCTCTCACAGGTCAGTAAACCACTCTCCAAGTGATTCTGGGCACCCCAAAGGAGTCTCAGCCCACGACTGTCCCTGGCCATTCCTGATCAGAAGCACCACCGCCTCATTCAGAGAAGGGCTCTTCCCTTTCTCCCTCAAGACCAATCCTGAAGAAACCCACTCTGGATACTGCAGTCCTAGCCAAACTCACATTCATGAACAAGCTCATTTTGACCCGAACCAAAGGCCAAGTAGAAGCTCACCTAATCGAAATGGTACCCTAGATGTGGCACTCTCTGGACTCAGACCAGGACTTGAAATTGAAACTCCTATAATGACACTGCGAGACGATCTCCTGTATTGGATACAGAGCAGACGTTCAGTCTCATCCTTGTGCTTCTCCACAGGGCATGACTTTGTGGATACTGTGGTTCTCCTGTGTCACTGAGAGAGGTGGCAGGGGTCCACAATAGTTCACTGACATGCTTTGAATCCTTTCTGGAGGGATACACACACTGGGCCATCTAGCCCAGTATCCTGGATTCTGACAGATGCACCAGAGGGAATGAACAGGACAGGACTATAATTGCAAGATCCATCCCCTGCCCTCCAAATCCAGCCTCTAGTAGTCAGATTAGGAACACTCAGAGCATTGGGTTGCATCCCTGGCTCTGTGGCTGAGCCATTAATGGACCTGTCCTCCGTGAACTTAATCTAGTTCTTTTTGGATCCTGTTACAGTTTTGGTCTTCTCAGTACCCCCTGGTAACAAGTTCCCTACGTTGAATGTGCATTTTGTTTTGTTTTAAACCTGTTGTCTATTAATTTTGTGGAGTCTCCTCCCCCCTCTCCTCCTGGTTCTTGTGTTCACTTTTCTTCACTTTCTCCACACCAGTCATGATTGTATTGTCCTCTGTCAGACCCTCTTAGTTATCCCCTTTCCAAGCTGAACAGTCCCAGCTTTTTTATCTGTACTGTCCCACACTCTTCTGAATTTTTGTTGCTCTTCAGTGTGTCTTTTTCAATTCTGATCAACCTTTTTGTTTTAATTTGAGCTGTGGTGACCAGAACTGCATATAGTATTCTAGGTGTGGATGTACCCCGGATCTATATAGTGCCATGATATTATCTGTCTTCTCCTCTGTCCCTTTCCTAATGGTTCCTAACATTGTTTGTTTTTTTGACTTCCACTGCACATCAAGTGGATGTTTTCAAAGAGCTATCCACAATGACTCTTAAAATCTCTTGAGTGGAAACGGCTAGTGTAGATCCCATCATTTAGTACGTATTGCTGGGATTGTGTTTTCTAGTGTGCATTACTTTGCATTTATGGACGTTGACTTTCACCTGCCATTTTGTTTCCTTTGTAACTTTTCACTGTCACCTGAGTACTTGACTATCATGAGTAGTTTTGAATCATCTGCAAACTTTGCCATCTCACTGTCTACCCCTTATTCCAGATTATCGATTAGTATGTTGAACCACACTGGTTCCAGTCCAGATCCTTTGAGCACACCATTATTTATCTCTCTCCATGCTGAAAACATTTAGTCCTACTCTTTGTTTCCTGTTTTTTAAACAGTTACTGATCCGTGAGCAGATCTTTTCTCTTATCCTGTGACCGCTTACTTTACTTAAGAGGAGGGACCTTTCTGAAAGGCTTCTGAAAATCCAGGTACACTATACACTAGGGATGTGATAGTGTAACTGTGTACTGGGTTAACCAATGAGCCTGCGCTCATCGGTTACACGCGGACTCCCATTCTCCCGCGCGCTGCTGCCTCTGTATCAGAGGAAGCAAAGTGTGTGTGTGTGGGGGGGGGGGGGCGGGAGCCAGTATGCATGGGGAGATGGTTTTTAATCTGGCTCCCCACATGTGCCAGCTCTCAAGGAGCCACTTGCTCCTCTCCATACAGAGACAGCCACGTGGTACAGGGGAGCTGGTACATGTGGGGAGCTGGCTCCCTCAGAGCTGCCTGCCCCCACCCACCCATGCTGACTCCTGCAAAGCTGTGTGCTGCCTGCATTTCTGCCTCTAATACACACGCAGCTGGTGGGATTCGCCGATCCCTTGCATGTAACTGCTGAAAAATTCAGCAGTTACATGATGACTTAAAATGTATTTTAATATCTCTACTATATGTGCTGAATCACCCTTTTCACCCCTCAAAGAATTCTAATAGATTAGTGAGCCATGGTTCCTCTTTACAAATGCCAAGTTGACTCATCCCAGGCAAATATATTAATCTATGTGTCTGATAATTCTGTTGTTTGCTCGAGTTTCAGCTAGTTTGTCTGGGACTGAAGTTAGGCTTACTGGGCTGCGATTGCCAGGATAGTCTCTGGAGTCTTTTTCAGAAATTGGCATCACATTCTCTATGCTCCAGTCATTTGGTACAGAAGCTGATTTAAGCAATAGGTTATATACCACAGTTAGTAGTTCTGCAGTTCCATATTTGACTTCCTTCAGAGCTCTTGGGTGAACACCATCTTGGCTTCGGTGCCTTGTTATTCCCCCTCTTGATACCTCAGTCTGGGACAGTTTCTCAGATTTGTCAGCTAAAAGAAAGGCTCAGGTGTGGGCGTCTCCCTCGCACCCTCTGCAGTGAAGACAGATACAAAGAATTCATTTAGCTTCTCTGCAATGGCTCCCTGATCATCCAGTGCCCTGCTGGTTGTTTAGCCCGTGCCCTGCATCTGATTTACTTACAGCAACTAACAGCAATTTCTCTCGCTTCCGGTTGCTCTGGAAATTCTTTTTTGGCCGGCCTAATTATACTTTGATACTTGACTTGCCCGAGTGAATGTTCCTTTCTGTTTCCCATTACCTTCTCCCCAGGAAGAACTGGAGGGAAACTGCATTTCCAGCACTGGACCACTGCCACTGGGGTTTCCTATGGGGATCAGTTCTTTCTTTGCTCTTATTCAACATCTACCCGCAGCCATTACATGAACGGGTCAGAATACTTGGACTCAAGTGCCAACGGTATGCAAATGATACTCAGTTGTACCTGCCTTTCACCTCGTATGGTCACACTGCTACCACCAACATGGCCCAGAGCTTGGCTGCAGAACAGCTGGTTGAAACTGATCTTGAGCAAGACAGAAGGGGTGCTGGTTGGCAAAGGAAATGTATGTTGAAGGGTTTGCAGCCATAGTGTCATCTCCTTCAGTTGAAGATTCATCTCCAGAATTAGTCAATTCATGTGTAGTTTACAAGCTTCTTGAATTCCTTGCTGCCCCCAAGGCATGCCCTAACCCCTAGGCCACTCGACAACCCACCCCACCTCCCTCAGCAGTACGTGCAATGAGTAATGCTTTCTGCCACGTCCAGCTGGCTAGGAGACTGTCCCATTCTGGTGTTAGACACATGCTAGCAGCACAGCATACATCAAGCAGCACCCACAGCACAACTCCATAGCAACGTGGGCTATGTGAGCTCATGTTCTCTGCTCTATGCGCTGGCTTCCCATATAGCATAGAGCTCAGCTGACGGTCTCGGCCCTTGTCTTCAAAGTGACCTAGGGCTGGGGCCTTCGCTGGCTGAGAGCCACACATTCTAGGATGAGGACTGTGGGTGAGAACTCAGCTTCGCTGGCCCAGTGGCATGCTGTACGATAAGGGCAGAGTTAGCTTGTCTGGACTAGCCAGAACTTCTCTGGGGCAGTTCCAGACTCTGAAAGGAACTTCCCCAAACCTCTCTGCCTCCTATTCCAAGTGCTGGGAGCACTTCTCCAGCTTGAGTTTGTTACATATGCAGCGCAACGACCCCCGAAAGAAAACACTGCTGCACGCTCAGTGGCTGAGAGAACCACATTTCACAGGAGTTAGCCACTGTGAAGAGCCACAACAGTGATTTGAAGGCTACAGAAAATGTCTGACTGAGATACTTAAAGAGCTCAGTCAAAATGAAGATCAAGAGGACTTATGAGCTGTGATCAAGGACCTTTACAGGAACAGAACACCCGGTACTAGAAGGCTCTTTACACAAGTGGAGAAAGGCATATCAAGAACTAAGAGCTGGACGCTGAAGCCAGCCAAATTCAAATTAGAAATAGGACACAAATGTTCAAGTCTGGCTGTGACTAGCCACTGGAACAGACTCCCAAGGAAAGTGATTGATTCTGCATATCTTGGTGCTTTTCGGATCCAGCCGAGATGCCTTTCTGGAAGTCAGGCATTAGGGGTTCAGTACAGGAGGGACTGGGTGAAATTCTATGGCCTGTGATCTAGCGATATAAAGGGGTTTACTTACCGGGGTAACCAGTTATCTGGCTCCTGGCCCGTGATGAGCCAGGCTATTGGCCCTTTTAAACAGGCCTTTCCTTCCCTACCGTGACATGCAGGAGGTCAGACTACGATCCCTGCTGGCCTTTAAACCACTTTGGAATCCGAGGGTGCCGCTGGCAGACACAGCAGGATAAGGACCTTGCCGACAGACGTGCTGTCAGCATTGTGGCGTGTTGAGCCATGATCTGGGGGAGCTGCTCCAAAGAGGCTGAGTTGCCCAGTCTGTGCCGAAAGCTCCTCTGCTGTTGGCTGTGGAGGTTTCAGTGCGTTAGCAGGGGGCTGGGCTCTGCTCCCTCTGGCCCTACGCAGAGCAGGTAAGGCCAGTGCCCTGGCCTTGCTATCCCTCAGATGGGGGTTGGTGCTTCCAGCTAACCGGAGGGCTCCTTGGCCTATGTGCACGAGCCTGTGGTTGTGAGTCATTGCTGGCTACTGTAAGACTCAGTAAAGTGACCTTTGTACTCAGCACAGTCACCCCATGTGCCTAAGCGTTTGCCTCACTCCTGGGGCATCTGCAGTCCCCTCCCTCTGCCCCAGCAGCCTCAGTCGCTTTGCAGACCATGAATGCTTGTTAGAGGGAGAAGAACAGGCTGACTGCCTCTACTGATTAGCAAATACTTGCTAGCTTGGACAGGGAGGCCTGGATCTCTCTGCGAAGAGCATCTCCCTTTGCTTCCAGCTCCCTGGCAGTTTGCTCCAGAGACTGCCTCTCCCTCTGCCCTTCCTGTGCTGGGAGGAGCAAGTGCTGTGCCCTGCAGGGACAGCTCCCACCTGAGCCCATGCGCTCACTGATTGCTGGTGGCTAGCCCAGCCCAGGGCTCAGGAAGGGTTAGCCCTGGACTGAGTAGCAGCTGCTGGAGGTGGGACTGGAGCCCTGCAGCTTGGACTCTTTCCCCGGGTGGGTCTGTTGATTGGGTCTAATAACAAGCCAAAGGGCGAGTCGTTTTAAACAAACAGAAGCCCTCGTGTGACGGGCCTAGCCGGTGGAGCTCCCTGCTGCTGGGCACCCTCGATTCGGGGGCTGCAGCTGAGTTAGAAGGGGCTGGTCTGTTTCATGCCCATTCGTGTTTTCAGGTAGGTGCTGTGATTGGGTTGATCAAGTCTCCTGCTCCAGGTGGCAGATGGAAGAGGGACGGTGGTCTCTTCTGTGCACAGGAGTAGTGAGGGGCCGAGATGGTGGGGGGAGAGTTTGCCTCTTGGCCATCAGTGCCGGGTGGCCTGCTAAGGGTTCTGCAAACACGGCAGAATGAGCAGCACTCTGAGGGGTCAGCCCCAGGGTCCGAGTGCGTGGGGGGCCAGGACCATTTCATTCCAGGATGAATGCAGCAGACTTTCTTCCAGCCAGGGCTGGTGAGGAGCCTGGACTACCAGGCAGCACGAGTGGCATGGAGCTGTGCGCACAGGTCTCCTTATCCCCGTGTCTTTAGTGTCCTCCCTGGAGCAAACAGGCAGTTCTTTGTACTGAACAGCTGGCTCTGGGTGTTCTTCCCACCCGCCGAGCCCATTGGCTGGATTGGGGCTGACGCTGACTGTCCGTGCAGAGTGGCTGCTCGTCTCCAGGGATTCACTTGCAGTTTACATGGTGATTCTCATTAGCCTCTGCCCCTGCTGAGAGTCATTCACAAACCAAACCCAAACGGGCAGTGAGGCGAGGCAGGAAGCTGCCGAGTGGGAGGCATGACATGGTGTGTTTCCAAATAGCTGCCTGTCAGGCACTCGGAATCCAGCCTGGAGACAGACTTCCCTGCAGTGTGCTGAGGGCGGGGCTTGCTCTTGGCACCACCTCTCGCTGCGATGCTATGGCAGCTGCTAGGTATGTGCCAGCATCCAGGGCTGGCTCCTCCGCTCGGAGCTGAGGACAGCGCTCTAGATGCTGTAAGGTTTGCGGTGAGCTATGGTTCATCTGTGCTGTAATCCAGACTGAGGGACGCGGGCGTAGCTCCCTTTGGAGTCAACTGATGGGCAGAGTAGGATGCAGTGTGACACAGGCTCCTTGGCAGAGAGTCCCCTGTTCTTTGCAACACGTTTCCCCTCAGACCTGACCGACTCGCGTCACCCAAGACACATCCTAGGGGATATCTGCCCAGCAGAGTAACGGGCAGGTATCTACGGAAAGGCCCTCGCTTGCCATTCTCACTGGGAGATGTGGGCAAGGGGCACTACTTAAGGAAGAAGGTGAGCGCATTGAAAGTGTGCCTTGTGGCCTTGGAGTACAGAGTTTGGCAACAGTGGGCAGGAGAGAGCTCTCCCGTTGACAAAATAAAACCGCCCCAATGAAGGGCGATAGCTTTGTCAGAGCCCTGCCCACAAAGCTCAGTGCCCACATTGGCACTTCTCAACTGGGGGCATAGCCCATGTCTCAGTGATGGTCCCTTCGAGGCGGAAGGAATCACCACCCCCACCCTGGCAGCCTTTGATGAAATGTGTGGCTCAGTTGACTAGCGATTTGTCCCAGAACTACTGATGGATAACCACAAGCAACCCAACCCGCTTTGGGGTGAAAAAACATGGCAACAGGCAGAGGTTTGCCCGCTCTCCCAGTAGACACAGGGATCTTCCAGTGTAATGCTTTGTCAACATAGCTGTGTCGCTAAGTGTCGTGCATGGTAGCCGATGGATGTCATCTCGTTTGCTGACAAAATAGTTCCATCCCAGCAAGTAGTGTTTGCTTTGTTGGCAGGATAGTGTTCCTGCTGACAACATGCTGTTCACGCTGGCACTTGTTGCAGCAAAACTTTTGTCTTTCAGGGTTTTTTAAAACACCTCTTGCCAACGTAGACATAACTGTCTTGCTAAAAGTCCGCACATGTGAATGCTTTTTGTTGGCGCCTTACTTCCCCCTCCAATAAGCAGGTTTCACTTCCTCTTCAGGAGAGCACTCCTGCCAACAAAGCAGCATTCTGGTCTGCACTTGCTTTGTTCAAAGGTTTCAGAGGGGGAGCCGTGTTAGTCTGTAACTGAACAAACTTAAAAACCAGCAAATAGTCCTGCAGCACCTTAGAGACTAACAACATTTGTAGCTGGGGTCGTGAGTTTTTGTGGGAA
This sequence comes from Apalone spinifera, assembly GCA_030068395.1. Lineage (NCBI taxonomy): Eukaryota > Metazoa > Chordata > Testudines > Trionychidae > Apalone > Apalone spinifera. Next base: position 586,065 of record JANRFK010001158.1, on the reverse strand, counting down.
CAACTCACTTCTTCAGAGGAATGGAGTTAAGGAGTCCAGGCTCCAAATAAATAGCAGAGAAAGAGGTGGCAAGGGGGGAAGAGAAGGGAGTCCCAGGGGAGGCATAAGGAGCTTGCGCAAAAAGGAAATGTCCACACTGCTTGTTTTTGCGCAAAAACCCCTTGCGGAAAAAGGGCTCAGAATAGATTATGCAAATGAAGCGTGACAAAATGCTAATCAGTGCTTCATTTGCATTGCCTCTTCTGGCAAAAGCGGTAGCGTAGACAAAGCCTAGCAGGAAAAACTGAAAAAACAACAAATACTCTGGTAGCACCTTAAAGACTAACAAAACATGTAGATGGGATCATGAGCTTTCGTGGGCACAGCCCACTTCTTGAAGAAATGGGCTGGGCCCACGAAAGCTCATGATCCCATCTACATGTTTTGTTAGTCTTTAAATTGAATAGATTGTTCAAGTTACCCGAGGCTGATAAGAACAATTAGCACCTCCATGGGTTGGTTGGTTAGGTCATTAGGGTGTGGAAGGTAGTGTGCCAGCCAGCCATGTCTCTGTTCATTCCATTCTGATAAGAATTAAACTTGTGAATGAAGTTAAGTTCCAATCCTTCTCTGGGTATTTGGCTTGTGGAATTGGCCTGAAACAACACGGTGACTTGGAGATCCATTCATGAGTGCCCGGGCACATTAAAGTGTTCTCCAACTAACAGGTTTCTGTGTGTTCCCTTTTTGAAGATCTGATTTGGGTCCATTCATGCTTTCCGGTAGGGACTGTCCAGTTTGGCCCATATCCGTGGCAGTGGGGCGTTGCTGGCATTCGATGGCATAGATCACATTGGTAGATGTGCAGTTCAATGAGCCCCTGATGTAGTGGCTGATGATGTTGGATCCAGTGATGAAATCGCTTGTGTAGATGTGTGGGCAGAGTTGGCACCAGGGCTGATCACAGGGGTGGGTTCCTGGATGAGAATCTGTTGGAGAACACTTGAACCTGCCTGGACGTGGAGACTCAGAGAACTGCAAGAGTGGCTGGAAAGCTGGTGGTACCAGGGCCCAGACTTCTAGCTCTCCTGGGCAAAATTCCCTCTTGTTAAAGGCAGGGGGTTAAGGTGACTGTCAGACCTGGGTGCCCAGAGAACTCTCACATGCAGTGACGAGGGGCGTTGATGATGTTTAAGATGTGGTTTCCCACACTCCGTACTAGGGACTCCACTTCTCAGAGGGGGTTTGAAGAAGGGTCCCTCTCTCCCTGGCCGCGCTGCCACTTCCGCTTCTGCCTGCCTTCAGTACTAGTGAAGTACCAGTGTCTAGCAGCCTGCTCCCCTCACATGGGACAGGCATGTTAGGAAAGTCTTTGAATGGTCTGGAAATGAGGAGCTAGGCCGTGTGATTCCTCTTCCCCCCCAGCTGTCATGGCCCCGTTGGAATCCTCTGGTCTAGGAAGCTGGCTAACAGTCAGCAAACATGTCGGGATCTACCGCAGGGGGATGATTCAAAGGGACTTGGGGCTGATTTAACTTGCAAGGCCAAGAAAGGACCCAGGTACCTAGAGGACTGCTGGAGGAGCCAGACAGCTGGGCTGGAGTCCGAGCAATGGAGAGATTGAGGCGCTAGAGAGGGGAGCTCTTTAGTCACTCCGTAGGATCATCTTTTGTTCCTCTTCCCTGTAAATGCCTTCTCCGCTCTCTTGGCTGTGGCCCGCCAGAGGGACTCCATGGCGGCGGCATAAATCAGGAGTTGGCTCATTGTGGTGGCACCATCATAAAGGTTGGCCAGAACTGTCCTGTCAGTGGCAGAGGGCCATCGGTAGCTGGGTCTGCTTGATTTGAAAGCTCCTGAGGGAAGTGTGGGCATGCGAGTGCCTTGGCTAACGTGCTCAGAGTGCTTCGTTCATGCCGCTGCAAAATGTGGAGCTCTGCGCAGTCCCTCCCTTCACACTGAGATCAAGTGGCCGTTTTCTTTCTTTTTGTGGCCTAGAGCGGAAGATCTAGTTGTAGAAATACAGGCACAGACTGTTAGTTTCTTATTAATGGAGCAGCCAAAATTATTAACTACCAGTAGAAACTGCTCTCCTTTGCGTCTGTCAAACCAGTTTGCAGCAACATAGCAAAACAGCACAGGGCACTGCCCTCCTCCCCCCGCAAACCACAGAGACCATGTGATACAGCAAGGTGTCAAGGTCCCTGAATGGCTAGGGCTGGATTCCTGTTGTTCTGGGCTGTGGGTCTGGCTGTACCTTAAGGCTGCTGTTACACACTAACCACTGATGAGCTGGAGGCAAGGCTGAGAGCATGTCTTACGTATCAGTAAAAGGTAGGATGCTGCCAAGAGGACTAGCAGCCAGAAATAACAGTGGGCAGGCCAGAAAATTGCACCAGCACCAAGAAAAGGCATATCTACATCACTGGTGACTCCCTACTAAGAACAGAAGAGCTAATCCAGAGAACAGTGGTACACTGGGAGCCAAGCTACGGGATGTGGACCTGAGGCTCAAGAAGATTTTAATGGGAACAGGAAAAAATCCCTGGATTGTTGTTCCCATGGAAGCAGACGATACTGTTAATCTCCCTTGCTGTATGGCTCTGTTCCAGGTTGCGACGACATTTAAAGAAATAGAGGCTCAGGTGATCTTCAGTGGGATTCTGCCTGTCCCTGGAAGAAAGAGTAGGATCAGAGATGGCTCAGGCAGTGGTGCTGGAAGGAGGCTTGGGGATGTTCGACCACTGGGAGATATGCGGGGATGGAGGACTGTTCTCATGGGACGGACTTCTCCTAAGCAGGGAGGGAAATAGACATCGGATATGGAGGTTGTCACAACAGATTAAAAAGAGCGTCAAGCTAGGAATTCAGGGGAGACACTTGGGTGATGCACACGGAATCGCCACACTTGATGCTAATATTGAGTGGGAGGAAAATACACACACACAGAATACAGCAGTGGGTAGGAGACTGGATGTTGAGAGGGAAGATGGTGCCAACACCAATGGAGCTAAGAGTCAGGTACATGATACTGGCAGTAAAATGATTGCTCCTAATCAGGTTTGGAATCTGGGCCAAGCCAAAGAGATACAACGAAGATGTTCTTGCCAGTGCACAGAACCTGGGTAACAAAACCTGTCGTATGGGAGGAGACTCAAAGAGCTTGGTGGTTTAGCTGAACCCAACGAAGGCTGAAGGGAGATATGATCGTGCTGTAGAAATACATCAGAGGGATAAATATGAGGAGAAGAGAGAGAGAAGTCAAATGCCAATTTTGACAAAGGAACAAATGGATCTAAACTAGCCATCAAGTTTAAGCTTGACATTAAACAAAAGGTTTCTAAGCATTAAAGCAGTGAAATTCTGGATTCATCTTCCAAGGGAAGTGGTGTGAGCCAAAACCAGTGGTATCCGTTATGGGGAGGGGGAGAGGTTACAGTGAGACAGCTTACAATGGCATAGAACTGGGCTGTGACTGCCAGTGGCAAATATCTCCAATGACTGTTGATGGCACTCCAGAGCAGGAGGCTGTGAAAGTTTTCCTGGGTGCAACATGGAACTGGGGTACTAATCTGGGCTCCCTCTCACGTTGTGATGCTGTGACAAGCACACACCTCTCCAGATCCTACACTTAACCCCCGCATCCCCAGGCGAGGACACACCCAGCTGTATTACATAAGTACGGCCATACTGAGTCAGACCAACAGTCCATCTAGCCCAGTATCCCATCTGCTGACAGTGGCCAATGCCAGACGCCCCAGAGGGAGGGATCACAACAGGGAATCCTCACGTGATCCCTCCCTGTCACCCACCTCCAGAGAAACAGAGGCCAGGGACACCATTCCTACCCATCCAGGCTAATATCCATTGCTGGACCTAACCTCCATGAATCTATCTAGCTCTTTTTTTGAACCCTGTTAAAGTT
>JANRFK010001158.1:559320-575726 GCA_030068395.1 Apalone spinifera | reverse complement strand
GGGCGGACAGCCGCCTGGGGGGTCCCAGGGCTGGAGGGGAGGAGCACTCAGGTGAGGTGTTGACAATCTCTCCCTGCCCCTGGCCAGGCTGTGGAATGGGGGGCGTTTGTGCTGCAGGCTTCCTTGGGCGGGTGGAGCTGCCGTTGTCCAGTGAGAGTCCATGCCGTTAATCCCTCTCCCGTCTTTCCGCAGAGCTGTCCACCCTGTCAGGGCTGCTGTGTCTGAAGGCGAAGAGCGGTCGGCCGGCTGGGGCCTTTGAAGAGGGACACTCCCGGATCTCCCTGGCTCCCCGCCTGCCGGTCGGTTCTGGGCGGCGTTCCGAGTCTGGCTTTGGGGCCATCATGGGGTTCCTCTGAGCCCCCGGAGCGAGCTTCAGGCGTGGCTGGTGGTGCTGCTCCTCACAGACAATGCGGCTCATACTCCAAAGGAGCCTGTCCTTGTTCCCCGCTCTCCAAGTGCCTGAGCTGGCTGCAGGCCGGGACCTTTGCCTCGTGCTCTGGGTTCTGAGCTTGGCTGTTGTACACATGGATGGCCAGCTCTACTCGCCGACTGTCAACACTCACTATGGGAAGCTACGAGGGGTCCGGGTTCCACTGCCTAGTGAGATTCTGGGTCCCGTGGATCAGTACCTGGGGGTGCCGTATGCAGCCCCGCCCATTGGGGAAAAGAGGTTCATGCCCCCGGAGCCCCCCTCCTCTTGGTCTGGAATAAGGAATGCGACCCACTTCTCACCCGTCTGTCCCCAGAACATCCACAGTGCAGTCCCCGAGATCATGCTGCCCATCTGGTTCACCTCCAATTTGGACATAGTCGCCACGTACATCCAGGACCCCAGTGAGGACTGCCTGTACCTCAACATTTACATTCCCACTGAGGATGGTGAGTGTGCCCAGGGGCCAGGCGGAGACGGGCCTTCCCGGGTCGGGGTGTGCCAGAGTCCCTCTGCTCCGCCCCCTGGATGTTGTGTTTGAAGCATGTGGTTGTGGCCCCTGCAGCATGCTGTCTGTCTGCGGAAGAGCTTCGGCCACTCTGCTTGCCCTCTCCCCTCTGTCTCCTGTGCTCTCTCTTCTCCCCGCCCCACACAGCTCGGCCCCTGCCCCTGCCATTGTCACGGGTCCCTCTGCGCTGCCAGACCTGAAAGGGCCTCTCTGACCGCAGGCGCACAGTGACTAGCCGCTCTGGGCTCCCGAGGCGCCGAGAGCCAGGTGCTGTCTTGGGTTTGTCTCCCCTTGCCCCCCCGGTTCCTGCGCTAGTTCTGGGGCCTGGGCTGCTGCTGGCTGGGAGGAACACTCTCTTGCTGTGATGGGGGCCCCAGCCATTCTTGCCTGGGAGGGCCCTGGATAGCTGGTGCCGTGCTCTTCCGGGGGGTCAGGCCACGTGGCAGCATGCCTGGCGCAGTGCAGCTTGCGGGACCAGCCGGGGGCTGGAGAGCGGTGGCCCCAGCCCTCGCGGTGAGGCTGGGCGCCTCAGGGTGCCTCTTGTCTCCAATGGCTTTGTTCCTAGGGGATCCCGTCTGAACTGTAAGTAGCAGGGCAAGGGGGCCGCGCCCTGGCTCAGGCCTGTGGCAGCCTCGCCGCAAGGGGAGTCGTGGGCTCCCGGGCCCTGCGCCAGCTGCCAGAATCGCCCGAACACGAGCCCGGGATGGAAGAGAACTGGAGGGGCCGGCCTGCCATGCCCTGAGCAGCTCGGTGGCAAGACAGCTGTTCTGGAGCCTGGCAGCTCCTCTTCTCTTCCCGTGGGGTTCCCGGCTGCAGGGGACAGCGCTACAACTTCCTTCCATCCCAGGACACTTGGCCCAGAGTTTTCCTCCCACAGCCAAGCTCCCCTCCCCCCGTCCCGCGGTCCCACGAGGGGTGGGGTGGGCAGTGGGTTGTCATTGCATGCCCACTCAAGCCAGCGGAGCCTCCTGTTATTTTGTAGTCTTTTATTCATTTTACAGTAAAACGGATTTCCAAGGAATGCGCCCGAAAGCCCAACAAGAAAATGTGTAGGAAAGGAGGTATGTAGCAAGCCAGCCCTGGCCGAGAGGCACAGAGAGAGAGAGAGAGAGAGAAGGGGGGCACCTGTCCATTCTCTCCAGGCCTGCGGCATATTTCTTCAGCCTTCCTCTCGTGCCAGGGGGCTGAGACAGTGTGCCCTCCATGCAGCCTGCAGGCCCTCCCACCCGCTGCTCAGAGGAACCCAGGGGCGCGCCTGCCGCTCCCTTCCCGGGCCAGGCTGGGAGGATCTGGGGGGAATCAGGCCGGAGCCAGGTGTTTCCAAGCCTTTCAGAACAGCTGCTTGTGCATGCTTGGCTGAGGCCAGCAGGCTCCCCTTGAGGGCAGCTGGGAGCTGGGAAATGGGGAGGGCGCCCCCCACTCCTCCAGCAGGGCCCAGCTCCCCAGGCCTGTCAGGGCAGACGTGCGAGTATCCCCTTCACGCGCCCTGTGGCAGGAGAGCGAGCGAGCACCTTGCACGTGTCCCTGGGCCCGTTTGTGTGACTGGGGCTCGCACACCCGCTGTGAACAGACCTGGGCGTGTGACCACGGCTGCATTCCTTTCCTGTGGCTCCCCATGCCAGCATGGCAGTCCTGCTGGCGCTCCCGGGCACACACGCCTGCCTTTCCTGGCCCAAAGGCCCCACTCCTGGGCTCCTTGCTCTGCAGCCTCTTCAGTAAGCCCCGGCACACCTGCTGCCTCCTGGCATGCCAGGCCCCGCAACGGCTTCCTGCTTCCAGCCCGCTGCCCCACGAATCCAGCCCCGAGGCAGAGTCATGTGTGCTGGCCCCATGTGATGTCAGAGCTCCCTGCCTCGCTGGCCCAGAGCTGGAGACCGGCGCCGTGGGGGGAGATGGGAAATGTGCCACTTTCTGGAGTCTAGTGCACAGACCCAGCTCTGGCCTAGTGGCGTGGGCACCCCCTCTGTCCCTGTATGCAGGGCCCAGCCCTGCCCCCGCTGCTCCCCGGGCTCCCCCAAGGGGGGCAGCCAGGCTCTTCTGAAAGGCTACGTGTGGGTGAGAGAAGCAGCCCCTCTGCGGCTGGCCTGCCCGGGGGCCCTGCGCGAGCCTGGGCCCATAGGCTGCCGAGTCCTTTCCCTGGGACCTGGCTCTGCGTTTCCCTTGGTGGCCAGGGCTTGGCGCAGCGCAGTGCAGCTTGGAGGGGCGACGTGAAGTCTCTTTCCTTCCAGAGCTTTCCCTGAGTTCTGTTGTTTGGTTTCTTTGCTTTGCTTTCCCTGCTGCTGTCTGGCTACTCACACGCCATCTCCCTGTGAGTGCCACGGCTGCCCCCGGGAGTCTCCCCCCGCTGCCTGCCTCCGGAGGGGGCTGTTCCCGCACATGCTGGCCAGCGAGCCCCTTCAGAGTGCCCCTGGTGCCAACCTGCCCAGACCTTGCTTTGGGAGGGAGAGCAACTTCAGCCGCTGGCTGGTGGGCAGGGGGCGCTGACTAGCACATGCCATTAGTAACTGGCCCAGTGTCCCCTCTCCCACCACTTCCACCCATGGTGGGGAAGGGATTTCCGTGGCTCCTTCCCGTGTGCGTTCCGTCTGCAGAGCTGGGCCCTAGGGGCTGCCTGGGGGCTTGGCTCTGGCTCCAAGAAGCTGCGCCTCTCCTGTAGGACACATCTGCAATGATCCCCACCCAAGTGTCGCTAACATTCTGGTTACGTCAGTCCTCTCTCGCACAGAGGTGGAAGTGCACAACCGTATCTCCGTCTTGTAGGAAGAGCCATGCAATGGGTCCTGTTTGGACTCCGGCTGTCAATGCCTGGGCTAGCGACGCCTGGCTTGGGGCTAGCTGCACCATTCGGGGTGCTTTTACAGAAGTTACTGCTGTTCACCCCGCCTTAACGTCAGTAGAAGGAGGGTTTTGTCACGTGCGGGAGTGGTAAACAGGGCCGAAACGCCCGGGGACCCTTCCGTGTCCTCTGTCTGACGGTAGGAAGGGTCATCTCCAATGGGGTTTGGTTTTTATGATGTCCGTGTTAAGCTGTACCCTCTGGAGCTGCTGGAGCTCCGTGACCCGTTCCCCATGCTCCTGGCTATGTGTTTCCCTGGACACCTGCATCCCCAGTGTTCCCTGGAAGGGGGGCACTTGCCGGCCCTCAGGAGAGATTCCAGTGTCGCCCAGCCAATTAGCAGGTGTTCCTGCTGGTGGTGCACATCCACACGTGCCTCAGTGCACAGCACACTAATGTATCCGCGCATGGATGGAAACAGAGAAGGCTCATTCCTTCACACCCCGCTGTGCGTCCCACTTGCCTCTGCGCACACACCTCAGCTGCCCTGCTCAGTACAGGCGGCACCCGAGTGTTGCGGTAAACAGCCCTCACTACAGGCGTTTCCTGCAGCAGGAGCTGTGGCATATCCCCAGGAACAAAATGGAAGGGAAGCCCATCTGCAGCCAAGATCCCTGCTCTTTCCCTCAGGGTGCCTTGGCGCCATTCTCACTGGTGCCAGAAGGGGACGGGGACTCTGCCTTAGCCCCAAGGCCCGGGAGGGTGCCCGGAGTGGACAGCCATTTTGAAAGAGGAGTTCCTGGGGTCTTCAGGAGCCCCCCTGAGCAGCAGCACACTGTAGCCTTTCTCCCCGCGACTCCCCCTTTGAACACGGCACCTTCTCCGCTGCCTGGGAGCTTTATGCAGCTCATTCTGCCCTTCCCGCTGGCTTTCATTCAGGCTCGATTCCTGCTGTGTGCACCACGCTCTGCCCTGCGGGCTGTCCGCCTCCGCCACACCCGATTGCCCCTGGGGGCCTGAGCCCAGCACGACCCCTGAGCGGATGGGATCCTTGAGAAGGAAGGCCTGGCTGTCCCATAGGCTTTGTGCTGGTACAACTGGGATGATTAGGGCTCCTGCACCATTCTACCAGCACAGCCTCTGGGTGGACAGTTTGACCAGTATCAAGGCGCCTTACTCTGTCGCTGAGGCCCTCCCAAATTCATGGTCTTTTTGAGTCAGTTTCATGGTTATAGGGTTTTAAAAATTGTGTTTCATGAGTTCAGCTAGTTAAATGTGCAATGTCACGGGGTGGTAATGGCAGGGCCTTGGCCCCACAACAGGTGTGGTGGAGGGTGCAGTGCTGCTTCCATTATTTCTGTACGGCTCTGGCGCGGGGTGGCCACTGGCGAGGAACCCAGCTCTGAAGGCAGCACCCTCCAGAAGCAGCACAGAAGGGTGGGTGGGTCACCCTCCTATAGAATCATAGCACGTTAGGACTGGAAGGGACCTTGAGAGGTTAAGTCCAGTCCCCTGCCCTCATGGCAGGAGCAAGAACTATAAAGATCATCCCTGCCAGGTGTCTGTCCAACCTGCTCTTCAATATCTCCAGCGACGGGGATTCCACAACCGCCCTGGGCAATTTATTCCAGTGCTTAACCACCCTGACAGGTAGGAAGTTTTTCCTAATGTCCAACCTAAACCTCCCTTGCTGCAGCTTAAGCCCATTGCTTCTTGTCCTAACCGAAGTGTTGGAGCATATGGTTAGTTGGTATGAGCATAAGGTGCCACAGGACTCCTCACCGATTTAGTTTATGGTCCACTATACCCCTTTCTGCCATACTCCTTCCTAGACAGTCGCTTCCCGTTCTGTATGTGTGAAACTGACCATTCCTTCCTAAGTGGAGCACTTTGCATTTGTCTTTATTCAACTTCAACCTATTTACCTCAGACCATTTCTCCAATTTGTCCAGATCATTTTGAATTGTGACCCTAACCTCCAAAGCCGTTGCAACCCCTCCTAGCTTGGTATCCGTTGCAAACTTAATAAGCGTACTTTCTATGCCAGTATCCAAATCGTTGATGAAGATATTGAACAGAACCAGCCCCAAAACAGACCCCCTGCTGAACCCCACTTGTTATGCTCTTCTAGCAGGATTGTGAATCATTGATAACTACTCTCTGAGACGGTTATCTAGCCAGTTATGCACCCACCTTATAGTAACCCCATCTAAGTTGTATTTGCCTAGTTTATTGATGAGAAGATCATGCAAGACCATATCAAATGCCTTACTAAAGTCTAGGTATACCAGGTCTACCGCTTGTCCCTTAGCCACAAGACTCGTTATCCTATTAAAGAAAGCTATCAGATTGGTTTGACATGATTTGTTCTTGACAAATCCATGCTGGCTGTTCCCTATCACCGTATTTTCTTCCAGATATTTGCACATGATTTCCTTAATTACTTGCTCCATTATCTTCCCTGGCACAGAAGTTAAACTAACTGGTCTGTAGTTTCCTGGGTTGTTCTTATTTCCCTTTTTAGAGATGGGCCCTTCTGCAGTCTTCAGGAATCTCTCCCGACTTCCATGAGTTTCAAAGATGATAGCTAGAGGCTCAGATACCTCCTCTATCAGCTCCTTGTGTGTTCTAGGATGCATTTCATCAGGCCCTGGGGACTTTCAGGCATCTAACTTTTCTAAGTGATTTTTAACTTGTTCTTTTTTTATTTTATCTTCCAACCCTACCTATTGCCACCCTTACTTCCTCACTGGTACTGGGCGGTGCCTGGCCAGTGGCCACCCCTCTCCAGCTCCCAGGCTCTGAAGGCAGCACAGACATAAGGGTGGCAATACCACGATCCCTCCCCCAATAGCATTGTGACCGCCTGCAACACCCTTTTGGGCCACGACCCCCAATTTGAGAAATGCTGGTCTCCCTGTGACATCTGTCTGGTATGGGCTGAAAGCACCCAAAGGACCAGATTTCATGGTCCATGACTGTGAATTTGGTAGCTAGAGCTTATTCCCCCTCCAGTACAGGACTGTCTGTGTAGTACAGCACCTGCCCTGGGAGGGTTGTCCTGCTTTCACTAGAGCAGACAGCCAATAATATAAGCTTCCCACAGTAGAAGAACTAGAGGACACCAAATGAAATTAATGGGTAGCAGGTTTAAAACTAATAAAAGAAAGTTCTTCTTCACACAGCGTGTAGTTAACCTGTGGAACTCCTTGCCAGAGGAGGCTGCGAAGGCTAGGACTATAACATAGTTTAAAGAGAAGCTAGATAATTTCATGGAGGTTAGGTCCATAAAAGGCTATTAGCCAGGGGATGAAATGGTGTCCTTGGCCTCTGTTTGTCAGAGGCTGGAGAGGGATGGCAGGAGACAAATCGCTTGATCATTGTCTTCGGTCCACCCCTTCCGGGCACCTGGCACTGGCCCCTGTGGGCAGCCAGGACACTGGGCTGGTTGGCCCTTTGGTCTGACCCGGCCCGGCCGTTCTTGTGTTGCGTGGAGACGAGGCCCAGCTGAGGTAGCGGGTGACTCCCCACTGGCTCTATGAGAATTGCAGTGCTTTTACACTGGGACACATTTTGCCTTCTTCCCTGTGGCCTGCAAACTAGCGCGTGTTTAGCAAACAGCCACTGACCTGCCTGCTGCAGGAGCTGCACTGGCAGATGCGCAGCGCCGGGGAGCTCGGAGTAGAGGGGCTCCCTGCATCGGAGAGGAATTGGGTTTGTTTCTTACTGCTCCCTTGTGGTGCCCAGTTGGATCTCGGCCCCCGCCGGAGGGATGGCCACCGGGTGAGTTACTTCTAACGCCCCAGAGAGCTGTCTGGCAGCTGAGCTCTTGCTGTGCCTCTCTCCCTGGTTAAACGCGCCTGCAGGAGGTGCCTCCCCTCCTCACAGCCCAGGCCAAGCTGCTGCCAGCCTCCCAGCAGTTGTGAGGAGCTCCCCGGGGGTGCGGACAGCGGGCAGGCCCCTCCCTTTACTGCCCACCGCAGCTCTCTGGACTCAAAGGCCGGGCTCTTGGGGTTGGCTCCTGGGGGCACACTGCAGGAGGCAGGGACCCGGGGAGCTTGCAGCCAGGTTCTGGGAGGTGGACCAGGCAGCCCAGGGGTCCGGTGACCTGCTCTGGGACAGGCAGTAGGAAGGTTGATTTGGAACTGAAGCGCTGCTCTGGTGCCAGCTGAGCCAGAGTCCCAGGCCACTGTCTCGTGCCTGTCCGCCTCTGAGGGGGAGCGGCCCACGTCTTGGGGTGAAACACGGGAAGGAGTTGCCTGGGGGCCGTGGGATCTCCATCCCTGGAGAGCGAAGAGCAGGTTGGCCAGAGGGGCTTGGTGCTGCCGGGGGGGGGGGCGGGGGCTGGACTCGATGCCTCTGGAGGGTCTTCTCAGTTCTCTGATTCTTTGGGTCTAGTTTAGCAAACAATCGGTTATTACCAGCGACCCGCCCTCACACTGGCATTTCCCCGGGCCTTGGGCCCTGCTGACTTGGATGGGCTTACCTTCTCTTGCAGAAGTGTGTGAGCGCGCAGGGCCAAGTCCCCATGCCTGTGGCAGTGCCTCCCCTTGGCGCAGATACGGAGTGTGCCACTCAGCAGCGTGTGCCCAGGCTTTTGCCTAGCAGCACCCGTGAGGGGCTGTGTCAGAGCAGTGCTGCCCTAGCCCCTCGCTGGCCCTGCTAGAGCGCGTAGTGTGGTCCCGGCGTTTTGTCTCAGCGGGGCAGTCGTGCGGCACCTGAGAGACTAGCGACCGTATTAGATGGAGAGCTTTGGGGGAAGCCCGCTTCCTCACGAGCTGGCTTTCTGTGACTGGCCTGCCTAGTGAGAGCAGGCTCCAGGCTAGGCAGTGTGAGTGGCTTGTTTCTCCTGGCGGATGCTCCGCTGTCCGGGTTGTGGGGAGGGAGGCCATGTTTCGGACTGGGGCTCTCTTTGTCCCTCCGTCCGAAAGGGGGTGGGTTAGGGTTAAAGCAGTCTGCCTCAGCCCTGAGGACTGCTATGGAGAATCCGCTTCTCAAAGGTCACTGGAGCTGGCCGAGTCTGGGACTTCCTCACCAACCTGGGACTGCTTCCCTTCGTGGGCCCCTGAGAAAGGGCCCCAAAGCCGCAGGGCTGTGCCAAAGTTGAGGGAGACTCCTCGTCTCTGCTAAGAAAAGTATGGACCAGCCAGAGTGCCACGCGTCTCAACCCACTTGCTGGTGCCGTTGACTCGGGGTGTGCTGTGCTTGTCCAGCCCTGGCTCACCGCTCAGCCAGGACGAGCCAGCTACCCTGGCATCACCCTGGGTTCCCAGGCTGACAGTGACGCCATCACCTGACTGGCGTTTGCCTCCTTCAGGAGGGCTGTCGGCTTCCTGCTCGCACTGTGCCTAGATGTGTAGCATTGATGGGCACTAGGTGCAGCCTGCATTGCTGGCCGAGGACCTGCCTTGCTTGGGGGCCCAAATGAGGCCTTGGTGCCGAGTAGAGCGCGAGGCTGGTATCTGTTCCCAAGCTACCACTGACTGTGCTGCTGGACCTGTCAGACTGAGCCAAGGATAATGCTGCACGTTTGAGATCCCATCAGCTCCTTGGCGGGATCCTCGTATTCGAGCTCTGTGGCCTCTCCATCCTCTTCGCCATTTCGCTCTTGAAGGTTGTCGACGCTGGGGGAATCCCAGCGGGTGCCAGGCTTGGTACTGTTCAGCACCAGCCTCGCTCTGTCATCCCCAGGGCCTGCCAGACTCGCTGGGAACGCCCTCCATGGTCAAACACGTGGTCACCTGCTCGCCCTAGGGAGAGCCCCCGTGTGCCTGCTGGAACCACTAGCAGCCTGCAGAGAAGCATCCCAAACCTCTTCGAGAGTCGGCTGTCAGTCCTTGAGGGACTCTGTTGGTCCCAACTGCATCTTCCTCTTTGTCCCCAGATCCAGCAATCTGGAGCCAAACGACTTCGGCTCATATCGAGCTGTGCAGGCGCATGGCATTGGCCTTCGAGATGCAGACCACCTTTGTACAGGAAAACACCCATAAATCGGTAGATCATTCAGCCGGAGATCTACCGGGCCCAGCTCTGTTCATTAGCTTCAGAAATGATTTGGATAATGGCACAGTGGACACTCACCCAGGTGGTAGCTAACAGCGGGGCCGGGGGTTACCAGTGCTTTGAAGGACAAGACTGGAAGTCAGAATGGTCTGGGCAAGGGCTGACATGAATAGGAGGAAAGGCAAAGGGTTGCCCTTAGCATGGGATCAGGCCCTTGGCATTCTTTGTTGCATTTCAAGTCTTCAGCCCTTGCTCTGACTCCCTGGAGGGTTTGCTTGGTGACAGCCCCAGTTTCCTGCCTTCCCGCTCGAGCGAAATGGGCGTTCTCCAACCCTGCAATGCTGTGGTTTCGAAGGGATTCTCTGTTCTTTTTCCCCAGTGAAGGGAGCAGAAGCATTGTGGGGCTTACTACAGTCACACAGCAGGCTCCTCCTTGTGGGGCCACTGGTGGGTCTGCTGCTCAAGCCAGTAGGCAACGATGCTGGGGCTGTCTCCGAACACAGCCTTCCTTGTGGCTGTAACGCCCCCAGGCAGAGCTAGTGACCTGCAGGCTTTCCTGGCAGATCCTCTGTCAGTCACTCAGCTCTTCAAGGGTGCCCTAAGACCACACCCCAAATGTTTGTCCAATCAGGTTAGTTACTGGCCCGGCCGGCCCTTCCCCAGAGCAGCTGGAGGGCAGAGGAGCAGGGCCTGCTCTGATGTTAGCTAGATCCTTTCTGACTAACCACTGTCTCCACATCACCTTGACTCAGGCCGCCAGTGCCGAGGTGGGAGAGGGCCCTTTAAATCCCTGCCAGAGGGCCATGCCACACGCTGTGAGCAGTGCTGAGGGCTGGGGGATACCGCGCTCTGCCATGGTGTGCTCCAAGTGGCACTCGGGGCTGGCTGCCCCAGCTCCCCCCACCTCGCCCAGGGGCCTGTGGAGACTCAGCACCTCTGCCGTGACTGTCCTTCAAGGGACACCAGTCTCTGGCCAGACCGTTTCCAGGTGGGTAGCTGGCTGCGTTGCCGTGTGCCGGATAGCCTGGCTTGCTTGATTCCTCTGCAGACAGACAAGCGCTCCCGCGACACCGGATGCGTTCCTTAGCGATGTCTGCGGTGAGGGGTCTGCAGGGCTCTCGGGCACTTTCCTTAGATGTTGTGCTGTCCAGACAGCACTGGGACAGGGTGCCCACTTTGAAGGCAGATCTGCACTCCCTATTTCAACAGACTCTGGGCCACCTTCCTGCTGCGCCCTGAGTCTCTGTGCATTATCCAAACCCTTGGTGAAGGCGGTGACCAGGGCAGGCCCCTGCAGCGGCTGGAGGAGTCACCAGTTTATGCACGTTTTCCTGCACAACCTTGCAAAGACAGTTACCTGCTTATTATAACTCGTTCTTCGAGAGGTGGGTGCAGGTGTGTATTCTGCAACCTCCCCTCCATGCCTCCTCATTGATATTTGCAACCTGGGAGTCTGGTGTGAAGGAAGGGGGGGGGGGCAGGCAGTGCCGCCCTTAACCGCTCCCCTGGGTATATCTTTGGGGTAGGGAAGGAGTGTTGCCCCTGCGGTACTGCTACGCGATATTCCCAGCTCTCAGCTGAATGAAATTCATGTCTGCGCACACATCTAGAACAACAAGTCGAATTACAATGAGGCCTGTTAGTTAACCAACTTGTAACCCATTTCCCGTATGCCATACTGATCTAGTACCTTAATCGATGTGTCATGAGTACCAAGGCAAATGCCGCGTGGAGGTCCAAGTATATTACATCAGCACTATGACCTTTATCAATCAAACTTGTCATCTCATCAAAAAGACAGCAAGTTAGCATGACAGAGTCTGTTTTCCAGAAACCCAAGTCGATTAACCTTGATTCTGTTCCTCTCCTTTTGTTCTTTATTGTTCGAGCCCCACACCAGTCACTCCATTATCTTGCCTAGGATCGACAGGCCTGTAACTGCCTGTTATGTTTTAGCTGACTGGCACAACAGTAGCTTTCTGAGTCATCCTGGACTCCCCCAGTGTTCAAAGCTTTATAGAAAATCAACTTTGACAGTCCAGCAGGCTCCTCAGCCAACTCTTTGAAACTCCTGGATGCAGCTCCTTGATGATTCATCATCATCTGTGATCAAGCCACACCTCCAGACCCCTTCCTCTGGCGCTTCCCAGGCATGAACCCCCAGCTTGTAGCACACACTCCTATTGAACCCAAAGTAGGGGGGTGTCAACACTGCAGGTCTTAACTTGAAATAAGCTACACGCATTGAGCTACGTCAATTGTGTGGCGTATTTCGAAATTGGGAGCATCCACACAGCACTTATTTTGAAATAGAGCACTCCTCCTCCGACTGCCCCTACTCCTCATCCAATGAGGGTCACAGGAGTCGGAGTAAGAAGTCCTCCAGCTTGACAGGGTTTTGAGGCTATTTTGAAATAACTGCCTGCTGTGTAGACGCGGACTGAGTTATCTCGGACTAGTGTTGCCGTGCAGATTACCCAGTATGACCCTGGACTTTCTACTATTGAATTTCATCCCGTTGCTATCACTCCAGTCTTCAAGGCCAGCCAGCTCTTCCTGTCTCTGATTCCAATCGTCCTCTGTATTGATGATGCCTCCCAACTTTGTATCCTCCACAAATGTCATTAGCATCTGTGTCTCTGACTTTTTTGCTAAGGTTGTTAATAAAAATTATGAATGAGATTGGTCCCAAGGTGTATCCTGGATGGGCTCCACTAGCAACATCCCTCCAGGCCATTCATTCACTTTTCAGCCAATTCCTTATCCACCTTAGTTATATTTAGAATCCTTCTTATTGCCCTTAACTTGTTGGGCATCGATTTCTCCCTGTGTCTGTTGGCTTCCCTTATCAGTTTTCTACAGTGCTTCTGATTTATATTCATTGCTATTGACTTCCGCTTTCTTCCATTTTCTGTATATCTAGATATCTGCTTTCACTTCCCCTCTAAGACAGCCTGAGTTTTTAGTGTGATCTTCCTTGATTGTGAAATTGTGGCATTTGGGGCATCTAGTAAATTGTGAGTTTCCCAAAACTATGTGCAGAAGGGATGTCCCTTCTTGCTTGTGGAAAGAAGGGCTTGGGCTTGGAGGGTGAGCACAGGATCCTGGGGTGTCTCCCCAGAATGGGATATAGAGGGGAGCTCCCACTTCATGGGCCAGGCCATGCTTTGCATTTGCAGCACAGAACTGCCCTGCCCTTCATTGCAATAACACCATCAGCATCCTGTCTAATTCCCTGCTCTTATGCCTTTCTGCTCTCTCCACAGTTTGCATTTCTCACTGGCAATTTTTTCCCAGACCCACAAACCATATTTCTCTTAGCAGAATCCTATTGTTCTGTCCAGCTTCTCTGGCCCCTCTGATCATGCCTCTGGTCTCCTGGAGGTTCTGGGGTTCTCCCAAGTTAGTGCCACCGGGAATGTCAGCCACATGCTGTTCACCACTTAGGTGCTAGATCAGGCCAGTTTGGTGGTGGTCCTGGCAGCTGTTCCCCCCAGGCCCTCTGTTTGCATCATGCAGCCATTCACGCAGCCGTGGCAAGTGTCAGAGCTCTGCCCATTGCCATTACTCCAGCCTGGAGAAGTGAGGCTCATCTTGGGACTTCAGTGGCTGTGGGGTCTGATGGCACACAGACCTCTTGGCAGACAGGCCTTTGCAGTTGACTGTGCCTGGAACTGGTATGGAGTGCAGGACAGAGCCGCCGCTGCACAGCCTGCCTGTTGTGCAGTGAGAAGAAGGGGGGTGCCATCTGGTGCCTGCAGGAAAGTGCCCCCCCACCCCCGAGCAGCATGCAGAGCCCTGGGATAGTGGGGGCTGATGGGGAGACAGACAAAAGGGAGGCCAAGGAGCTTGTGAGTCAGGCCTGCCTACAAACTAGCTGGCTCCGATTTAGAGGGAGGAGGGAAGGTGAGGTGTTGGAGGCCTTCTGATTGTACCTTACACCTCTTTGTACTCAACTCCAGCTCCAGCCAGTAGGCCCCCTCAGCCCTGTGCAGCTGCTTGGAACTCGGCTGGAGCTGGACTCAGTGACGGGTGTAGCAGGCAAGGGGAGGTGCCAGGCAGTGTCCCTGTCAGGTGGGCGCTTGGGCAGCCACTCAGGAGAGATTGCCCGGAGCTAGGTGTTTTGTTTCTTCTGGTGGTGCACAGTCACCTGTGCTCCAGTGCACTGAACAAAAGGTATTCCACACAGAGATGGAGAAGATTGGAGGGGGTCAAGGTGGATAGCAGGAGGGGGCTGAGGGCTGGTGCGCAGTGGCAGTGGGGCTGAGACGGGATGAAGGGTGGGTGCCAAGGGGGGAGGCAGAGGGCAAAGGGCAGGTTGGTGGGGAGCGATGGGGCCCAAGGCAGTGGGGGCACAAAGGTTTGGCTCAGAACATAGAAAGGGAGGGGCAGAGCAAAGCACCTCGGCCTGTCTCCCTGTGGCTGAGGAGGCAAAGCGCTGCTGGTCTGGGTGCAGGCCTTGCCTACGCGCAGGAGTGCGCACGCCAGCGCCAGGAGGGGCAGGTGCTCCCAGCTGGTGGGGCCTGCCCACACAGAGCAGAGGCAGGTCCAGACCCACTCCAGGGACTAGCCACTGCCCCTGGGGTGCTTCAGGCCTGGCGGCTTTGCCAGGTGCCGGGCTGTGTGCGTCCCGCTCCGTGCAGACCCGTTTCTTAGGGCTGGCCTGTTGGCCAAGGCAGCCTGAGACCGTGGGGGACGCAGCCCCGGGGAGTGCGGCAGGACCAGCTGCACAGCGGTGCTGCTCTGAGCAGAGCTGGGGCTAGCCCTCTCCCTGGTGGGCAGCTCGGACGCTTTCCTGCTGGGGCGCAGAGGGAACGAGCAGTATGAAATGGGGCTCCGGGCCTGGCCCAGAGCCGCTGCCCCCTGTGCCACCCTGGCCGGCGGGACCAGCTGGAGGGGAGCCCGTGGGCAGGCACGGAGAAGAAGCGGTTGCCCAGTGTGGGCCGCGGGGAGGCAGCTCCCTGGCAGGAAGGCCTGCGCTCCCCTGGCCCACGCAGCCTCGGGGCAGGATGCCAGGCAGCCTGGAGAGACGGCCCTGCCTGGCCCCGGAGAGGTTCCGTGTGAGTAGCCGGCGGTGCTGTGGGCCTGGCCCCTTCTCTGCTGTCATGCTATTTTTGAATTCTCTTTTGTTTTTGTTTTTTGTTTTTCTTTTTTGTTCTGTCTCCTCATGTTTGGTCCCTAGGAGCCAGCGCTAAGAAACAGGGCGAGGACTTAGCGGATAATGAAGGGGACGAAGACGAAGGTATTTCTGTGCTCGAGGCTGCTGCTGCTGCATGACACAAAGCAAAGCCATTTGTTCTCCATTCTCTGCCACCCCCAGGGAGCCCTGTCTGTCTGTCTGTCTGTCTGTCTCTCTGAGCACGTGCACGGGGCGGGCAGGGGGTGCTCGGACCTGTCTTTTGGGGGAAAGCCACAGGGTTTTGCTGGCTGCCCAACGTGCCTCTGTATGAGCAAAGGGCTCCAGGGAAGCATGGCGAGGTGTGAACAAGGCAGCTCCACGCCCGGTCACGTCACCTCCAGCCTGTTCTGTCTGGCCCCTTCGGCTCCACCCTGGGCCATCCTAGCCTCCCAGAACGGCAGCACCGTCCTCGTCTCGTGTCCTCGGGGCCCCTGGCTGGGGCGGGATGCAGCCAGGAGGCCGTAGCTAGGGTCTAGTCTGGTCCGCTCTCTCACTCTCTCTCCGGCGTCTCCTCGGCCCACTCTGCCACTGCTGCTCCCCACCAGGGGAGCGAGGGCCTGGAGATAGGAATGAAGGCAGCAGGCTGAGCACGGCCGCCTTTCTGGCCTCTGCTTTCTCCCCCTCGGAGCAGGGATCCCCCGCCTGCCCGAGCCCGGGGAGCTGGAGTACTCTGCTGCAGACGGTGCTGTGGGTCTGGCAGCTCGCGTCGCAGGGGTCCTGGGCTGCTTCCGTTGTGGTCCGGCGGGAAGGGGGGAGGAGCGCGCACGCCGGGGGGGGAAGAGCACACGCTGGGGGGACACTGCCCAGTGCTGTCATTTGGCCACTGGCTCCCAGGCTACCGGGAGGGAGAGGAGAGACAAGCATGGCTTCAGGGAAGCTGGGCTTCGGGGGCCATGCCCAAAGCAGCCTGGGCAGGTGGCTTTTCTCAGCAGAGAGGACCAGAAGAGCTGGTCTTGCCTGCTCTGGCCAAGGCAGGGCTGGGGCGATATGGAAGGGGCTGCCAGGCGGTGCCCTATGCTGTGTATGGGCTCCGGCTGACCCCTCCACCATGAGCTCAGCGCTGGGCCTCTGGCATCCTTCAGCCCCACCCCCCAGCTGTGCCCAGCAGCCCCCAACCTCATCCAGCTCTCGCTAGGCCCTGCGGGCTGCGCCCGGCCCCACTCGGCCACTGGTGGGGCCACGGGGCTAGGAAGGCGCGCGGTGGCTGGAGACAAGTGGTGGTCTGCCCCTTGGAGCGCCACTCCTCCGGCTGGCAGCGCAGCTACCCCCTGCTCCTGTGCCCTCTGGCCTATGGGCTGTGCCCGTCGCCAGGTCCCTGAGCCTCCCTGCCCTGTTCCGCTGCCACCTCGCCTGGAGCACAGGGTCCCCGCGTCACTGCAGCAAATGGGATCCCGGCCGGGAGAGTCCGCACAACGAGGCTCTGCCCTGCCCGGGATTCTGTCACAGACCATCTGTTCCCCCTGCGGCGGAGTTGTGGGAACCCCGCCTGTTACCAGTGCCCTGGGGTGTT
>JANRFK010001158.1:512533-525079 GCA_030068395.1 Apalone spinifera | reverse complement strand
CGAGCGGGGCCCAGGAGCGGCGCGGGGCCAGGCCGCCGGTACCTGCTGGATGCCCAGGCAGAGGTAATAGATGCTGTCCGGCTCGTAGCGCTCGCCGTTGGGCCGTGTGATCTCCTTGACAAACTGGGCCAGGCCGTAGTTGAGCTCGGCCGCGGTGCAGGCCAGGATGTCCTCTTTGATGCGCATGGGCTTGGCTGCGGAGACAGAATAGAGCTACCTCAGGCTCCTGCCCTCGGGGCAAGCAGGGAGCCTGGCTGCTGGTGTCAGGGCCAGGCCCTGGGGCTCTGCTCTACCCAGTGGGCTCAGCAGCCTTGTGCTGTAGCCCCAGGGCGCGGCAGCACTTACGTCCGAAGCGCAGCTCCTCTCCCTTGCTGGACTCCCCGCCGGCGTACTTGGCCTGCACCCAGCACTTCCAGGCGTTCACTCCGTACGAGTAGTTCAGTCCCGTGCAGCTGGGCTGGCTGCTCATGGAGTCCCGGGAGCAGCTTTCGGAGAGCACCAGGCGCTTCTGGCCCTGCAGAGAAGTGCAGCATAAGGCTGGGCATGCCAGAGGCAGGCGTTACTACGAGTCCCGACGCCCCGGGACAGCCACAGACTCAGAGACCTGGGACCAGGCATGGTGTTCTCCAGAGCCCCCCAACCACAGCAGTGAGAGGGGATCAGTGGGAAGACCAGCAAGGGATGGGCACATGGGGGCCATGTCTAGACTGCGGAGATCAATCCAAGAAAGATACGCAAATTGCAAACCGCTTTTTTTCCCCGGAAGAGGCTTTTCCAACATTTGGCGCGTCTACACGGGGCCAAATTTCAGAAAAACCTCCTCTTCCAGCACATCCCTTCTTCTGAAAAAGCGGACGCGTTCCTTGGACGTGCCAGAGCTTTGCCCGGGTACCTCTGATAGCCCGGAAAAGCTCTGCAGTGTACACATAGCCTGGGCTGTGAGCATGTCTGGCCTGCAGGACACCCCACCCACAGCAGAGCAGCCCAGGCATTGTGGGGCAAAGAAGTCAAACTTGCCACCATTGAGAGCAGACTGGCGGCAGCCATGAGGAAGGACGGTCAACATGAGAGCAGCCCTCTCCCGCGCAGCGCCAGCTGCACAAACTCAGCAACGCATCAGAGGCTGCGAAGTGCAGCAGCAAGCCGACAGAGCCCAGGAGCTCTGAGACCAAGGGCTCTGGGTCAGTGCACTCACCAGGGCGGATAACATTTAGATTTTTAAAAAATGTTTTAAATCAATAAAATACTAAACTTTTCATGCAAGACGACCAGTGACAATTAAACCTCACAGACGCGCTAAGTCTCGTGCAAGGAGGTAACGGCTCTGGTCTGCCCAGCCGAACTACCTGCCCTTGCTTCTTGAAACTTCTGGGCTTTCCATTCCTGTTTCTCAGCAAACTCAAGTGACACGCAGCCAGAGCCAGGCTGCGCCACGCTGCTTCTGTGCCGTGCTGCGGTGGAGGCGCCCTGGGCCAGGCACGGCAGAGGGCGGGAAGACAAGGACTAGGGCCAGAGGCAGCAGACAGACAGTGGAGTGGAGAGGGGAAGAAAAGGGAAGACGTCCTTCAGCACACACACAGCTTCCTATATTCCCCTCCGCCCTTGCCACAGAAAACCTGCCCCGACTCCCGGGTGCGAGAGAGCCCGTCTGGGAACGCCCGGACGCAAGGCACTCCCTGGGCGAGAAAGGCGCCATGCCGAGTCTGAGCAGGGCGAGAAGACGGTGCAGGGCCCGGCTGCAAGAATGAAACGCTCTTGGGAAAATGGAACCCAGCCAATAGTCCGGCAGCCCCTACAGACTAACCAACCCTGCAGCTGGGGCACGCGCTCACGTGCCAGTCTCCACGGTGCTGCAGGGCTGTTCGTCGTGCTTGAGTGTTTTCAGTTACAGACTAACACGGCTCCCGTGCCGAGACCTGCTTCCGGGCAGAGTCTGTGGCCGAAGAACGATGTGGATCAATGTTGCAAAGCACCGCTCTTCAAGCCCCTCTCGCTGCCTTTTGTACAGAACTTCCTGCCTCTCGGGTGGTTAAACATTGGAAGAAGTTGTCTAGGGAGGCTGTGGAATCTCCATCTCCGGAGAGATTTCAGCGGAGGTTAGACAGACACCTGGCAGGGATGAGCTAGACGGTGCTGGGTCCTGCCATGAGGGCAGAGGACTGGATTCGATGACCTCTCGAGGTCCCGTCCAGTCCTAGTGGGCTGGGATTCTAAGTGTGTTAACAAGTCAACTCCCGAGCGCTTCGCTGGGGTGGATGTTGCCAGAAAACAAGCGGAGCTTAGCTAATCCTCACGGCTGGTGTAATTTGTGCCCCAGGTATGCAGGACAGACAGATATAGTAGGAGAAATCGAGAGGTGCCGCTGAGAGTAATTGTCTTATTTCAGGACACTATTCGCACCCCTTATTTTGGAACAGACCAGAGCAGTGATGCCGTAAGCCTGCTCCCTATTGGAACTCAGCTTTCCCAAAGGAACCCCGTCCTGTACTTGTCTCCAACGGGGCTGGCTCCACAATGAAGTGCGCCCTACGCACAGTCAGTATCAGATCTGCATCACCCTGACCATGGGAGTGGGAAGGGGAGAGCTAGCAGTAGGGTTTAAGGACACCCGGCACTCAGCGTTCTCGGGTCTTGGTGGCTAGAGCTAATCAACTAGAAAATGACAAGAGAAGAGTCTCAGCACAGCTGCCGGGGCAATTGCACGTGTGAAACATCGGTGTAGCGCTGCAGATTCAGTTTAGTAAAACAGAAGTGCCATGGTGCGCGATTTCGTTTCTACCATTCCTCACGCACTGCTCCCGCCTCTGCAGCTTGGCGCGGGTAGTGAGTATTATGGGCTGAGTCCCCCTTCCGTGCTGTACAATGGGTCCTGCGCGGTCAGTTAACATGCAAGTGACCACACTGGCACCATGCTCTGAAGCAGCAGCCGTGGGAAGCCCGATTTCAATCTGCACACAGCACCCCCAAGGTCTGTGCGGAGCCCCAGGAGCAGGACACAAGGCGGCAGGCTGGCTGTTGTGTTGAGCTGCACTTAGAGCCGAGCAGCCTTTCTCCCTCAGCAGGGAAATCAGGAGCCAGAGGCACCTAGCAGGCGTCCAAGGAGAGAACCCAGCAGCTAGGCTGCAGTCTCCTCAGGCCTGAGCTGACCAGCACCCCACAGGGCTCAGCAGGCAATGCCCACTGCAGCCCCACGCACGCCCAGGCCGCGCTCACCTTCCGGACGGCGCGAGGCAGGTCTGCATCAGTGGAGACGTCATCTGGCCCCACCAGCCCGCAGTCAAAGAGGAAGTCCACACTGGGGTTAATGTCCAGAGGATCTGATGGGGAACAAGGCAGAGCAGGAGGGTTCAGGGCTGGGGGACCCTGCCAGACATGCAGGCCCTCCAAGGGACAGAGCCAGCTGGGCTAACGTGGGCGTTACCCAGGGACCTCCTCCCGGCCCCAGCCAACAGCAGCACTGACAGCACCAAGCGGCAGAGCAGGACAACTCCGGGGCGTCTGACAGAACCCAGCACATCACCCCAAGGGCCCCTCTCCAGCTCCTGCCGGGCAGCAGTCCCAAAGCCTCTCCCCCTTCCAGCACCACGGCCAGGCCGCTGCCCTGCTGGCTGCTCCCTCAGGCCCACGGACTTGGCTCTTTGGCGTCTCCCCTCCTCAAGGGAGGGGACCAGTGAGGCAGCAGCCATCGAATGCCAGAGAATGGCCCCACTCCGCGCTGCGGCTTCCCTGGGGTCGGCCCCCAGAAGGGCCAGGCTGTGTTCCACCTACTAGGCACTGCCTGGGGCACCGGGAGGCAGGCTCTGCCGATGGGTTCCTACTTCCAAGGCGTTCCCCTCCCCCTGGGCGCCCGCCCACGTGGAGTCGCCTGCTGTACTCCCTGCCCGGGCGTCCTGCGGCTGGCTGCTCTCTAGTCGGCCAGGCCGAACCCACTGCCTGACGGAGCTCGCCCCATGCAGTGTCTTGGCTCCGGCCTCAGGGGGCCTTTCGCGACGTGGAGCAGAGCCGAAGCAGGAGTCTGGGGGATCCGACACCCCCAGCCTGGCCTTTCGCGGGATTTGCTGCTACCCCAGCTGCACCTCCCCCGCCCTGGCTAGGCTCAGCCAGGGAGCCTGACTCGGCAGGGCCCAGCCACCTTCCCTGCGATACGCAGGCTCCAGCGTGGCCACGGCCCTCGGTCGCTCCGCCCCAAACACAGCAGCCCGTCTGCCTCCAGCTGCCGGCGCCCCCAGGCAGCGCCTCAGCAGCAGACCAAGCAGAGCTGCTCTTACTTTTCGGGAAGTCGGCCTCCAGGTCCTGGCCAGGCTCGTCCAAGACATTGGCCATTTTGACTGCCATGGCTAAGACATCGTCTCTGGCTGGCCCAAAAAGGTCGCAGTCCTCCAGCAGGCCCTCGGCGCTCTGGTTACTCACCAGGTCTGCGGGCACAAGAGGGGCTCAGGACACTCCCATGCCGACCAGCCTGCCCCCCGGGCACCAAGACTTGGACAGACTCTCAGGCCACGCTCCCTGAAGCCAGGCTGCAGAGCTTGCTCCAGTGCCCAGGGCCATGCCCGGCGCCCACGCTCCAGAGCTGCCCTCCTGGAAAACGCTATTGCCCGGGCCGCGCTGGCTCGAGGGACAGGGACTCCTGTCCGCCAACAGGGCTGCAGACACGGCGTCGCGGCTCCTCGGGTGCCCCCGTTCCCGCCAGGCTGGGCGGACGCTAAGCCAGACAGACGGGCGGGGGCTCCCAGCAAAGAAACCTACCACACAGATCTGAGGAGGCCTTGTCCAGCTCCTCCGCCTCCGCAATCATCTCGGCCATGGCCAGGATGTCGGCCTCCAGGGGGTTGGAAGGGATCTTCACCTTCAGCTCCTCGATAGTCTCTACGATCTTATCCGTGTTCTCCAGCGTGGTGGGCAGGAACATTGGCACAGGCACCTACCGGGCAGCGGGACGCCAGGCGGAGGTCAGAGCCGAGCGTGCTGTGCCCGCCAGGTGGGGGGAAGAGCTGGGGGAGGGGAGTGGCGGCTTACCGGGACAGGCATGGAGAAAGGCACGGGTACTTTCTGGCAGTACAGATGCATAGGCACAGGCACGAAGATCGGGACGGGGATCGGCAGCACAATCACCTGGGGCTTCCAGTCTGCCTCTGGCATGCAGCAAGTGACACGTCAGCGCCGTCACAGCCCCCGAGTTCTAGTGCTGCCCCCCGCTGGCTGTAAATCTCCTCCCCCCATGGCCTGCGCCCCTCCTCCCTGGGAGCTCACGACCGGCAGTGCTAATGGCACGCGGGGGTCTGGCTCCCCGAGAAGGGAACGCCACGAACACTGCAACGGCTCCCCAGGACAGATCTCTGGCAGGCCGGCTTGGGTCCTGCCGCCGCCCCTCTTCCAATACGACCCCGACTCTGGAGCAACACGCGCGGCCGCATCAGAGCCGAAGATCCCGCTGGCTCGGGAGAAGGCTCAGTCCTCTGGTGCCGACGGTGAGGCTGCATGGGCCTGGCAGGGTTATCAGCTGGGTTACTGGAGCAGCGAGCCAGGGCCTGCACTGGGCTACTCAGCAGGGGTGGCCGCTCCTCTTTGGCTGGTACCTACTGGTGAGTTGCTCCCCCTGCCCTGCAGCCTTGCAGCCCAGGAATCCCAGCCACTCCCCTCCCTCTCCACTGGAGGCAGGAACTGCACTGCTCCTACCTGTCTGACAGCCCTTGGACTTCACCTCTACCTTGCAGGACACCCCCCGGTTCTGCATCAGCGGTTTGCACATAGCAGCCTTGTTCTTGCGAGGCGTGGCCGGCGCCGGGGGCGGCACAGGGGCTGGGGACACCTGGGCTGAGGAGGCCTTTGCCGACAACTGTCAAGACCCAGAAAGGGAGAGTGTGTCCTGTGCTAGCGAACACCCCCCAGCCCTCATGGGCAGGACTCTGCTCCCAAAGCTGCTGCCACGACTGCCTCCCACTCGGGCGGTACCCGCAGACGCCCAGCCCGGCCCATTCCCAGCCCCCCCTGCGGTGAGGGTACCTGCGAACACGCCCACACGCCACGCCCGCACTCAGGGCCAAAGGCGCCCCAGTCAGCTGGGAAGGCAGGGAGCAGGGAAGGAGTTTGGTCCTTCCAGGGCCCCAGGCGTTTCCGAGTGAAAGGACCAGCCATGGCCCAGGGCAGGAGGGCAAGGCTGAGAACTACTCAGAGCTTCCACCTCGGGCCTTGCCTGACCCACTGCCCAGGAGACGCGCCGTCCTGCCCTCCCCGGGGCTGGCTCCTCAGCCCGGCGCACATGGGGCCAGGGCCTAGACTGTGCTACCGGCTCAGGATGGCCCTGCTTGGGGCTCTCCCAGTGTGCCCCCAGACCCTCCTGCTGCCCCAAGCTAGGCTCACCGTGTTCGTCTCTGCTCTCGGCGGGGAGGAGCCAGGGGGCTTGGGCTCGGGAGTCTGGCCTGGAGGGAAAGAGAGGAGCCGTGAGCATGCACTGCGCTCAGGCAGGCGGGTCCCGCAGCTGGGCTGCGCCTGGCAGCAGCCACTGGCAGAAGGGCAGGGCCTGCCATGCTCTCTGCTCGCTGGCCAGGGCAGCCTGGACAGCACCTGCCAATACGTTCCTAGCCCACTCATCTCCACTGGGAGCTGGCTCTCCCCAGCCACCCCTCACAGCAGGAGGGCAGCACATTGCAGACCCACCGCCCCGCCCAGGCCTCCGCCTGCCCTCTGCGACCGGGCGCCTGGCGGGAGGCCGGCAGCCACTGGCCAGAGACGAGCCCACGCAGCAGCCGTTTGCTCTGAGCCCCGGTGTCAGCCAGCACGTCCGGAAGC
Source organism: Apalone spinifera (assembly GCA_030068395.1). Classification (NCBI taxonomy): domain Eukaryota; kingdom Metazoa; phylum Chordata; order Testudines; family Trionychidae; genus Apalone; species Apalone spinifera. The sequence goes on along the minus strand of JANRFK010001158.1, from coordinate 518,290 downwards.
GCCCGGCCGGGCCCAGCCTGTGAGCGCCCCGGGCAGGGCATGGACAGAGCTGGAGCTCAGCTCTGGGCAGGCTCCAGCTGAGCCCCGGAGCGAGAGTCGCAGGGCACTTGCCCCCCAGTGCAGGGCAAGGAGCTGCCACCGGCCGGCAGCTGTGGGAAAGCGAGTGCCGCTGGGCGTGCGCGAGCACAGGCCATGTGGGGAGTCCAGCTGGGCGGAGCAAGTCTTGTCCCAAGACTCCGGCCACGGGGCTGGCAAGCGTCCCTGCTGGCCTCTCGGAGTAGCCCAGGTGGAACGGAGCCCTCAGCCTGCCTGCCCCAAGAGCCCCCACCTGGGAGCAGGAAGGCCAATGCTGGGGGGCGCCAGTCAACCTCGGAGCCAGGCCCCCTGGCCACGCCATTCCTTGCAGAGCCTCCCTGCTAAGTGACCAATCCCCCCAGGTCAGGTGCCCTTCCGAGGCCCCCCCCGCCTGGCTCCTGGGTCCCTCCTAGCACCAAGGCCAGGTGCTCCGAGCCCCGCTTGGCACGATGGCCGTTCTGGGCAGGGCCTACCGGCGGGCGGGTCGTGGGAGAGCTGGCGCGCAGCTCTGGGACACGGCCCGAGGCTCTGGTGCCCACAGACTCAGCCTGCAGAAAGGCAGCGGAAATCTGCAATTCGCCAAGCGGTTCTGGGGCAGCCTCCGCCTGGGCACAGCCAGGGGGCCAAAGGGATGAAGAGCTCCGGGAAGCCGCTTGCGCCTGAGGAGCAAGCAGCCCACAGCTGCTCCTAGCCAGGCCGGGAATCAGGCCTGCCCCAGACAAGTTCTTGGTCCCTTTGATTCTGTGGCGGCTTCTGGAGAAATGGGGACGAGGCTGGTGGTGCCAGCGTGCTCCTCTGTGGTCACCTGCCTCCGGACCCGGCTGGCAGGAAAGGCCTGTTCTGCTTCCCTGCTGCCTCCGGGCACAGGCGGGCCCCTTGGACCCATCGGCTCTGGGACAGGCAAGTCAGCCTGCAACTGGGACCTTAGGGCACTTGGCTGCAGACCTGAGCTCAGGGGCTGGCCACCGGGATGCAGAGTTACGGCCACAGCTGGCTTCTGACCTAGCTCCCGCCCAGCTCAGCGTGGTTCCTAGGGCAGCCAGAGGATCCGCCAAACCTGTCACTGCCCATGCACGGGAACCATAGGGATGGGGGGCAGAGAACAGGCCCCAAGTATCAGGACTGTCCCTATACAATCGAGATGTCTGGTTGCCCTAGAGGAGCCCCGCGGGGAGGGGCTGGCTGATCCCGGGGCTAGGGCCAAGGGGGCACTGCCGATCCCTGCAGCCTGACTGGCGTGTGGGCGCAGATGGCTTGCGCGGGGGCTCCCGTGGTAGCGGCCCCTCCAGGGCAAGGAGGGAGGTGGGGGGCTGCACAGCCGGCAGGCTTTCCCAGGTACGGGCCAGGCACTAGCAGCTTCCCCTGCAGCTGTGGCAGAGACAGCCCAACGCTCGCCTGGCCGGCGCCTCAGCCCTCTCAGTGCCGGAGGGGCCAATGGAGCTTCAGCCAGATTTCCACATGTGCCACCAGGGTGGTTCAGCCCAAGCCCCCACAGACGTGTAGGGCTCTGCCCTGGCTCCTGGCCTTTGCTGCGCCCATGTTAGGGGACAGAGCGCGCAGGCAATTCACTGGCTGCCACTCAGGAACGCCACAGCCTTGCTGTTCGCTGCCCTGCCCCCGTCTGCTCTGGGGCCAGCCCATTCCTGCCCCTTCCCCCAGAGCCTGCTCTCTGGAGAGGGCCCCCCAGCCCGGCCAGGGACTTGCTCTGCTGAGGGGGCTGTGCTTGTGGCAGCAGGCTCAGGGGATGGCGGACACGTGGAACATGCCAGGTCAGGTCTGACCTCTGGCAGCACAGCACCTTCCCCTGCCTGAGGGAAGAGCCCCACCCCAGCAGCCCTCCTGCGAGGTCTCCCAGCCTAGCGCTGGCCTGGCCCGGCCCAAGCCTGCCGAGCAGGGAGGTGGTGTGGGGCTGTCACACCACTGTCCATCGAGCTCCCGGATGGCTGGAGCCACCCGCCAAACCCGAGCGGCCTGGCTAAGAGCGAGAGTGCCAGGTGGCGCCGGCTCACCCCGCCGGGCCCATATCACAGCACCAAGGCCTCAGACGGAGAAGCCCCCATAGACCCACTCAGGCCTTCTCCTTGGGGCCGGGGCCGGGGCCGGGGTGTCCCCCTTGCGCTGGGGCTGCGCCTGCTGCCCCCACCGACTCACTGTTCAGCAGGCTCTCGGGCCCCTTCTGCGTGTCCAGGTTGGGCTGGTTCTGTTGGTTATAAAAGCGCAGCAGACACTGCTGGTTGCAGAAGTGTTTGATTTGCCCCCGCCAGTGGATGGTTTCCAGCAGCTTCCCCTGACGCTTGCAGGCGTGGCACCGAGCTGCCTAAAGCCCCGGGGGGAAGGAGACAAACAACCAGGTCAGGAACCTCTGCGGGAGAGAGGAACCCACGGCCGGGGCTGGGAGCATCCCACAGATGTCTCCAGCCACCAGGGGGCGAGCTTCCCTGGAGCCGTGTCTGGCAGCATCGGCCGTGAGCTTCCTCGCAGCAGTGTCCCATCAGCACCAGCTGGGGCCCCAGCAGCCAGGGCCCCCCACAGCAGGGCCCAGCAGCAAGGCCCCCCCACAGCAGGGGCCCCAACAGCCAGGGCCAGCCCTCCAGCAGGAGGCAGCCAGGCCGATACGGACCTTGAAGTACCACAGCAGGTATTTGCTCTTGCAGTCCTCGCTGCAGAAGTCCCAGGTGCTGCCCTCCAGCTGCTCGGTGACGGCCCGCTGGCAGGTCTGGGAGCAGTAGGTGCAGGTGATGCAGCACAGCCCCAGGTTCTTGGTAAAGTCCTGTTTGTAAAGAAGCACACACCCTGCGGAGAAACAATAGGAGTGAAACCTTCCCAGGGTGCACTGGGGGCTCCCTGGCTGCACCAGGCGTGTGGAGACAAGAGCAGAGCACTGCTGGGGGGACCCTGCCCGGCCCCCGGGGCTGGGGACAGGAGACCACAGGGCGCTGGCCACTCTCACCTCGGTGCGCCTAGGAAGGGCGCGAGTGACTCCAGGCTCTGAGTGCAGGAGCCGCCAGCCAGGCAGGCCAGCCCAGACGCAGGAGAGCAGGCGTGTGAGGACAGGAGGTGCCCCCGACAGCCCTCCCCGAGCTGGCGCCGCAGGGCAAGGCCTGGGCCACACCTGCCCCCTGGAATCAGCTCCCTGAAGCACCAGGCAAGGCCTCTGCCCTGGCAGGACACCCCTCCCGTCACTCCCCTGCAAGGTCTCTGCTCTCCCCGAGTCGTGGGGCTGGGCGCAGGCTCCCTCGCCGCGCTCTCTCCACCTACCTTCGCTGCAGAAGTTCTTCTCCACCCCCGAGAAGCGGATCTTCTCGTGCAGCAGCTTCTCCTGCTTGCAGTGCTCGCACTGGGACACCACCCCCCGCAGCCGCTTGAAGTCCTCGCAGCAGTCCTTGCAGCAGAACTGGTACACCTTGTCCTGCCAGAGAGACCGCTGCCCGGGTCAGCCAGAACGGGACCACAGCACTGGGTAGACAGAGGCACAGCCTCCCAGCACAGGAGCTGGGCCGGGGGGGCGTCAGCCCAGCCTGTGCCCAGAACATCAGGACAGCAGCTTCCACAGCCCCTGCCCAAGGGGGGCTCCACTCCAGCCCTTCCACCCCCCCATTCAGAGAGGCAAAGGAGGCTCCGCAGCCTCCCTGCTTGGGCCTCAGCCCATATACCCAGAGTCCAGGGCCCCCGTCCTGTCTCACCTGCCAGTCCAGGATCTCCGGCTTCCCACTGAAGAGATTGTGACAGTAGTGACAGTTGAGGTGGATCCCCCCTTCGGGGCTGGTGCGCTGCAGGGAGGGGGAGAAAGGCAGAGGTACCATTGTGCCCCTCAGCAGCGGCGCCACACCCACTGGCCAGCGGGCCCCCCCAACTCTGCCTGCCAGCACAGATTTTAGGGACCATCAGAGCATCCAAGGTCCCTGTACTGAGCCCTAGAACCTGGCTTACGTTGAAAGCAGATCTTGCAGGGAGGCAGCCAGACCGCACTGATGGAGGGACCCCCACCTCCCTGGGAAGCGTGTGCCAATAGCTAGTCGCCGGCCCTGAGACACTGGCGGGTCATTCGGGGGCCTCCCGAGGAGTTCCTGACAGGCCTCTGGCTCCGTCAATGGCGAGAACCAGAAAGCTGCATGCGGGTGTGCTCTAGGCCTGGGCTGCGGCGATCCGCACGTTCGTCAACACAGCGGACCCCGAGAGGGCCCCCAGAGACCACAACCCAGAGAAGGATCGAAGGCGCCCGGCCAGGTTTATTGTTAAGTAAAATGCAGTGATAGCTGTCAGGAGACGCTACCGAACCACTATGCACACGTACCCCTAACAATGGAACGACTCCCAGCGGGAGGTCCCACTGCCCCCCAAGATGCCACTTTAGATACAGGTACAAACAAGCTACACATCACTGCTGACGTTGTCAGGTGACCACCCTCTGATGCTTCCTAGACACCACCCATCAGCCTGCACCTCGTGGTTTGATTAGCTCATCTCGAGCCATCACGCTGTCATGTCAGACCCTTTCCAGGACCTGGGTTGGGATCTGTGGGGAGCGGGTACCAAGGGCTTGCTTACCCAGATGGTGGTACCACCCTTTTGGAATGTGCTTTCAACTTCTGCCCAGCACCAGTGACTGTTCTGCACCCATTACCGATGAGTGTTTCGCACGCTCAGCCCTGTCCGTGCCAAGCTCTGCGAGCAGGGGCCTGCCTCTTGCTCACAGCTTAGCTTTGCTTTATGTTCGCCATGGTTTGGCCATTGTCAGCTAGGCCTCAGACCAGGCCTGTGCTGTCTGAGCTTTTGTATTAGGCCTTCATCTTCCTACCACTGGTGTGGTCTTTCTAAACGGGTACGTCAAGACTACAGGGTTTTGACGACAGATACTGTCGACAAAGCTTCTGTCAACAAAGAGAGTCTAGACTCCAGCCAGCTCCGCAGACAAGGCAAGCCACTTTGTCGACATGAGCAGGGCCTGACAAATGCACTTGTCCGCGGCGAGTAGATTTTATCAGCTGGCGAGTGCAGGGACGGACTGGCCCGGTGGGCGGTTCTGACGGGCTGACCAAAGCCCGCACATGGGGCGGCGCGGCCCCGTTTGATCCGCCAGGGGGCCGCTGGGAAGGGGGAAGCACAGTGATTCTCAGTGCCCGGCTGCCTGTGTGCAGCTCCGGCGTGAGGAGGCAGGGCACACACCAGCGGGTGGGACGCCAGCAGATGCCAGGATGCTGGCGTGACATGGCCCCGCTGGTTTTAAAGGGCCACGGCAGCTCGGCTCTGGCTGCGGGGTCCCGGGAGCTGGCTGCAGCGCAGCCAGGCCCTGCCCCGCCGGCTCCAGTCCTGCCATGGCCCCAACAGCCTTGCCGGTGAGAGACTGCTCCCGGCCGACCACCCGGCTCGCTGCACCCGTCCCACGCTGCTTTGTCTCTGCGCCGCCCCTGCTCCCCGGCTCTCCCTCTTCCCTGCAACTCTCTGGCTCTGCGCCACCCTTGCACCCTGCTCCCCTCCAATCCCTGCCCCCCCCCACACTCTGTGCTGCCCATTCCCTGCACTGTCACTAGACCCCGATCCCTCTGCCCGTCCCGTTCCCCGCGTCCCATTCCCCGTGCCTCCACCGCACCCTGCATCCCTCTGGCTCTGTGCCTCCCACTCCCCACACCACCCCTGTACCCCCCCACTGTTCCCTGCACCCCTCTGGCTCTGTGCTGTCCC
>JANRFK010001158.1:491229-501489 GCA_030068395.1 Apalone spinifera | reverse complement strand
GATGGAGAAAAATGCATCGTGGGACATGAGCAGAGTATTCTCAGTTGCTTCTGCCTGACAGTTACCCCACGAGGCATTGGAAACCCTTCCCAAGCCACCTGCGCTCGTGCTGGCAGGCTTCCTGACGGGACAGCTAGCCAGGGTGTCTGCTCTCTGCGTCCGTGCGGGTACTGAGGCGGCACGAGTGCGGTCCGGACGTGCAGAAGTAGTGTAATTACTGCACCAGCTGTACGCTGGTGTCACGTAGGGTCAACTTCATTTTGTAGTGTGGGGGAGGCACGGGAGGGTTTTTCCAGCAGGCATGTGAAAAGCTGCCAAGCGGGAGGAGTAGGACAAAGGAGCTGGGGACACTACGGGGTAACAGCAAGGGATGGAGGAGGTTTCGGGCTGTCCCAAACAAGGGCCTGGGGCCAGAGCCCAGTGGAACCCTAGTCAGGGGCTTCCAGGCGAAGAAGTTCCTGTATGCTGGAGAATAAGGCCTGATTAGCCCCGACTGAAGCCACAGAACTTCTGCTTCTCCGCTGTCTTAGGGCAGAGCATGTTGAGGCCGCAGCCGGGAGGGGTCGGCCCTGGCCCAGACTTGACAAGGACAGAGCTGGGTGTGATGGCACAGGGGAGGCCAGAGCCCGTCCCACAGTGCGGAGATGCTTGTAGGCCCTTTAGTATAGGAGATTGAATGTCCCCCAGAGTTGCCAATCTCATCTGTGCTTGGTCTCTGTGGCTCGTTCCACACATTTGTACTTTGCACCTACTTGTGAATTGTCTTTCTCCACTGCTTAGTGCATCGCACGAACCCCCCGTTCTGCGGGCTCGTGTGGTCTTTAATGCTGGTCGCTGCTCCAGCGTCCTAACGGCTTGTGCTCAGAACTCTGGCAGAGGGCGTCTTTAGGAAAGAAAATAAAAACAACCAATGGTCTGGTGGCATTTTCTAGCCCAACAAACACGTCGACAGGCTCACGGGCAGTGCTCACGGAAGCTCACGCTCCCATCGATGTGTTCATTAGGCTACGGAGTGCCACCAGACCACTGGTGGTTTTTTCTGTAACAGACTAACTGGGCTACTCCCTGAAGCTTTAGGAAAGAAGTCCTTTAACTCGCTCAGCTGCTTGGGAGAGCTCTCTGGAGCGCTCTCACCTGCCCAAGGCTCTGGATCTTTCCCACACCCAGGGGCTTTTCTCTCCTGCTCAGCTCTCTCTCTCCCTCTCTGCGAGGCACATCTCCGATTTGGTGTTCCTGACGTGACTGCTCCTTCCTGTTTGGCAGGAGGCAGCATGCAAAAGGGGTGGGGGCCTGGCTCCATGGCTGGTGTGCGCCTAGGCCATGCGAAGCTGTGCCACTCTCGTGTGGAGGAGCCAGGCCTGCGGGAGACGATGTCTTCGGAGAAGTAGAGTCCCAAGTGAATCGTTCCGGGCTCAGCTGCCACTCTTCAGGTGCCGGGTCTTGCCTCCTTCTGCTCCAGGTCTGCGCCTGCTTCACACGTCCATTTCCTGCAGCTTGGTTGGAGACGAACCCCCAGCTGAATGGTGCCTGGCTCGTCCGCTGTGGGAGGAAGGGAAGAACGAGCAGATTCTGCCCTTCATCAGCTTGTGTTGCAAACGTGCTTGAGGGAGGAAACTCTCTGGGAGGGTTCTGCCTCACTGCACCCTATTAGAGTCCAGGGATGGGCAATACAGCGGTGGTGGTTCGCCAGAGGTAGGCCCTGGAGGGCTGCTGCTATATTTACCTGCTCCTCTGCAGGTACCGGCCATCGCAGCTCCCGCTCCTGGCCAGTTGGAGCGGAGGGAAGCAATGTCCCAGTCCACAGCCAGCGGCAGCCTCCATCACCGATACCTACGGAGGTGCGGGCAAGCATAGCGGCAGCAGCCCACCGGGGCTAACTCTGGGGGACCAGATCTAGCCTGCAGGCCAGTATGTGCCCACCTGCTGTAGCTAATGCTGGACTGTGGGTGTACGAGTGACACGTGCCCTCTCGGAGTCGGCTGCCCCCGCGTCAGCGTAAAATCATCTTTGATCATATGAACTTCAAGTGGGTTCCGTTCCTTCCAGCTGTGATGTGGCTTCGACAGCCTGCTAGTGTGGCCAGGGAGTGTGCTGGACCAGCCTCCTCGCAGCACAGAGCTGTGGAGAGAAGGCTGAGGGGTGCCTGCATGTGCTTGCTACTCTCTGAGCAAGACGAGTGACGGCGCTGCCGCCCCTCTTGCAGACAGCCGGGAAAGCGGGGAGTGCTCCTCCAAAGGAGTGGAGGAAAGGTCTGGAAAGGAAGACTGGTAGGGCAGGAGCTCGTCGTCCCTCTCTCGTGCCGTTTTAGTGGCATTAAAAGGTGGAAGGTTCAAAACAGAGAAAAGGAAAATACCTTTCCACGGTCTGGAGTCGGCCAGTGGGACTTGCTGCCACGGGATCAGAGCCTGGCCCTGTGACAAGCAAGTGGCCGTGTGCAGGGTTGCGAGTATCCAGACTTTGAATAGCGATTGGTGACAACGTCTGGAAGGCACGTGAACCCCCTGCCTCAAGTCTGCCTCTTCGGGGTTAGAGTGCTGCTTTGTCCTACGCCTGCTCTGGGGGCTTCTGCTCCTTCCTCTGCCCCTGTCCAAGAGAAGATGCTGCACTGGGTAGTCTGATCCAGCTGGACTCTTCCCAGGATCCTTCTCCTTGTGGGTTCTCCCACCTGTCCTGTAGTGGTGGTGGTTGTCCTTGCTTAGCAAAGACGTGTGTGTTTCCCTCTTCGCTTCTCCTCGGCCTTCAGCTCCTCTGGCTTTGATCATGCTTGTGCCTGCCCTTTGGCTTCAGCTTTCAGTCCCCCTGGTGAAGAGGAGCCCAGACGTGATTTCATTTCAGCAGAGGTGCATCCTTGCTGCCTAGTGTGCTCCATGCCTGTTTCAGTTAGTTCTCCCAGTGACTAGGGTAAGCTTTTCCGTGTTGGTTTGTTCTGTCTTCACTCAGAACTCCCTACCAGAAGGGCTCTTCCTGCAGAAACCCAGCACTTTGCACAGCTGGGACCCAGAGATGCTCCTTTAGGTTCAGAGAAGGGCAACTAAAATGCTGAGGGTTTGGAACGGGTCCCGTGTGAGGAGAGATTAAAGAGACTGGGACTTTGAAGCTTGGGAAAGAGGAGACTAAGGGGGGATATAGGAGAGGTCTATACAATCATGAGTAGTGTGGGGAAAGTAAATAAGGAAAAGTTATTTACTTGTTCCCATAATACAAGAACTAGGGGTCATCAAATGAAACTAATGGGCAGCAGGTTTAAAACAAATAAAAGGAAGTTCTTCACACAGCGCATAGTCAACCTGTGGAACTCCTTGCCTGAGGAAGCTGTGAAGGCTAGGACTAGAACAGGGTTTAAAAGAGAACTAGATAGCCATTGATGGACTTAACCTCCATGAATCTGTTAGCCAGAATTGGTAAGGAATGGTGTCCCTGGCCTCTGTTTGTCAGATGGCAGGAGAGGGATCGCTTCTCTCCCGGTGGTTTTGGACTTCCAGCTCTTGGAAATAATCCGTCTCCATGGTGTGGGTCACATAGATTAAGGGGGTTCCTACAGCATGGGGGAGGGGCTGCTGGTGGCGAGGTGGCCTGGCTGGGAGAAATAGTAACGGGGGAACTGCCCCTGGGCTGGCTCTGGTAAATACTGAAGGGGCGGGCAGGGCGCCATTGCCAATGCCACGTTCGAGCCCTCTGAATTGAAGCAGAGTTCCTCTGTGTGTCTGCTGGCAGCCCGGGTGGCGCCTCTCGGCCTCGTGGCGGCCCTTCCCCAGGCAGGCAGAGCTCCAGGCAGTGGAGTGAGCCGCTTGTCTCCGGGTCCGGGGGGCTGCTGCGAAGAGCATGTCCCGCTGTGACAGGCCTTTCTGCCTTTCTCCTTCCCAGGTGTCTGCTGCCTCTCAATGGATCCCAGTGACTTCCCCGGCTCTCTGGACCCACTCTCCCTGCCTGAGAAGCCACTCATTGGTGATCTCCCTGCAGACATGGAGTTTGGAGAAGATCTTCTGGGCTCCCAGACAGCTTCTACCCCGCAAGTGCCAGCTCTCCAGCCCCCTGAGAGAGAATGGGATCCGAGCAAGCAGGTGACTGCAGACGGGGGCTTAGACCTTTTGGGGAAAGCAGACAGTTTAGCTGGTCTAAGCAAATCAAACAATCTTGATCTAGATAAATCCAGTGTCCTGGGTGTTCTGGAGAAACCTGGTGTTCTAGATGACTTGGATGAAGCCACTGACTTGATGGTTCTAGATAAACCAGGGGGTTTGGAGGGTCTGTACAAGGCACATTCTTCCCAGGACTTGGCGGATGGGCATGGGGACTCCTCCGAGCTGGACAGGGACGACCTTTTGGCAGAAGCGTGGAAAGAAGAGGAAGATAAACCCAAATACGACTCCGAGGACCCAAAAGATGATTGTGCTCCTGCCACTCCCACGCTTTGTGATGGCAACAACCTGGAGTCCCCCCGGCAGCCTGTTTCTGGGGCAGGGGAGCTGAGCCACGATGCACCTGCAGAGGATTTCACACCACTCGCAAGCTCGCCAGTGGGCCTGCCCCAGCCCAGCCTTAAACAGGCAAAGAAGACCAGGTTGAAGGCCCCAAGGAAAAGCTCCCCTGTGCAAAAAGAGGAGTCAGCAGCAGAAGAGGGGCTAGAGCCCTCTGCCCTGCCCCCAGAGCACGCTGCTGAAGGCCAGGCCAAGGAGAGGGACGAGGATGGCAGGAATGCCCCCAGGCAAGAGAGCAGTGGGCCAAAAGCACAGGAAGTCGCACAGTCGTCCTCCCCAGGTGGGTACTGGCTGTGCCGGTGCGGAGCGGTGGGAGCCTGGGCAGCTCTAGTCTTAGCCAGGGCTCTCCGCTGCCTGTGGACCAGCATTGCCTGCTGAGGGGGTGGGCGTGGGCAGTTCAAGTGAACGCCCCTTGGCTCGGTGGCTACCCAGGCATGAGAGGCTGAGCAAGGAGGGAGGCCTGCTCCCACCCCTCCCTTCCCAGACAGTCGTACTTACAGAGGAGTCAGTCGCCAGCTTGGCTAGCTGGCTTCAAGGACGGAGACGTGAGAGCTGCAGCTGCCCCCCCGCTCTGCGTCCGGCCTGCTCCCTGCGCGCCACCCCATGCGTGGGTCTCCTGCCACGTGGCTCTGCAGTACCAAGCCTGGCTGGGCATGCGTGGGCAAGAGCCACGGCTGGTCTTGCTGGCTGGGGTTTCGAGCCCTTCTGCTGTGGTCTGAGCAGGACGCTTTGCCCCAGCCCTGGAGAGAAGGGGCGGCAGCTCAGGTGTGCTGTTTTCCCTTGCAGGAGAAGCCCTGGCCGGGAAGGGGAGTGAGCAGCCAGCTGAGAAGGTGAGGCCTGTGTCTGCCAGAGGGGCCCCCTCTCCAGGCAGCCTGGGAAGGAGTGTGCATGTCTCCTGGGGCTGCCGCCTTCTCTGTGCAGGGCAGGTGGCTTCAGTCTCTGCACCCTGCTGCTGCCCAGGCCAGAGCCCCTCTCCCGTAAGCCACCTGCTAACCCCACAGGACCCTTGCTGGGCGCCAGCAAAGCCCGAGGGACTGGAGCGGAGTTGGGTTGGAAGAAGAGCCTGAAGCTGGGCCTGGCAGTGGCCAAGGCTTTCGGGCCCTGGGCCCCCCGGAGGATGGCTGGGCTGAATATTCTCTGGGTGTCTTCCAGGAGCAGAAGAGAAGCGAACGAGCCAGGAGGTCGGAGGCAGCCAGGCCTGAAACCGTGAACTCTTCCGAGAGCAGTAAGTCCCCTGGGCTGACCACCAGGAAGGGGGCCTGTGAGCACGGCCCTGGGAGGCCCCTGGCAGCCAGGAGCACAGTCCCCTGGGCAGCTCTGTCCCTTCTCCCACCCCACCTGGTGTCAGGACGCGGCTTCATTGCAGGGCTTCCCTGGGGAAATCGTCCGGCCTTTGCCTCTGAGATGCACAGGGCCTGCAGCGCCTGCCTCTGGGCTGCAGAGGAGCTGGGGCCCATGCATGCCAGCTGTGCCCTGCTCCCTTCCCTTGTGCTGGGCTCCGTGTCGGCCCTTGCACTGGCTGCTTGGCCCATGGCACGGAGACAGCAGTGCCCAACGCCAGCACATTGCAGTGTTTCAAAGTCCCTGGCTCCTCCCACCCTTGGTCTCCAGGAAGCCCTGCCCCCAGTCTGGACACAGCCCCTCAGGGGGAATCTGTCTCTCCCTTTGCCCGCCCGCAGTCCCGGTCTCTGACGAGGACTCAGACGCTATGGTGGATGATCCCAACGACGAGGACTTTGTTCCCTTCCGTACCCGGCGCTCGACTCGCATGTCCTTGCGCACACAGATGGCTCAGCGGGCTGCCCGCTCCACCGTCACCAAGATGACTTGTGCCAATTGCCGGACTCCCCTGCAGAAGGGCCAGACGGCCTACCAGCGCAAGGGGCTCCCGCAGCTCTTCTGCTCCAGCTCCTGCCTCACCACCTTCTCCAAGAAGCCAGCCGGCAAGAAGATCTGCACCTTCTGTAAAAAGTGTGTGCCCCTCCCTCCGCGCCTTCCCCACCTCCCTGCCTGAGCCGCCCCTTGCCCAGCCTCACGCTCTTCCCGAGCCAGCCCTTCTGCTCCTGCCTGTCACCCCTGCCCCTGCATTGACCAGTCCCTTCCTGTCCCCAGGGAGATCTGGAACACCAAGGACTCGGTTGTGGCCCAGATTGGCTCGGGCGGCTCTTTCCATGAGTTCTGCACCTCTGTGTGCCTCTCCCTCTACGAGGCGCAGCAGCAGCGACCAGCCCCGCAGCCTGCAGAGGCCTCGGACACCAGCCGTTGCAGTGTCTGTCACAAGCCTGGGGAGGTAAGCTGAGCCCAGGGGCTCCAGTGCTCGGTCCTGGCGCTTTGCAGCCAGCTGCTGGAGCTGGCGTTGGAGGTAATGCAGCAGCCCACACCAGTCAGGTGCCCGAGAGCGGCTCGTCCCATGCTAGGGGCTTGGCTGAACCTGTCCACGTCGGGCTTGGCCCAGGGCACGTGGCGTCAGACTTGGCCTTGTTTTCAGTCTTCCTTGTGCCTGGTTTCCCCCGCCAGGCTTGGAGGCGCAGCTTTTGCTCTCTCCTGGGCCCCAGGCTGCCCTGTGCAGCTCCCCGTCCCGCTTGCTCTGTTGTCCTGATGGAGGGGGCCAGCCTGCCCAGCAGCGAGTGCCCGAGCTGGCCAGAGGAATGGCCCCTCCTGGCCAGAGGCCCGGGCCAGCCCTGCCTGTGCTTGCCCTGAGGGAGCCGGTGCCGGTGTGTGTGCAGATCCAGCACGAGGTGAGCAATGGGAACGTGGTGCACCGGCTCTGCAGCGACGCCTGCTTCACCAAGTTCCGCGCCACCAAGGGGCTGAAAACCAACTGCTGCGACAACTGCGGCCTGTACATCTACAACAAGGGGCTGCCCCTGGAGTACCTCTTCCACGAGGGCCAGCAGAAACGCTTCTGCAACTCCACCTGCCTCAGCAGCTACAAGAAGGTGAGGGGGCGGGGGCGGGAAGGGCTGCAGGGCGCCCGCCTCCCTTGCCTGAGGCTTTTCCCAGCCTGCCCCAGGCTCGGCGCAGGGCTCCCCTTCTGCCGTGGCAGCAACGCCAGGCCCCTCGCATGCCCAGAGGCTCCCGTGAACGCCCACCACTGGAGGTGCTCCGAGCCCACCCCTGCCTTAGGGCTGCAGTTCCCCAGGCCTGGCCTGGGGGCCGGCTGGAGAAATGGGTCGCTAGCCCAGCGAGGCTGACTGTCGAGGCACAGAACTGGCCCAGAGCTAGTTCTAGTCAGCTGTGCTACGCGGTGCTCCCATCGAGGGGCCTCTTCTGCATCTAGCCATGGGTCCCCACCAAGCAGCTGTGTGCCCCAGACTAACATGGCCCCAGCTGATTTCCTGGAGGGTACAGGAGAGTGTGGCTGCTCTCGGGCTTTGCCAGCAGCTGCCAGGGCCTGTGACCCGAGGGGAACAGAGTCCAAGCTTGGCAACCCTGTTGCATGCTCATGCCAGCCCGGCAGGAGAGCTGCCCTTTGGGGCCAGTGAAGAGGCTAGGGATGGGGGTGGGCTAGGGCCAGCCAGGACGTGGCGTGGAGGGAAGCAGGGCTCGAGCGCTGCGGTAGCCGTGCTCTGCATTGTGCCTGCAGAAGAATACCCGCGTGTACCCCTGCATGTGGTGCAAGACGCTGTGTAAGAACTTCGACATGCTGCCCAACGTGGACCGGAACGGCAAGATGGGTCTGTTCTGCTCCATCTGCTGCACCACCTCGCACAAAGTGAAGCAGTCGGGCCTGACGGGTAAGAGTCGCTGCCTTGGGGCCCGTCGGCGGGAGGCTGGGGGGAGCCTGCGGAGCGGGAGGTGTCGCCCGCCAACAGACCCAGGGCACCGGTGACGGCTCATGCAGATTGGGCTCCCGGGCAGCAGCAGAGGTGTCCTAGGTGAGCCCAGGCTGGGCTCCCTGCTGCAGGGCTGCTGTGACCTGCCTGTCCCGAGGCGACATTTCTGCCCTGGCCAAGCCCGGCATCCCCGCTCTCCTGGGTCATCGCCCCAGGTGTCTGCGGGCCAAGCCGACTACACCAGCCCCGTAGAGATGAGTGGGTGGGAACACGCAGCCCCCCTTTCACGCTGCTGCCACCGCTGCTGTGCTGTCTCGCTAGGTCCCGCCAGACCCTGCAGCTTCTGCAGGAAGAGCCTGTCTGAGCCCTGCTATTACAACAAGGCTGACCGGGTCGTGTACCAGTTCTGCAGCCCCAGCTGCTGGACCAAATTCCAGGTACTGAAACATGCTTCTTGTCAGGGCGGGGTCTGGAGGCCCCCTCCTCTCCCAGCAGAGGGCCCCGGGAGGCAGGGACTGCTCCCGAGAACCCTCTGCCCTCTGGCTGAGTGCAAGGGATAGCGGTTATAGCCGGCTCCGGCGCTTGAGCCTGTGCCAGCTGCAGTGCTGAGAGTGCGACTGGCGGTGCGGTTCAGGGCGGGGGAGACGCCTTGCTTGCCCGCTGGTAACAAGGGGTGGCAGGGAGCATGTGCGGAGGACACCGTTCCAGCTCTGCCCCCGGGAGCCCTGGACGAGGCGGCGGAGCAGAGCTCTGGCTCCGACCGGCCTTTTGGGGGCATCGGAGCGCCGAGGAAGGGGTCAGTTCAGAGTGGCCTGGGCACTGGCCGGCCGGCCGCCGGTCCCTGGCAAAGCAGGGAAGAACGGCAGGTGGGGGGTGACCTGGCCCGGCTCCCGACAGCCGCGTGGCACTCGGGGGGACTCTCAGAGTGACACGCACCGTGCTGGTTAAAGAAACGGCTCGGCCACGCGCACGTGGAATGGCTCATGGACGGCGCGGAAAGCCCTTGTCCCCAGGGAACCGCCGCCTGGGGAGTTTCCTAGTGGGGTCCTGACGGGACTGGTCTCCTCGGCCCAGGTCGGTGGTCTGGAAGGAAATAGCAACCCCTGCGGGAAGGCTTGCTGGCTGAGCCAGACCTTGGCAGTGAGAAGTGATGGTGAGGGCGGGCAGGCATCAGAGCAGTCTGGTTTGCTGGGGAAGCTGTGCCCATTGAAAGAAGCCAAATGCGAGTCATGCCTCTAGGAGCAAAGGGGGCCAGCCTCTGGGGGGCTGTGTCCTGGCAGGGTCTTGGGTTCGCAGGCGAGCAGCTGAGGGGGAGCTCCCAGTGTGATGCTAAGGTGACCCCTAGGTGGGTAAATGGGCATCACAACTAGGGGAGCTGGGAGGGGACATCCCCTCCGCCTAAGGCCTCGGTGAGGCTGATCCTGGAATACTGTGTCCAGCTCGGGTGTCCACAGTTTCGAAAGGCCACTGAAGCATTGGAGAGGGCCCCCAGCAGAGCCCCAGGGAGGGTGTGAGGGTCCCATGTGCTAGGGAAAGATTTCAAGGCCAACATATTTAGCTCGTCAGAAAGACGCCTGAGAAGTGAGTTGGTCGCAGCGTCTACGTGCCTTGGTGGGGAGGAAATATGGGGCTCGTTAATCTAGCAGAGAATCAGATGCTGGCAGCCGAAGCTAAACACCATCAGATTGGGTGTGTCTGGACTACAGGGTTTTGTCGACAAAACTATACCTGCGTCTACACTGCCGCTGAGTTCCGTCGACAGAGCGTCCACAGACAGCAGTAACCCTCGTTCTACAAGGAATAACACCTTTGTCAACAGAGTTCTTGCATCTACACTGTCCTTTGTGTCTACGCTCGTCCAGGGCTTGACAAATTCTGGAAAACCCTACTCGCCGGACAAAAAGGGACTCGCCACCCTACCCCCCCAAAAGTGGTTTTTAATGGCATAAATGCCTAATAAGAATAAGAACAGTAATTACTAATAAGTTATTAATAAATATCTTATA
>JANRFK010001158.1:462878-474891 GCA_030068395.1 Apalone spinifera | reverse complement strand
CCCCCCCCATATCCCTTCCACTATTCTGGGTATACCCTTGTCTTTCCCCATCCTTCTCTTGTACACACCTCCATCTTCCCTCCACCCATCCTCCCTATACACCCACCTCCCTTCACCATCTGCCCAATTCCCCAGGGCGCCAGACCTTTCACATGTCTTCCTTCTTGAATCTCATAAGATTCCCATTTGCCCCCACATTACTTCTAGGGAACACTTGCCCCCCCCCCATCCCTTCAACCATCCCCATCCCCTTACCTGTCCCCTGCCCTCACACCTTCACTACAAGGCCATACATCTTTGAGATCCCTTCTGTCTTCTTCCCCTTGATTTCAGTGGAGAGCTGCACATGTGTCCCCTCTGTACTCCTTGGAAGCACCCCATTCCTCCTCATCCCAGTCAGCTCCCAAGGACACTCACTTGCACCCTCAATTCCCAACCCACCTCTTCCCCAGGGGAGGAGGACAGAAGCAAGTTGGGGAGGGGCACCATCCCTCTCCCAACATCTCCCTCTCCAATTGCATGCCCCAGGGGGTAACTCACTGGGGAGTCTTAGTGAGAAAGGGCAGCACTGCAGAAACTGAGAAAGCAAGGCAGGGAGCTGGGCCTGGATTCAGAGAGTCAGAGGGCACTAATGGGCTACAGGGAGGAGGATGCGTGGCTGAAGCTGCAGGGAAGGAAATGGATTTTAGCTGCAGGATGTTAGATGGAAAAAGAGAGAGCCAGGAAAGCTGAGTAAAAGGAGGTTACAGAAGTCCAGGCCAAAGAGAACCAATGCAGGACCCTGGTCGTGGCAGCAGAGATGAAAAGGAAGGGTATGGTTAAAGATGTGCTAGAGAGAGAGAAGATAATTGGAGAGGAGCAGTAGGGAGAGTCACAAGATAATCTGCTTCACCAACAATGCCAACTCACCTGCCGGTTCTTCGGCTTCTCTCACAAACACCTTTTGTTCCTGCTTCCATGCCACCCCCTTTTTACCGAACACTTCCTTCAACTGATCAGGACAGCCAGTAATGGTCCTCTCCCGCTGTAAATCTCCACTCAAATCTAAAAGAAATCTGCCTCAGTGGCAGCTAGGGTGAGGGAGAGAAAGATAATTCATCATCAGGATTGGGAAAAACATTCTTTATTGTATGTATATAAACAGGCCTCCAGCTAGTCCCCCTTCGTATGACATGTGTCATACAGTAAATGACTCTCTCCCTGCACAATGTGATTCCAGTTTGGCCTCTGAGACCCTTTGCAATGTAAATATTAAACTTTATTTTAAAAAGTCAAAATATTAAGGTTGCAAAGTCAAGCACTCAAAATCCAAGAAGCACTTGTGCACCCTGACCACTGCCCCTATGCTTCAGGGTCACTAGCCCCCACAAAAGAGAGGGTCTCAAAGAGAAGAAAAAGGGTCTACAGTGGGATTGAGCGTAAGAACGGAGAAGAGACTTGTAGACGGGAGGAGCAGAAGCAGGTCTGCAGGGAGGCAGTTGCAGAAGAGAAGGTCAGTGCACTGAGCATGGGAAACTCATTCAAAGTGCTTAGGAAAGAAGTAGGGTGCTAGAAAGGGAATTGGGGTCACAGAGCAATTTCTAGTGCCCAAACCATGGTCTGCAGAACGTCTCTCCCCTGGGCTGGGAGCTGCTCTGGCGAACATCAGAATTTTACACTGACTGCTCACACCAGTCAGGAGAAAGGGGTGTGTGCAAGTGGGATGGGTACTGAAGCCCAGTGATTGTCATGGGAGCGCAGGAGAGGGAGGACAGTAAAAGTGAGACAGGAAGCGGGGCCAGGTCAATAGGACTATGACCAGGCCATCACGAATCTTTCTGATAGGAAATTATGGGAGATAGCAGCATTCTCGAAGGTGGAAGCAAGACAATGAATACTGGTGATGGAAGGAGAGAGAAGGGGGCACAGGCTGAGGCCCACGAGGGACTGTAGTTAGAAGCTGGGAGATCTCACAGGTGAACACCAAGTTCATAGTAGCAAACACTCAGGAGTGTGTCAGGAACCCTTGTACATTCTCACAGCTTTGACAAATTCCTGCAGCCTTCATTAATCTATGAGAGTAGGACTAGGGCTGGGAGAGTAACTGGCAAGTGGATGCGTATCCGGCACTGTTGTCGGTTACACTCTGCCCCGCTCCCAGGGGTAGTGAATTGGGTCCAGCTGGGTCTGGCGGTCCCATTCCTGGGGAGGCTTCGCTGTAGGCTCTGCACTATGAAGCTTTTGAAGCTTATGCTGCAGAGCCCTCTGAGCACGTCACCACTGAGACGTTTGGCAGTTACAGGTTTTCCTTCAACAACCTCGAACGTCCCCGGAAGAAACAGACTTCCCTTAACTAGTATTTAAACGGCAGTGATTGCCAACACAATGTGTGTCCACAGCAGTGCTGCTGCCTTTGGTGAGCACATAAGCTGTGTTGATTTTGGAAGGTTTGGGAGAAGGAGCCATACTCCATTCTGAGCTCACTTACAGTGGAGTCACTGAACGCTGATCTGGTTCAAGCCCCCTATCACAGAATAAGAATCTGATGGCAGGCCGGCTGGGAAGAAACTGAACTCTTATCTCGAGTCCCACCACACCTGGGACAGGGTTTCGGAGGTCACATGGGAGTAGTCATGATCAGTGTTCCCTCTAATTTTTCCCAGAATGAATTTTCTCCTTTGCCCCACTGTGGAGGTGATGAATGGCGTCTCCCCTTCATATTGGTGCACATAACAAAATTCATTTGGCAGGAGTGAGGCCAAGGGAGTCTGGGTTCGGGAGGGGCTCGGGGTTGAGGCAGAGGGTTGGGATGCAGGAGTCTGAGGACTCTGGCGGGGGGGCGCAGGCTTTAAGGTGGAGCTGAGGGATTTGGGGTGTAGGAGGTGGGCTGTAGGTTTGGAGAGGGGCTCAGGACTGGAGCCAGAGATGAGTGTGTTCAGGGCTGGGGGAGGTTCAAGGTGAGGCAGAGGGTTGAGACTCAAGCTTACCTGACATTTTGCCCTGCTACAGCCCTATACCCCTGTAGGGCTTACTGGAAACCATGCAGCTTAGAGGGAGGTTGGGTTATTTCCACCGATTCCAATGGTTGTGTGAAACCCACCATGCTGTGTCTGCAATCACTCTTCACAGTCTAGATTCTACGTTTATGTCTACACTAGCACTTTTGTTGGCTGGGGTATGACAAAAGCGCAGGTGTGACAGCCCTGTGTCGGCAGGAGATGTTGCTGCCACCATACGTATGGGCTGCTCATTAGGGGTGGTGTAATTAGGCAGATGGGAGCTCCCTCTCCTCTCAGAATAGAGCAGCTGCTGCAGCACAGCTGCGCCACTGTACGGCCTGTAGTGTGCAGATGTGGCTTGGGGTGTCTTTCACACACCAGAATCCCCACAGGCGCTAACGATGGGATTTTCAAAAGCGCTGGACATTGCTGTGACTCTGCTCCCGCGGGCGTGACTGGGAAGTTCGCTGTTCACTTCGATGGGAATGGCTAAGCCAATCCCCCTTGGAAAAACCCCACTGGGTCTGGAAGTTCCAACGCTGGCCTGCGAGTGAGGAATGACCATCTGCTCTGAGCCTGCTCCTGGGCACATGCTAGCAAAGCTTGTCCAGGTTCACTAAATCAGTGCAGCGTGCCCTTGCCGCTTGGATTGCTCCGGGTGTGCCCATTCACACTGCTGAGCACCAGGGGCATGCCAAGGTGACTCCCACTGTAGACGCACCTAGGCTGAGGAGAGAATGCTCCTAGCTACCCTTGCCAAGGTGCAGGAAACCCCCTCAGTCACCACACGCTGGGCCTGTGTCACTGGAGTACTCCCATCATAGACGTGGCCTGAGTGGAACTGGTACAATTTTGGGTTCAGACGAGCCTAACCTGGCTCTTGTTCTGTACTAGAGTCAACTGCCCCGGCACAGTTGCCCTAATACACATCTGCCCTTACTGTCCCCGTAGCAAAGGGGCAGCTCACCCCCTTCAGAACTTTGCAGTGTTAATGCCATTACGCATCCAGGCAGTTTCTCAGGTCTGTCTGTTCACCAGGGGGTTGGTCAGTGTTGCTCTCATGAAAACCCCACACAGCCTGAAACTTTAGAGACCTATCGCCTCCATTTCACTTTGCTACTGCTAGTATTGCAGAGACGGCACCTCCCTACGTCCTGGGGTACAGTGGCTCCTAGCGTCTGTCTCCCTTTGATGCTAGCAGCTGATGACGAGATAGTAGATGCTTCTGCACACATGGGGCTTCTGTGAGGTCAGCAATGACTGCTGATCTCTTGGGAACTCTGGGAAAGATCATTCTCCCCCCACCATCGCCCCCTAAAAAAAACCTTTACGGAAATTCAATGCAAAAAACTCCATTAATGCAGCAGTAAAGGCTGTTAATGTAAGTACATACAAATGAAGGAAGGGAAATGTTCCTTCTCTTGTTACACTCCGACTATTAGAACATAATATTTAGTACAAAGTGCTCTTACCAGCAGTGGTGGATTAGCCACTGGGCCAACAGGGCCCGTGTCTGGGGGTCCTGGAAAAATGGGTGCCTCCATGCCCGCTCTGCTTGGCACTCCTGTGCGTGAGTAGAGGAAGCAGGAGGACAGTGCTGGGCAAACCCTGACCCCTTCCAGCAGGAGTGCTGGGAGAGGGAAGCTGTGGGGTCTGCAGGCAGAAGGCGTAGGGGGAGTCAGTCCAGGGACCCACAAAACTATGATTCACCTCTGCTTAGGAGGTCTGCTGTGTGTTGCAAACTAGGAGGTGATCACACACTCATGCGATGCCATATGCCTGGTAAACATCAGACGAGGTGTTGAACCACGTTTTCTCTAGAGGGAGCTCTGACCAAAATTACTTGTCAGCCTTGGTCTATACTTCATGCTTACTGCAGAATTACTATGGCACTCGGGATGTGAAACAGCGTTCCCTCTCATCTTTTCCAGCACGTGTGGATTTTTCCCCCCCATGTGCAGGATCCATTTTTATGGGTGTCGAGGCACGTGCACCCAGTAGAAACCAAAACCTCATTGTGGGCACTCTGCTAATCAGCTGGGCAGCATTTGAGTTTCTGTGAGCAGCCATGTAAACACTCAGCTTAAAGGAACACTGCTCCTGACCAACGTAGTTAAACTGGCTGTAGCCCCATCTGTCGGCAGTGTGATTTTGTTAGGGGAGCCTGCCACCAGCAAAACTACCGCCTCCCACAGACATGGAATGATTACGCTGGTGGGAGAGCTCTCTTCTGTTGGGCTGGAGCATCTTCACCAGACACGCTGCCTGGGTTCAGCTGGGCCTGAGCATGTTTGTGGTATAGACTGCCCTGGGCTTAGTTCTCTACTTGAAATCTATGAGTTGGAGTTTTCTACTAGGCAGGAGTGTCAAAAGTTAGCCAGTCTCCTGCCTCCCTGATGAGCCATCATTCCTGCTACAGCATATGCCTGGCCAGGAGGCAGAGTTCTGGGAAAGCAGGAGTTCTCTTGTACTGCTGGGAAGTGCAGAACCGATGGATTTTCATCCACCCCAACTTCATGCTCATGCCTCATACTGAAATTGCCAGGACAGAGTGAGCAATAGCCTCAGTATGCAAAGTAGGGTCAGGTGACAAAACATGCAAAGTGCTTCCCCAATGTGTATTAAACGGCACTTCATTTGGGGTCCCATTAAGTATTTTCCATGACACTTTTGTTAAACTATGGCTGTCTTGTGCTTCACTTCTTCCCTTTCTCTGACCTTCTCTGTTCTGTTGTGTACATTTTCCTTGAAATCTGTTTCTCACAGATGGCCACTGTCAAATTTGGGTATGTCTATATACACAATTTGCACTCCCATTAAATATCTGCCTGGTTAAAGAAGTACAGTCTCCCTAATATGAAATGCTGGCCGATTAGTATAGAAGTGCTTTTATTCCTGTATACTATAGGGGCGTGAAAAGTTAACTGTCTAACAGCAAGCATCACCCGAAATGGGTAATACTTACCAGTTCCAGTTAACCACAGGAGCTGGAGCAGCTCCCCGCCCACCCAGGCAGGGGGCTGCTCCTGTCCCGCAGGGTCCATTGCAGGCAGGGGCCAGCCTGGCCCCCTGTTATTTAATATTCTAATCCAGTGGTCACCAGCCAGGAGATCGAGATCTACTGATAGATCTTGGAACCTCTGACAAGGGATCCTGACTGGTTTGGCCAAGAGGCTAGCAAGCCCAGCCATTTCAGCTTCTCCTCCCTGCACTGCTGCGCATGTCCTGCTCTTTGCCTCGGAGCTGCCTCCCCTCACCCCCGGGAGCCTCCTGCTTGCTGGGCCTGGATTGACTGGAATCAGAGTTTTCACCTCGAAGGAGGTGATGGCCAGGCTGACGAAGACCAAGGAATGGCCCTAGAAAGACAAGCACACGGGATCAGCTACTAAAGACACGCCACCCTGGCTGTCTGCTGCTCGCCACCATTTTCAATAGATGTAAGTGGTTCCACTGCATTCCTAGCTCCTGGAAGAGATCCATGACGGTCCTTGTCCACCAGAAAGGTGAACGAGACAATGTCGGCATCTGGAGGCCCGTCTCCCTCTGCTCCACCATTTACAAGCTGTACATCAGCTGCCTCATGACGAGATAACAGACTGGGCCAGGTGAGGGGACACTTCAGAAGGGCTCCATGTCCTCTAGGGATGCTCCAAACACAACTTCGTCCGTCAGCTGGCCATCCAGGCGGCCAGGAGGCCTCGGAGGCAGTGCGATGTAGCTTGGCTTGACTTGGCCAATGCCTTCTGGTCCATTCCCTACCACCACATTTTCGACACTTGCAGAGAGTTCGGGATGCCGAGAACTGCCCTCCTGTTGCTCCAGGACCTCTACCGGGACTGCACCACCACCACCCGCTCCATGGGTGGAGTGACAGATGCCATTCCCATCCGCTGCAGCATGAAGTGGGCTGCCCTCTCAGCCCCATAGTCTTCAACCTGGCTATGCAACTGCTCCTCCGAGCCATCTCTAGCGGCCTGTCTGGGCTCAACCTGAAGGCAAGAGAACTGACATCTTGGCCTAGGTGGATGGCCTGGTCCTGGTGGCAGACTGCTCAGACATCACCAGCTGAGCCATCAGATGGATAGAGCTCCACTGTAATGCAAAGAAGTGCACCTCCCTTCATGGTGACGGTGGTATCAGGGACCTGGTCTGGACCATATGGTTCTAGATCAGGGTTTCCCAACCTATGGGTCGCGACCCAAATATGGGTCACCATTTGTGACGTAGTGTGAGTGACCTCCACTGGCTGCTACCTGCAGCACAGCCCAGCAGGGCAGGGGATGAGTCATTATGCATAGGGGGCTTCAAACTCGTCAGACAGGTATCTCCCAGGGAGCGGAACAATGGGAAGAAGGGGAGGGGAGCCCTGGACGGGGGCAGGGCTGGAAGTGAGTTAGTTAGTTTCTGTCTGGATATCATGGAGGAAGCAGCCAAGCCAGGGGCTGGGATTTGAGGGGCCAGTCCCCCCACCCCATCTCAAGGGGGGGCTGAGGCATCCTGGGCCTGGCCCTGGAGTTGGATTGCATCTATGCTGTGCTGTATCCTGGAGAAGCAATAAACCCCCTCTGTTCTACTGGCTGGTGGAGTCTGTCCGTGCCATTACGGGGGTGCAGGAGACGGGAAAAACCCAACGCGTTGTCACACCATTACATTTAAAAAGGGTCGCCAAGTGCCTCCCTAGGTGGCTCTGCTCCCCCCCACCCCCTTTTTTGAATTGCCTTGGGTCACCAAGTCTTCCTGATTTGTCAAAATGGGTCCCCTCTGGAAAAGGCTGGGAACCGCTGTTCTAGATCCAGGGTGAGCGTATGGCCTCCCTGGAAGGGAGGCAGGTATGCCAACACCTGGGCACACCTACAGGAGTCTGTGTCTGTCAGATCCATGAAGACACCATAGCAGAGATCCCGCATGACATGGCCAGTATCAACTCCTCCCTGCTTACCCCTGGCAAAAGATTAAACACACTCAACATGTTCCTGATCCCCATACCTCCTTCATCCTCAGGAGCTCAGTCATGGCCAAAGTGCCCCTGAACAAAGCAGATGGCACCATTAGCAGCAGGTGAGAAAATGGCTCTACCTCCCCCAGAGGGCCAGCACCAATATCATTAACATCTTCTACAGGGAGGGCAGTGCCAATGTTCCTTGGATTGGTGACCTGTGCAACATGGATAGGATATCAAGCCTTGTGGATGAGGGAGAAACAGTGGACGTGGTATACCTACACTTTAGCAATCATTTGACATGGTCTTGCATGACCTTTTTATCAGTAAACTAGGCAAATACCACCCAGCAGGGGTACTATAAGGTGGGTGCATAATTGGCTGGATAACCGTACTCAGAGAGTCGTTATTAACTGTTCACAATAGTGCTGGAAAGGCATAACAAGTGGGGTTCCGCAGGGGTCTGTTTTGGGGCCAGTTCTGTTCAATATCATCATCAATGATTTAGAGGATGGCATAGAGAGTACACTTATTCAGTTTGCAGATGATACCAAGCTGGGAGGGGTTGCGACTAATCTGGAGGTTAGGGTCATAATTCAAAATGATCTGAACAAACTTAGAGAAATGGTCTGAGGTAAACAGGATAAAGTTTAATAAAGACAAATGCAAAGTGCTCCACTTAAGAAGGGACAATCTGTTTCACACATACAGATTAGGAAGCAACTGTCTAGGAAGGAGACCTGCAGAAAGGTATCTAGGGGTTATAGTGGACCACAAGTTAAACATTGTGACACTGTTGCAAAAAAAGCAAATATGATTCTGGAATGTATTAACAGAAGTGTTGTAAGCAAGACACGAAAAGTCATTCTTCTGCTCTATTCTGTGCTGATTAGGCCTCAACTGGAGTATTGTGTCCGTTTCTGGGCACCACATTTCAAGAAAGATGTGGAGAAATTGGAGAAGGTCCAGAGAAGAGCAACAAAAATTATTAAAGGCCTAGAAAACATGAGCGACGAGGGAAGACTGAAAGAATTGGGCTTGTTAAGATTAGAAAAGAAAAGACTGAGAAGGGACATGATAGCAGTTTTCAAATATCTGAAAGGGTGTTACAAGGAGGAGGGAGAAAAATTGTTCTCCTTGACCTTTGATGATAGAACAAGAAGCAATGGGCTTAAACTGCAGCAAGGGAGGTTGAGGTTGGACATTAGGAAAAAGTTCCTAACTGTCAGGGTGATGAAACACGGGAATAAATTGCCCAGGGAGGTTGTGAAATCTCCATCGCTGGAGATATTTCAGAGCAGATTGGATAGAGATCAGTGCTGGGTCCTGCCATGAGGGCAGGGGACTGGACTCAATGACCTCTCGAGGTCTCTTCCAGTTCTAGGATTCAATGATTCTATGGCAGTGATCACTCAGACCTTCCACCTCCTGACAAGCCCAGACCAACGGTGAGGAGCATCACTGAGAGCACTGGTCCAAGCAGGACATCACCACAGTACAGAGCCTGCTTTTCCATGCTCCAGCAGAGCCAATCTGTTGTATAGATCTCTCCATTTGGAAGAGTTTTGTCAGCAGACGTGGGAAAAGCATGATTGTCAGCATCTTTCAGGGTATTCCTTGGAATCTAAAACCAACCAACTTTGAGAGAGTACTGCATTTGAGCAACATTGTTCTTATCAAGAAGTTCAATACCATGTTCTGATACCACTGTTGTTACACTGCATCCTGTGCTAGTCATAAGCTCTTGCTCTTGCTGCGCAGCATCTCCGAGGTCCTCATTTTCCACCTGCATAGTCTCTAAATCGAGCATAGATTCTGCATCTCTCGCTACTGTTGGCATTTTTGTGTTTTGATTAATGACCTCCTCATTTTGAGGCAGTGGCATTGAAATGTCATTTGGGGGTACAAAGTTTTCATCATCAGAACTGGAAGTGGCACTGTCAGTATGGTCAAAATGATGTTGTTGGCTTTAAACTCTTAACTGCTGCTTCATTCTGTTGCTTTTGTTCTTACTTGCACCACTTTCAAATCTTTGCTTCATTTTTATAGAGGGTTCTTTTAAAACACAGTAACGCAATACATTAATTTGCTAAAGGCTACTGGTTATACAAAGTTTTAATTGTATGTACTTTACAATGCATAGTATATAATAATGGTTTGGGGGCGTTATTTACTACGGCCCTTATAGCCTTATTTCTAAGTCTTGAAATTTCATCTGCTAACATGTTCCCATTATTAAATTCCTCTTATAACTGGTGCATTATTGTGAATACGAACATGGGGCAATTGCCAGATTAGATTTAAAAATTTATTCAGCAACTAGAATTAAAAGTTTATCATCACAAAAAAAGCCTTTAAAGGTGAATCTAAAACGGGATGAAGATGTAGCTTACTGATGAGCCAGATATGGTTATTATATATAAAGACACATAAGAAGAAACAGGGATACAAAAATCCCCTATGCTGAGATTGACCTTTAAAATAGATGATTAACTCACCCTCAGACCAAGCAAAAATCACTTTATAGAAACAGAATTAATTGTGACTTTTGGTATAAAAACGTGTATTTTAGTATTGGTTATAAGACTATAAGTATGATGCATAATGATAAGTTCTGTAGCTTCTGTTTCTTTCTGTGTCTCTCATGATTAGATAATGTTACTGTAAGGCCTTAACTATTGATCTTGTCTGAAACTCTATGCAATTGTTCGGTGTGAGTGGAGGGGGGTTGTGAGTGAAAGCCATCACAGATGCCCAGATGATCAAGAAGAAGAGGAAACTTTAAACATAACAAGGAAACATGCATTGTGTCTTGAGGCTGAATTGAATTAGCAGCATTGATGAACCCTGGAGACAGGCAGAGACCCTCCCAAGAGTGAGAAACAACCATGGGAACCCTGACACTCACCATCAAAGAATAACTCTGGAGAACACGGATTAACACCTCCTAAGGGTGGATGATGGCAGCATGACACTGCAAAACCCGCAGACTCCAAGGGGAAATGACATGAATAAGAAGGGAAGCTCTTCCCATGGGACTCTGGGTTCATCCTGCAAGCCAAGCCCCAGAGGAGTCTCAGAGGAACCGTGACTCCTTGCTCAGTCAGCCTGGCCTGGCCAGTAAGACTGACTTACAGGAGCGGTCCGAGGCCGGCTGTGGCAGCTTGTGCCCCAGGTGGAACGCGTGATCAGTGACCTCGCCTGCAGGGCCATCAATGGACTGACGTCATCGGTGGGCGCCCCCGTGATGTTAGTGAGATTCCCAAACCTGCACCGTCCTTTGTGGGTGATTAATCTGAGGAATTGTCCCGGATTGAAGTGTCATTAGAGGAAGTTTTGGAACAAATAGAAAAGCTTAACGTTAACAAATCTCCGGGACCGGATGGCATTCATCCAAGAGATCTAAAAGAACTCAAATGGGAAATTGCTGAACTATTAACTGTAGTTTGTAACCTATCCCTTAAATCGGCTTCCGTGCCTAATGACTGGAAGGTAGCCAACGTGACACCAATATTTAAAAAGGGCTCTACAGGCGATCCTGGAAATTACAGACCAGTAAGTCTAACTTCAGTACCGGGCAAATTAGTCGAAACAATAGTAAAGAAAAAAATTGTCAGCCACGTAGAAGAACATAATTTGTTGGACAAAAGTCAACATGGTTTCTGTAAAGGGAAATCCTGTCTTACTAATCTATTAGAGTTCTTTGAAGGGGTTAACAAACATGCGGACAAGGGGGATCCAGTAGATATAGTATACTTGGATTTTCAGAAAGCCTTTGACAAGGTCCCTCACCAAAGGCTCTTGGGTAAATTCCATTGCCATGGGATAAGAGGGAAGGTCCTTTCTTGGCTTGAGAACTGGTTACAAGACAGGAAACAAAGGGTAGGAATAAATGGTAAATTTTCATAATGGAGAGGGGTAACTAGTGGTGTCCCCCAAGGGTCAGTCCTGGGACCAATCCTGTTCAACTTATTCATAAATGATCTGGAGAAAAGGGGTAAGCAGCGAGGTGGTAAAGTTTGCGGATGATACCAAACTGTTTAAACAAAATACAGGACTATGTAACACTTTAAAGACTAACAAGATGGTTTATTAG
>JANRFK010001158.1:442206-462034 GCA_030068395.1 Apalone spinifera | reverse complement strand
GCCTGGCGCGAGGCGCGGGCTGCGGCGGGCGCCAGGCCCGTGTCCGGCCGTGGGAGCGCTGCGTGGCTGCCCGGCGGCCGCGGAGAGGGGCCGCGGAGCGGGCAGGGGCGTCGGGAAACGTTTCCCGGCGCTTGTAGAGTCTGCGGGCCTGTGCCCTTCCCTCAGCCGCCCGGGAACAGCGACTGCAGACGAGCCGGGTAAACGGCTGCTCGGGCCTTCCGGAGACCCAGCGGCCGGCAGCCCGGAGCCCTCTTTCTGACAGTGGCCCGTGCCAGGTGTCCCGAGGGAAGGGACAGAACAGGGAGCCAAGTGACCCCGCTTCTGACAGAGGATAGGGACCCCACCCTTGCCCGTCCAGGCCAGTAGCGATCAATGGAACCAATCTCCATGACACTTTTAGTGCTATTTTTGAGCCCTGTTATAGTTTTGACTTTTACCTCCTCTGGCAAAGAGAACCGGAGATTGATGCTGTGTTGAGTGAAGAAATATTTCCCTTTGTTTTTTAAACCTGCTGCCTAACAGCTCCGTTTGGTGGCCCTTGTTCTTGTGTTACGAGGAGTAAATACCACTTCTTTATTTACTTTCTCCATGTATCATTTGTATGTTCTATCCCCCCTTAGTTGTCCTAATCCAAGCTGAAAAGTCCCATTTCTAAGTAATCTTGCCTTGTATGGAAGCTGTTCCATATCCCTAATCATTTTTGTTGCCCCTTTCAAACTTTCTCCAATTCCAGTATATTTTTCTGAGATGGTGTGATCACATCTATATGCAGTATTCAAGATGTGGATTTATCTTGGATTTATATAGAGGCAATATATTTTTTTGTCTTATCTCTTTCTTAATGATTCCAAATATTCTGTATGCTTTTTTGACTGCTGTACTTTGTACTTGAGTAGATATTTTCAGAGAACCATCTACAGTGGCTCCAATATCTCTTTATTGAGTGATAACTGCTAATGTGCATTACTTTGCATTTATCAAAGGTGAATTTCATCTTCCATTTTGTTGCCCAGTTATGTGAAATCTCTTTGCAGTCTGCTTTGAAATTATTTGTAGTCTGCTGTGGACTGAACTATCTGGAGTAGTTTTATATTGTCTGCAAATTTTGCCACCTCACTGTTTAACCCTTTTTCTAAATCATTTGAGTATATTGAGTAGTACCCGTCCCAGCATAGACCCCCTAGGGAACACCACTGGTTACCTCTCTCCATTCTGAAAAATTACCATTTATTCCTTTAGTTTATTTCCTGTCTTTTAACCAGTTATTGGTCCATAAGGACCTTTCCTGTTATCCCATGACCACTTACTTTACTTAAGAACAGCCATGCTGGATCATACCAAAGCCCATATAGCCCAATATCCTGCCTTACAACAGTAGCCAATGCCAGATGCCCCAGAGGGAGTGAACAGAACAGGTAATCAAGTGATCCCTCTCCTGTCATCCATTTCCAGCCTCTTACAAACAGAAGCTAGGGACATCAATCTTACCTATCCTTGCTAATAGTAATTGATGGACCTAACCTCCATTAATTTATCTAGTTCTTTTTTGGATCCTGTTAAAGTCCTGGTCTTCACAACATCCTCTGGCAAGGAGTTCTGCAGGTTGACTGTGTGCTGCGTGAAGAAAAATTTCCTTTTGTTTGTTTTAAACCTGCTGTCTGTTAATTTCATTTGGTGATCCCTAGTTCCTATGTTATGGCAACAAGTAAATAACTTTTCCTTATTCATTTTCTCCGTGCCTGTCATGGTTTTATAGGCCTCTATCATATCCCCTGCCTTAGTCTCCTTTTTTCTATGCTGAAAAATCCCTGTCTTTTTTTAACCTCTTTTCATATGGCACCTGTTCCTAATCATTTTTGTTGCCCTTTCTGAATGTTTTCCAATGCCAGTCAGTATATCTTTTTTGAGATGAGGTGACTACATCTGTATGCAGTATTCAAGATGTGGGTGTACCATGGATTTATACAGAGGCAATACAATATTCTCTCATTCTCTATCCCTTTTTTATGATTGTTTGCTTTTTTTGTCTGCTGCTGCAGATTGAGTGCTTTAGAGCTTTTGGTAAGGGTCCTTTTTAAAAACTTTCTTCCAAGTACTCTGTTGTTTGCATCATCATTGTCCACATGCTTGTTGACTTCCTCAGAATTCTAGTAGATTGGTGAGATATGATTTCCCTTTACAAAAACTATGTTGTCTTTTGCCAACAAATCACTTCCATCTATGTGTCTGACGGCCTGCAATTGCTGGGATTGCCTTTGGGGAGCCCTTTTTATAAATTGGTAATTCATATTACCTAGTCTCCTGTCACCTGATACAAAAGCTGATTTAAATAGTAGGTTACATACCACAGTTAGCAGTTCTGCAATTTAAATTTCAATTCTTTCAGAACACTTCAGTGAATATCATCTGGACCTGGTGACTTATTACTGTGCAACATTTTTTTTCCCCCCAGTAGGTTCTTAATGACACCTCAGTCTGGTACAGCTCCACAGATTTGTCACCTAAAAAGAATGACTTGAGTTTGGGAATCTCCCTCATGTTCTTAGCTATGAAGACTGATGCATAGAATTCACTTAGTTCCTCCACAATGGCCTTATCCTTGAGTACTTCTTTAGCCAATTGTTCAGTGGTCCCTCTAGTTGTTCAGCATGACTTTTGCTTCTGATGTATTTAAAAAGGGACATAGTTAACTTAAAATCACCCTTGCTTGAATTCTTTTACTTGCTACTGTTATAAGGGAT
The DNA here is from genome assembly GCA_030068395.1 of Apalone spinifera. Lineage (NCBI taxonomy): Eukaryota > Metazoa > Chordata > Testudines > Trionychidae > Apalone > Apalone spinifera. The sequence continues at coordinate 459,293 of JANRFK010001158.1, read as the reverse complement.
GCATCTTATTCAAATTAAATGCCTTTTCATTTTTCTTTGTGCATTTGAGTGGTTTATATTGTATTCAGTGTTGAACTTTCACCTGTGTATGTGGTTCTTTCACATAGCCACAGGAGAAATAATTTAAAAAAATAGAAAAATATTAATTACAAAGCCTTAGGAGTCAGATGCAGGACTGAAAGCCTAGGAGTCAGATGCAGGACTGAAAGCCAACTAGATTTTAAGTTGACTTTTCCCTTGAAGGATCTTTTCCCTGGTTTTGTAGTATCAGTGTGGCTGGTACGTCAGAGCACACTAGTTGGACATATCATTGACTAGAGGTTACTTTAAATCAGATATCCTATGTTCAAGTTGCATTTTCCCTCCTATTGTCTGTTTATCCCAGGTGTTTGGGATTGCAGAGATTAGAAATGCTTCTGTTTTGATAATTGCCTGTGTTTATGCCCAGAAAGTAGTTGTGGATATTGGAAGTTGCAGTTGTTTACTTCGGGGATGTATAACTGATGATGTATTTGCTCTCAGGTTGGGAAAAATGCAAGGCAACAAAGGCTTTAACATGGAGAAGCAGAACCATGCTCCAAGAAAACAGCATCAGCATCAACAGCCATCTATTCCAGCTAACGGGCAGCAAACCAATAGCCAGAGTGAGTAGATGATGAAAGTCATTCTTGATGGTTTTAATCTTCTGGGCTGCTGAAGTGCCTTCAGCATAGATCCTGACATAATTTTCACTTAAAACTGTCACACGTTCTTTCCCTATTTGAAATGCTCTGAAATCCCATGAGAGAGGATTAGTTTCAATCCTCTTCTGCTGCCAAATTCCTCCGGACTTTCTGTTGCCAATCCTTGCTAATGAATATACACACTTGCATTCCATCTTTTTTTTTTATATATGAAAGTTCTTTTTGATATAAAGAACAGGGAAGCTGGTGTGCAAAGTTGCTGGGACAGTCCCTGATCTCGCAGGTCTTTCATTCCTCAGCATAACATCATTTCTCTCCCCCCCCCCCCCCCCCCCCCCCCCCCCCCCCCCCCGCCCCCCTTTCCTCTGGTACTGCTCTGCATTATAAAGGACAGGGAAGTTCCTTGTTCTTTATAATGCAGAGCTGCAGCAGGGGAAGGGGAGGTGGTTTATGCTGACTGATGGACCCAGGGACCAGGAATTGCCCCAGTGACTTTGCGCGTCAGTTCCCTGCTCTTTATAATGCAGAGGGGGAGGAGGGGAATGCAACTAATCGATAGTGCTAACCAGTAAGTTTCTGCTCATCGGTGAGTCAACTAACTGCTTACATCCATAATTCAAAGACTGCTTCCTTATTTATATAGGATCTTCTGGTAAATCTCACTGCCGAAAGGACTGCAAATCTGTCCAATCCTTCAGTGTCACCAGTGTGGATTGTACAAGAAAGAGGTGGCGTGTCTGTGACTGCCGCTCTTTCTCTCTTCACCCCCCCTTCCCAAAGCTGTACCATAGCACCACTTGGCACAGTCCTTCCTAGATACTGATGGAGTAGAGTTGATGTCAGCATAGGTGTAGTTCTAGTAGGAAGGTGGTTATAGTCTTACCTGATCACACATCAGACTTAAACTTCTTAGCAGGGTAATCTCCTGTTTTGGCAGCTTGAGACTCCAGCATTAGAGGGCCAGTAGTACATGCCAGCATTGCTGTGCCAGTAAGTCCAATCTACTGAAGTTTACCCATGTTCAGTGTGGGCTGGAGCGACATGACATTGGTGGGGTTTGGTGATGGTGATCTTGAGGTAAAGAAGTACGATTTAATGACATTTGTAGCCTTCACAAATCTAACTTAATGGTTCAGAAGCATGTAGTGGTGTGGGTCTAGAGCTGCCTTTTATGGATGACTGGGCAGGAATCTGGTTATATGGATGGATCATTTACTTTGGAAGTTGTGTTGTGCTTTGAATGTGGAATCTCCTGCATAAATGCCACATATTATTAAAAAAAAATTATAGCTGTTCAAATTCAGTGTTAAAGTGATTGGCCAGCCTTCTATCCCAGTCTAACAGCGCGTTTAATTCTTGATTTCTAAATGCAGGTGGCTTAAAACAGAGGTGGGAAACCTCTGGCTATGGCTTGCCTGGATCCAGCCCCCCGTGCTCAGGGACCTCCCCAGTGCTGGGGAGCCTGTCCTAGAGCTCAAACCCCCCATTGTTTTCCTCCCTATGGGGCTGGAGCCACAAAATCTACTAGCCTGGGCCCCCTTGCGCTCTGGTGTTCAAGAGAAATGTGGGGAGTGTCTTCCTCCTCCTCAGTTGGGAGTTTTGTCGAAGGGTGTTAAAATGTGATTATCTGGCTAATCATAGTGTTGATACAGACATATCGAGTATATGATTAGTTGATCAGTGCCACTGTGCAGAGCTGCAGCGGGGGTACCTCCAGGAGCCAACTCCAGCCGGGAATGAACAGTCCTGGCTCGTGCTGGCTCCGGAGCCACCTGCACTGCAGCTTTGCATTTTAAATGTAGTAAGGGCCGCTGGGCCCTTACTACATTTAAAATGCAGAGCGCAGCAATCAGTGCTCGCTGGGACTGCTTGGTCCTCGCTTGCTCTGAGTCCAGCAGCCCTATTTGTGGCAGCCAGGGCTCTCCATGGCCAGCCCTAGCTGCCGTGAACAGGGGCTGATCGGTGGCAACAGCCCCTGTTCGTGGCGGGGGGGCCCAGCTCCCTGCTGGGACTCCTATGGACAAAGGCTGCTTCGCAGGAGCATCCCCTATCCCCCTTCCACTCTCTCTGATAGAGGCACCCGGGGACGATGGGGACCCGGAGACAGTGCTGGAGATCAGCTTTTAAGCCAGGTTCTTCTCTCCCCTCCCTCCCTCCTTCTCTCCCCCCGCCTCCCCTGCAGAACTAGCTCCTGTCCCGCCCCCTTGGTGCACGTGGGGACCACTTGAGTCCCCACTCATTCCGTGGTCTCTGCGGCATGTCTGCTTTTGAAATGTACAGGAGGCCCGGAGGGTTCTTGTACATTTCAGAAGTCGAAGTGCCCACAGTGGGAAAGGCTTGAGTGGGGACTCAAGCAGTCCCCACTCGTGCCATTTCCCTGCTGTGCCTCTGCCTCTCTGATCGAGGCAGCCAGGCTAATAAAGTTGCCGCTCAGCTATCCAATAACCAAAAGCTTATCCGTCAGCAAGTTGCTAACATCTCTAGTCCTGTCTGAGTAGGTTGTTGTTCTTTTTGTTTCTCACTTGTGTGGGGCCCCGTCTGATTTTTCAATGAGTCAGCGTCCCCCAACCCAAAAAGGTTCCCCATCGTGACTTAAAATGATTGGCTCCTATCTTGGGATCCTTGTCTGACCTATTAAAAGCTAAATAGAATGACAATGCCGATCCAGTTCCTAAAGCCACCACTAATGTATTCATGTGTCTTATAGTTGGTACCTAAATATCATCTTTGTAACTATTGCCTGAGACCAAAAGCCAGAACATTTTTCATATTTTTTCTACCATTATAGTACCTGTGCACTTTAATATTCCCTGCCTCGCTATATTTTATGATTTATCATGAATTTGCTGGCTTTTGGTTCTCTTTTATAGCTGATGGTTGCTGTCTCTCCAGCTTGGAGATGATTCTGCAACCAGTACCTTTATCTAGTGTATTCCCAGACTGTAGATGACTGAAATATGTGCTTTTCTCTGTTGTACTAGGCAAGACTCACTTATGTAAGCATCTCTTGAATGTTTTTTTGTCTGAATCAGCGTTCTGAATTCATTCCAGGATGATAATCCTCTAGCAATTTACGAAACTGTAGCTTTTCTGTGGACAGCAAGCTGTGGTCTTGAACGTGGAAGCTCCTACTAGGGATGTTAGATATCTGGTAATTGAATAGTCGTGTAACTGCATGAAATCTTAGTGGTTACACAACTATTCAATAGTCCCTGGGGGCGGGGGCGGCAGTCAGTGTGCTCCTGGTCCCACTGCTGGGGAGCACCTTGCACCTCTGCCTCTGAGGCAGATGCAGGTGATGCCTCTGTCTGTGGGAAGCTCGGACTCCCGTGGATAGGGGCTGCTGCTGTCCTCTGGGAGCTCAGGCCTGCTGCGAACAGTGGCTGCTTTGCGGCAGCCTCCCCTGCACCCTTCCATCACTCCCCTCCGGCCCCCCCGCCCGATAGAGGCAGCAGCACGGGGGGGGAGGGCACTTTTAAACTGTCTTCTGCTCCTACCCGCTCTCTGCCTCTGATGCAGAGGCAGCAAGAGCAGTGGAAATGGGTGTAGGGTGTAGTTGGCAAGATTAACCGATAAGCCTAGGGTTATCGATTAATTGTATAGCCTAGTGTTTCTCCACCTTTTTTTATAAAATACCCCTTTCTTTATAAAAAAAAAAAAGTACTCCCAGTACCAACAGTTTTCAGACACTCACAATTTTTTTTCTACCATCGCAACACATTTGTTTAAACAACTTAATCGTAGCTAGATGGGCAGTGAAATTTTTTGATGTAAAAAGTACAAAAATAATAAAAGCACTGTAAAACTTAAAACAAAAATTCAGTTTCCTCCAACTTTCAGTTGTTAACGTACCCCCCAGACTTGTACCACTGGTTGAGAAACACTGGTATAGTTAACTATATGATTTGACATCCCTAGCTCGTACAGTAATCATAAGCATATTTTGTCACAGTAGTCAAGTTAGGAAGGTTGCTGCATTCTTCCAAGGTTCCTACTTCCTCATTTGGACTCTGCCTCATGCAGTGGCTGGTGCCTTGTTTCGAAGCAATACAGTTCCTGCAAACCTCATCATCAGAATGTTGGCCCTTACTGAAATACTGTCTCCTTATTGTACTTGGTTGGAAATATTCCAGAGTTGGGTGAGGGGTGGAATTAGCTATTATTGTATGTCTTAATGCTTGCTGTGATGTAACATAATGGACTTTATCCCCCAATTGTAGAGCGACTGTGTACCTTATTCCCCTCAGATGAAGGCCTCACTATTGACCTGAAGAATTTTCGGAAACCTGGTGAAAAGACATTCACTCAGAGGAGCCGCCTCTTTGTGGGGAACCTGCCCCCAGATATTACTGAGGAGGAGATGAGAAAGTTATTTGAGAAATATGGGAAAGCAGGTGAAGTCTTCATACACAAAGACAAAGGCTTTGGATTTATCAGGCTGGTGAGTCGTTATTGTTGCCTTTAGGATGTTCTGTGGTAGGGCTCTGATGTTAGAAGTGCTGCTCATTGGAAATAGTAACCATGTTAGCGTATTTTGCTAAAGAAACTGGTGTCTTCACACTAAGGATGTTAAATAGTGAGTAATTTAGTAGTCGATGGAATTTCCATCAACTTCTCGACTAGTCGATAGGCACTTCCGCATTCCATCTTTGAAATGTACAAGACCCCTGCTAGGGCTCTTGTACATTTCGAAGGAGGAATGTGGAACTCCACATGCAGCCTGAGGCCAGTGGGAAATCCTGCTAACTCTGGGCTCCACAAGGACACTTTCCCTTTGAAATGCACAAGAGCCCCCCTGGAGGCTTCTGTGCGTTTCAAAGTCAAAGTGCCCTGGAGAGTCCCCAGCTGACCCCAGGCTCTGCATGTGTTGAAATGCCACATTGGCGTGGCAGCTCTGTGCGGAGCTCGGGATCAGCTAGGGACTCCCTGGCTCACTCTGGGTTACGTGGAAATGCCACAGGGAGCCCAGGGACAGCTAGGGAATCTCTAGCTGACCCTGGGCTCCAAGCAGCGCTGCCGTTTTGAAACATCATGGCAGCATTTCAAAGGGGCAGCTCTGCACAGCTGATCCTGGGCTCTGTGTGGTGCTGGCCCTTTGAAACACTTCCACGGTGTTTCAAAGAAGCAGTGCTGCATGAAGCCCGGGATTAGCTGTGCAGCGCTGCCGCTTTAAAGTACACCCCTCCCCCGCCCCGCCTCTATCTGATAGAAGCAGCAAAGGGGGGGGGGGGAAATCGACTAGTCGATATGAGCAAATGCTTATCGGATAGTTGATTAGTCCTGAACATCTTTACTTCACATGGGTGTTAACATTTAATTCTGGTGATCTGGAGTATGGAATACATTGGAACCAACTTCAACAGCTAGTGTAGATGGACGCCTGTTCTGAGGGAGAGTATGGGTGCCAATTAGTGTCCCTAATGCCTGCCATTCAGAATATACAGTGCCTTTCAAGTCTCATTGTGGCTGTAGAGAAATGAGGAACAAGCTTGCTGTTACAGGTGAAACGGGCAAAAAACAGGGAACCTTTGGGTAAAAGACCTTAACTTCATATAGTTTCTTGCTGGATGTGAGAGACAACCTCTGTAATTATTGCTAGTGGTGGGCATTCTTGAGCCCAGTGAGACTCCTAGTTGATCAGAATTAGGGAAGTGGCATAAAGCAGTATTGTTCTGTACTAACTGAATTAGCAGCTGAGGCTGCCTCTCTTCCATTATCTACCCATCCTCCCCCTGAAAAAAAGCGGGTTTGTCACTGCAAGTGATTTTAAGCTACATATAAGGGCAGCAAGAGTAGATGTATGATTAAGTCATTGAGCTGTCTCAAGAGCTGGGGGCTATTTCTGTGTTTGCCACATTTACTGTCTGACCTCAGGCAGGCTGCTTTTTTCCCGTGCCTCAGTTTCCTTTCTGTAGAATGGGTGCAGAGTCTATTTCACTTGTGTTGAGAGGATAAAAGCCATTGTTTGATGTTCACTCACTGTAATAAGCAGGACTTGACAAATGGCGGCGAAAACCACTCGCCGGCCCTGTACTGCACATGTGCAAGAGCCGCAATGCGCGTGCCACGAATGAACGGGGCGCACGGCTGAAATCTACTCGCCACAGGCGAGTAGCTTGTATTGTTTGTCAAGCCCTGGTAATAAGTGCCATAGAAATGCTTATATTTAAATACAATTAAATAAGCTCATGGAGCCTTTTTTTTTTTTTTTTGCCCAGGACCTTGGGTATGTCACCATTTCTCCCCTCGTTCGCTTACTAGCAGAAAATTGATCTCTTTTGTTTTGTACTTATCTGGTGGTTGGTTCTTAATTTTTTTTTACTGTTGTGTATTATATCTCAAGTTAGCTGCTGTTCAGTTGTAAATTAAACAAGATTACTTAATTTCTTTCAAGACAGCTGCTTTAGTCATAGGAATAGGATTTTCCCCTTCTCTGAGCTAGTGTCTTGGTATCCCATTCAAGAAAGGAAGATGTAAAGCTGGTATAACAGCTGTTCATTTGACACAGCCTATATTTTCAGTGGTATGCAAGTGTTTTGCTTATATTGAACATCAAGAAGCTTGAAGTAACTCTCTTGACACTTTTGTGTCTTGAAACCCACAAGATGGGCAGTTTGGAGAGAAGCTAAAAGCTTTTAAAGTACTATGATGATCAGGGCTTGACAAACCATGGCAAAAGCCTCTCGCCAGCCCCGCACTGCACATGCGCGCGTTGCTGGTAAACGAGGCGTCGGGCTGAAATCTACTCGCTATGGGCAAGTAGATTCAATAGATTGTCGAGCCCTGATGAGGATGATGAGCATATGATGCAAGTTTTCATATTTTCCACTAAGTAATTCAGGTAATAGGCCTTTAGAGTTTGAAAGGCTTCTGCCTGTCTTATACTTCCATATACTGAGCAATTCCTGTGTCAATCATCAGACTAAACTACTGGAAAGAATCAGGGAAGTGGCAATTCTTGCTGTCATCCTAACACCATTCATAGATGTATGCTTACTTCATATTAACTCCTAGCTACTATCTGTAATCCTTGCAACATTTCTTTCAAGTTTTGTAGATGTTTGCTTTCTTTTTATCTTCTCATCCCAAACTTCACACCTGTTCCCTAAACTAGTTTAACTGGCACTTTGGGTAATGGTCAGAAGACTTGATTTTATTACAGACATTACTAAGGCATCCTTTGTATAGAGTGTTCCTTGCTCTCCTCACTGCACTGTTTGTCCAGAAAAAGACAAGCTAGTGACTGTCCTCTGCTTCTGTGGCAGGAAAAATATTTCCATACTGAATTGCAAGTTTTAATGAGAACTTTCTTGTCTTCAGGAAACGCGCACTCTAGCAGAGATTGCAAAGGTGGAACTAGACAACATGCCTCTCCGTGGGAAGCAGCTAAGAGTGCGTTTCGCATGCCACAGCGCATCGTTGACTGTCAGGAACCTTCCTCAATTTGTGTCAAATGAGCTCCTGGAGGAGGCCTTCTCTGTGTTTGGCCAGGTGGAAAGGGCTGTGGTTATTGTGGATGACAGAGGAAGATCCTCCGGGAAAGGCATTGTGGAGTTCTCGGGAAAACCTGCTGCTAGGAAAGCTCTGGACAGATGTAGCGAAGGCTCTTTCCTGCTCACCACGTAAGTGCGGAGAGTGAAAAGTGCTGCCCTGGAAAATGCACAGCTTTGTCAGGCAGGTGCTAGCTTATGAACCACTGATACTATAATACTAAAATGGGGCTATGTGTGGTATAAATGTAAGTTCTATAATGACAAACTTCCTGTCTTATATTTGGATTATGTTAGACTAAATGTGTGAACAGGCTTATGTTCAAAATTGTCTTCCTTCCTGGAGGCTGCCCATGAGGTTGAGTGTACTAATCTGGGGCTGCTGCTGTTGAGGTTCCTCATAGACAACGCCTTCTTTGGGCAGTTTAGGTAGTCCGGAAGAAGTAGAAACTATTTCTCCCCCAGTAATGTATGGATGGCAAGTGAATAAAGTGTTTGTGTGGGTTGCTGTGTAGTCTGGGTCACCCTAAGGATGTTAAGTACTGGGTAAATGACTACTCGATTTTGCATCGACTATTTGATAGGATGCCGCCACCTTTGAAGTGCAGCAACAGCCTTAGGGCTGTTGCTACACTTCAAAGGTGAAAGCTCTGCGTGGAGCCCAGGGTCAGCTGGTGACTCCGTGTGCTGCTGTCACTTTGAAACACAGCAATGAGCCTGACCGGGCTCCCCACAGCATTTCAAAGTGGAGCCCAGGGTCATCTGGGGAGTCCCCAGCGGATCCCAGGTTCCGTGTGGTGCTGCCACTTTGAGCAGCCTGGGGACACCCCAGCTGCCCCCGGCTGCATGTGGCTTTTCAAAGCAGCAGCACTGCATGGAGCCCGGGGTCTGGCCCCAGGCCTCTCTTTTCCCTCCCCCCCCCTGCTGCCTCAGAGGCAGCAAGGGGGGGAAGTGACTAGTCGATTATCCAATAAGCATTTGCTTATCGGATAGTTAACGAGTCCTTCACATTCCTACGTCACTTCAGAATTGATTATGGAAATGGGTTTTTTGTCTGCTTTTTTGACAGAAAGTTGTACCCAATACTGGCAGCAGGCTTAGGTTTTGGGGCGAGGGGGTGTGTGTGATGATAGAGATAGATATCTCTGTCTGTCTGGCTGCAACTCACTAGCCTTCATGCTTGAGCATTTCAGTGACACCTAACAGATTTGCAGAGTCCAATGTCCCTGAGGAGATAGTGGTACATTCTTAGGAATGGAACTAATTCTAGATTGTGCTAAAGTCAATTAATTTGATAATGGCTGTTAAAGCACAAGTGTTATTGCATTTGATTTATAATCCACTTATTCTTTAAGTAACACTTTTGTTTGCTGCACCTATTTCCTTATTGTGTCCTTGCCATACCTTGCCTTTTTCAAAAGGTTTGGAGATGATGTTGCTCGTTCTGCTGCTGGATATGCTGAGATCATTCTACAGACACTTTTAACTTTGAAAAACAGCTCAGTTCTGTTGACTTTTCTTTTTTCTGTGCTAGCCTCTCCGGGGTCTGGCTGGGAGTAGCCAGTTATGTACTGCAGCTGGGCTGCAATGGAGGGTCTCTGGACTTTGCCCAGACTGTTTGGAAATCTTCACTCATAGCACATCTCTGGTAACTATCATTGGCTAATTCAGGGATCAGAAGTAGCTATCTCTAAAGAAAGGGATTGTAGAAGCAGTTTCAAATAAGTCACACTCGAAATACAGATAGTACCAATCTATAACTTGTGTGTGAAGATGACGTTCACCTGTATTCTGGCTGTCATTTTCTTAGATGGTTTTCTTATGTCCTGTTAATCAAATTTTGTTGATAGAGAGCAGTATGTTCTACTGAACAGAGAAGCTGGCCTGCCATCAGCCATGGTCTAGGTAACACTGAAATCATGCGGCCTCTTTTCTTTGCAGATTCCCTCGACCTGTCACAGTGGAGCCAATGGACCAGTATGATGATGAGGAGGGACTGCCAGAGAAACTAGTCATCAAAAACCAGCAGTTTCACAAGTATGTGCCCCCTCTGGAAGGAAGAATGGTGTTAGTGGTGGACCAGTCAGGAGACTGATGTCTTAATCTTTGGGAAAATGCATGATCACAAACTAGTTAAAGGCTCTTATTGCCTTGGTACATTTTCTCCTACTCCTAAATGCATTTCCTCACTAACTTCTGCATGCTTCTTGAAAACACCACCTCTGTTCAGGCATCTGACGTTTTCAGGAGTGGTTGCCTGGGGGGCAGAATGTAATTGGGACTACCTTGTAGTTCCTTCAATGTTATATCGGGAGATGACATGCCAGTGCCTCAGATAGGATCCTCTGCTGGAAAATAGCAAGATGCAGTAACTTCAGGGGGTAGCCGAGTTAGTCTGTTATAGGGGGGGAAAAAAACAGCAAGCAAATGGTCTGGTAGCACTTTATAGACTAACTAAACATGTAGATGGTATCATGAGCTTTCCTGGGCACAGCCCACGTCTTCAAATGACCGGAGTTATGATTAGAGGATAAGGACACATGAAATATATAGAAGAAGGGAAGGGGGATAGGGGAAGAAATGTTCTGAGTGAGAACATTTCTGTTTACCTAACCATAATCACAACCACAGAACATACCACATTAATACCAACCCTGGCACCTTCCCTTGCAACAAACCCCACTGACAGCTTTGTCCACATATTCACTCTGCTGATACCATTATTGGACCTAACCAAGTGAGTTATAAGATCAAAAACACATATTCCTGCGCATCCAGAAATATAATTTATGCTATCATGTGCCAAAAGTTTCCGTCTGCTGTGTACATTGGACACACGTCTCAGACACTTTGCCAAAGGATCAATGCCCACAAAACAGATATTAGACAGGATCACAAAGAAAAAACAGTTTCTTGCTATTTCAACCAGAAAGGACATTGTCTCAATGATTTGATTACCTGCATCCTGCTTCAAAGGCCTTTTAAGACTGCACTTGAAAGAGAATCCTCTGAATTGTTATTTATGCTTAAATTTGACACTTTACACAAGAATTTGAATAAGGGATCTAATTATCTTACCCATTACAAGGATAGCTTCCCCAATTATCACCTCTAATATCATTAGCTCACAGACATTCACCTTCCCCCTCCCCACATCCCCCTTCTGTTCTGAAATTTGATTTGTCCTTTTCATATGTGTTCATTTTTTTTTAATTGTATCCTTTGGTATATATGGTTGTGACAATTGTCTTCCACTACTTGATCTGAGGAAGTGGGTCTGGCCCACGAAAGCTCATCACCTAATAAACCATCTTGTTAGTCTTTAAAGTGCTACATAGTCCTGTATTTTGTTTCAGCTACACCAGACTAACACAGCTACATTTCTATCACTAATCTACATGTTTTGTTAGTCTATAAAGTGCTACCAGACCATTTGCTAAGATGTGGTAAGAGCAGCTTCCCATTCGTTGCAGTGAGAATTCTATTTGTGTCAGGCTGGCAAGATGGCAGCTCCTTGGATAAGGTAGTCTAAGTGTTAGTAATCTCTCCCCTTTGTAGCTGTTAATTAGAATCTCTTGTTTCATTTGTATGAATCTTTATTTTCCTCCTTGGGTTTGCTCCATTTCCTGATCTCCCCTTCTCCCTCAGGGAGCGGGAACAGCCTCCTAGGTTTGCACAGCCAGGTTCTTTTGAGTACGAATATGCCATGCGCTGGAAAGCCTTAATAGAGATGGAAAAGCAACAACAAGAACAGGTGGACCGCAACATCAAGGAAGCACGAGAGAAGCTGGAAATGGAGATGGAAGCAGCTCGCCATGAGCACCAAGTTATGCTCATGAGGCAAGGTAAGAGCCACGATCAACAAAGACCAATAAAACATTGGCCCAAGACCATTCTTAAGGCTTCTTCTGAAAGCCAGGAGTGTCAGTAACCAGACCAGTATTGGATGATGATGGGCCTAGGGGAGGGATGACTAGCAGTGATCACTGGCATGTTGAATAGATCTGCTGTAGGGTATAGCACATTTTTGTTCACCTGTCTTCTGTAGGATGACAGCTCAAGTTCTCCCTAGCCAAGATTCAGAGGCTGTGCACTTAACTTGATGGCATTTCTTTGTATGTCTGTAATACAGTATTTACAAGTTACTGCATCTGATCCATTTCAGAATCCCAGGGAATACCGTAGGTATCAGTTCCCTATTGATTTAGGGGGAAATTGGAAAAGTAAAATGAGAGATACACAGCCCCTATTGTCTGCTTAGCACATCCACAGATTCAGGCACTCCTGCAGTTGTGAATGAGTGTCAGTCTGTGAACATCTTAGTCTCATCTGTGCCTGCCCTCCCAGTAGAGCTGGGATAGGCAATAATTTTTGATGGGGTGAGGGGGCGACGGCACTCCAAGATTTTTTTGAGAGCAGCACTCTTCTATATTAATGGAGGAGGTGCCGGGTCTGGGACGGAGGTTGGGTGAAGGAGGCAGTTGTGACCAGGGGTTTGGGTTGTGACCTAGGACAGGAGGGGGTTGTGACTTAAGGCAGAGGATTGGAGTGCAGGGTCTGGGAGGGAGTATGGGCTGGGCAGAGGGTTAAGCTTATGTGGGGTAGGGGGATAGGGCTGGCCATTGGGCGTGTGCTGGGGGTGGGAGCAGCTCCTGAAGCATCAATCCTTCCTGCTCAGTTTGTGAAGCATAAATAGCTCTGCAGCCACTTCTCTGAGTGCCTGCCTGAGGCTCCCTGCTGTATCCGCGGGTTGGATCCGGCTCACAGAAGATGTTTTGCTCAGACCTGCGGTAGTGTGTTACATGATGGTACCCTGAATGGCTTACCTCCCAGGCAAATAATAAGGGCAGATGCAAAAATGAGAGCATGCACACAGGCCATGATATGGTGGGTGCACAGAACCGTGGTAGTGCAGGGGAAACTGTGGGATCCTGATGTGGAGCAGCTGGGAACACAGACCCAGAATGTGGGGCAAACAGTTCCCCACAGGATCCCCACAATTTTGGGACCATGGTATGGAACACACACATCTCCTGTCGGGGGAAAACTTAAGATATGGGGGGAGAGTGGAAATAACGTGTGTACATAGCTGCTGGCTTGGAAGGAGGGTGGTATTCTTGCTATGGAATGAGAAGAAATGGGGAGCATACAGAACTGCTGGCATGCAAGGCGGGGAGGAGTATAGGACCCTGCTATGAGGCAAGGATAGCATGGGAGAGCACACAGCCTCAGTTATGAAGGAGGGAGTGCAGGGAATTGCAGGGAATCACTAAAATAGAGGGGTATGGCAGGGGTAGGTAAAAGAATGCAAGGATCCCTAGATAGGCTAGAAACTAGTAATGTGTAATCTCTTGGTCTGGAAACTGACTATTAAGTTGAGGTTCAGGTTGGGATTCATAGAAGGTGACGGGAGGGGGAATTGCACTTGGCCCAGTGACTGGCTTCTACTGTCACATCTTCCAGACTTAATGAGACGTCAAGAAGAACTGAGGAGAATGGAGGAGCTACATAACCAAGAAGTACAGAAACGTAAACAGCTGGAGCTCAGGTAAAGGGAGGTGCTTGCCTCTCATTGCTGTACTTACACATCCTATTAAACTAGGGCTCGTCTTCTATTACCTAGAGCAGTTGGGCACCATTTAACAATACCATTTTCAAACTCTGCTGGGTCATCTTGAATATTTTAAATAGAAAGGTGGGGTAAAAAAATATTTAAATAATAAATCTATTATTAGGTTAGGGTGGAGGATCGTTTGGGGTCTGTGCTAGTGACCTTGCAGAACACTGACTAGTCGTTGGTTTTTCATTAATAGACTCCGATTTGGCTTTCAGATGCATATACAAAAGCTAGGCATCTCTGCAGTAACCCTAATTGCTCTAGTGCTGCAGGTGGAGAAAACCCTTGCCCCACCTCCACCTTTTTGTTCTTCTGGTCACTTAAGAATCTTTGAGACTCTCCTCTCCCAACTCATCTATAGTCTTAGTTCTTGGTTCTCAAGATCATTCTGTGGGCCACCAGGAGGATCTTAAGACCAATTTCTTGTGGAGCACAGCTTGGGAACCACCTGGCAATGTATGAATAGCATTTAGAAGTGTAGCATGTGATCTGACTGCACTCTTTTCTAATAAGTTCACTTGAATTGAAGGGTTTGAAATAAGTTTTCATTAGCTCTAGAAATATATTGAAGAGCTTAATGCTATACTTTATCTGGAATAGCAGTGTGATCTTTACTGCCCACTATGCAGCACTTTGCCCTATAATATAGAATCTGTTTACTAGGTCCTTTCCTTGCAGGCAGGAGGAAGAACGCAGGCGCCGTGAGGAGGAGATGAGGCGGCAGCAGGAGGAGATGATGAGACGCCAGCAAGAGGGCTTTAAAGGGAATTTCCCTGATGCGGTATGAGTTCTCCTGCCTTTTTATCCACATACAGCTACTGTCAGAAGGATCGTTGTCCAAATAGGTCAGGGTTTCTGCTAAGAATATGACTAGACATATATTTTTCTCTGTCAGAGACAGCAGGGGGAAGAGGGGCAGGGGAATCTGGCATGAAGTAGTCTGTCCGTGGCAGGCCCAAGCTCGCCACAGACAGAGGCTGCTCTGTGGCAGCAACCCCTGTCAGTGGGAGGTCTGAGCACCCCACAGGCTGGGGAGAGCGGGGGGAGAATCTGAGCTCCCTCCAGGCAGGGGCTGCTGCTGCCTCTGTATCAGAGGCAGCAGCATAGGGAGGCAAGCAGGAGCCGTTCTGCACAGGGAGCTGGGTTTTAAACCGGCTCCCCTCGGGGACTGGCTCCCACCTGCCGCTAGGGATGTTAGATATTGGGTAATAGAATAGTCAAGTAACCGCATTAATTCTTGTTGGTTACTCGACTATTCTATAGTCCCTGGAGTGGTGCTGGCAGTCAGTATACTCTGACCCCACTCCTGGGGAGCCCTGTCACACTGCACTACTGCCTCTCTATTAGAGGGGGCGGGAACTAGCATTGTGTGCTGGGGCAGGAGGAACCAGCTTTTAAGCTGGCTCCCCCCCCCAGCACCAACTCCTGCTCCTCCTGCTGCATCTGATACAGAGGCAGCAAGTGGAAGGAATGTGACTAGTGAACAAGATTACTGATCATCTCTATTTGTTGATATCCCTACCTGCCACCCCACACTTCTGCCTCTAATAGAGGCAGCAATGCAGGATGATGGGAGGCTCCCCAGGAGTGGCTCCGGGAGTGCACTGGCTCCCAGCCCCTCCCCTGGGGACTGTCGAATAGTCGTGTAACTGCTCAACTTTGTGGTATCTACTGTCCCTAAATGGGACGGTATTTTACAGATCACTTGGATCTTGTTGAGGATTGCAGACACTAAAATTGACGATACCCATGGTTCTTGCATGGTCCCACTACAAGCGGAATTAAGATTACTCAAGTGCCTTAACTGTTTCCTTTGTTTTGTTCTTTAATTTCAGTGCAGTTTGCGGGGGGGGGGGTTAATGCTTGACTTTGGGATAATTATAGCATCTCTAATGTAATTTACCAGTATGTACTCTCTTAACTTTACCCAAATGCAGTTTTGCCTGGAACCATACATATGGAAATCCTCCTGTTGATGGGAATGCACTTTCCTGCTGCAGTCCATTTAGGATCCATAGTGTCTTAACCTTTGCAGCAGAGCACCTGCTAATTGGTTGTATTCTAGGAGCAGTGATTGAAATTTCCGTTGTGACTATCTTTCCTTAGCCCCACCAGAGTTGCATGCATGCCTGGCCACAATAACGTCCTGAAGACTGCTGCATCCCCTCTAGGCTGTTTGTGTAAACGTTGCTGACTTGAGGCACCACTAGGCGCATGACAGTGTGTTGCCAATAAAATCCGTACTTGTCAAATTACCACACAATGATATTGGATACTGCAGTTCCCCAGTAGAATGGCAAACCTCTCTGATAACTGATTTCTTGATACCACTAACACTATTTCTAAGGCCACGTATTTCACAGATCAGTAGGACTGAAAACAACACCATTGGGATTTCACTTATTTTTAACACTGGCAGTTTGCACAATCAGCTCTTAAAATCTCATTTCAGAAACCACCTTGCTTTTAATCCTGATGCTGTATTAGCTGCCACCTCGAATCCCAGGAGCTAAAAATTGTAAACAGTGCCTTATACCAACAGCTTGGAATCTGCTTTCCAACTGTATATGCATACTGTTTGAAGTATTTATGTGGCCTACATGACATCCATTTTGTTTAAATGTTTCCATCCTTCATGGTTGTGAAGAAAACTTTCCAAATATAACAGCATGGTTGATGCAGTATGGTCTGCCTGAGGATGCAGACAGCTTGAAATAGTAACTTAATTTTCTTGACCCATATTGAGCTCATTAATGTCTATTCTGAAGCCCATTGATGACACTCTAGTGTTCTCTCATATATATCTCCCCCATGTAGTTTTGTCATATTTATATGTAAGCTCCTTGGAGTAGAGATGGTTTCAGTGGGCTGATCTTCTCAGTTTTTGAACGGCTTTATTTCTTTTTAGAATAACCCCAACTGTACGTACAAATAACCCCAACTATATGTACGTACAGTATGATGGGGGCTAATTTTGCTACAGCAAATCAGGAAAGAAATCTTGGCGTTATCGTGGACAGTTCTCTGAAAACGTCCACACAGTGTGCAGCGGTGATCAAAAAGGCAAATAGGATTCTAGGAATTATTAAGAAAGGCATAGAAAATAAGACCCAGAATATCTTACTGCCCCTGTATAAAACTATGGTACGCCCACATCTTGAATACTGTGTACAGATGTGGTCTCTTCACCTCTTCACCTTTTGGCCTTGGAAAGAGTTCAGAAAAGGGCAACTAAAATGATTCAGGGTTTGGAATGGGTCCCATATGAGGAGAGGTTAAAGTGACTGGGACTTTTCA
>JANRFK010001158.1:421917-442106 GCA_030068395.1 Apalone spinifera | reverse complement strand
CACTGTCGGCAGACAGGATACTGGGCTAGATGGACCTTTAGTCTGACCCGGTACAGCCGTTCTTATGTTCTTATTTAAAATGGTAGTTAAATTGGTGCAGCCCTCTAACGTGGATTCACTTATACTGGTATAAAAGTGGCATAACTGTAGCCACACTAGAGGGTATCCTGAGCTATCTGTATCTGTACAAAATTGTCTTAAATCCTGAACAGGCACTGTGTAGGTCCGTGGTGACCAACTCACTAGCCATATTTGGCTAGTTCGCTTCAGAACTGGTTGGACACCATGGGTGTAGATCATGGGGTAAACTGTGTGCCATCGTTTCCTCTAAGGTGCGTGCCAGTGCGGGCGCGCACCAACCATTTCTGTCCTGCCCACCTCCTTACCAGAGCTGTGCAGTGGCTGCTTAGCTGCTCTGGGGTGAGCGCCGTGTGGCAGGTGGCTGCCCCGCCCCAGGAGAAGCAGGGCAGCCACCATGCAGCCCTGGCCCTACTTCAGCCCTTCCCCAGGGCTAGAGCTGCGGTCAGGGTGGGCCTCGTGGCGGGAGCTGGAGCCTGGGGGGCAGTACTAAAAATAGTACCGTGACCCCAGCTCCAGTCCCTGCACATAGGGCAGCCTCCCACCACACGGCTCAGCCCTGGCACCAGAGTGCTAGAGGAGGTTGAGGGGGGCGGACGGTGAGGCAAGGAGAGTACTAACAAGAAGGTGGGAGTGAGAAGAGGAAGGGGCTTGTGGGGAGGGGGCCAGGGTAGGAGGAGAAAGGGGAAGGCACCAAGGGGCAGGGTGGAGGAGGGACAAATGCCAGGGAGCCAAGAGGAGACGTGGGGGAAGGAGGGGGAGAAAGGTGGGAAGGGGGAAGGTATCAGTGGGAGACAGGAGGGGGACAGGGTGATGCTGGGAGAGGAGAGGGAAGGGACAGTGGGGGCAAGAGGAAGGAGAGGGAAGGTGTGGATTCTGGGAGAAGGGTTGAAAGGAGGGATGGGCATGAGGGATGGAGCGAGTCATGTGTGAGGAGAACTGGGGCAGAGGGTGGTGAGGGATTGGGCACCCGGGAGGAAGAGGGCAAAGGGGGGCAGGAGTATATCCTCGCTATATATTAACACTTGTGCTTTAAATATGCAGAGTGCATGTGGCAAACTCTCCTGCAGAATTATAGCTTTAAATTGAAATTTTATTTGTTCATCAGTGGACAGATGTTCAGTGGGGTGAATGATTCATTTTCTTTTGCAACTTTTCCAAGGGAATGACTTTTCTATATAGTCTTCAATGATAAAATCTACTGAAGCTCTCTGGGTTTATTGGGGAATGTATTAAATGATGTGGTGTGAAATAAATCTCTTTCAGAGAGAGCCGCCAGATATGCGCATGGGACAGATGGGCATGGGAGGTAAGAGCTGCCTGTGGTTTTGTCTGCCTTGTTTCTACATGAGTTCAGTTCTTCTGTCTGCAGTCACTGGATCTGCTCTTGGAAAGTTTTGTTTTGCTAATTGTGTAATAAGTACAGTACACTTAAGATCAGTGTGTAAATAACTTTCCAAGAATGCCTGCATTCTAAAGTAAAGCCCATGGCAGCTCACAGCATACAAAATGAGGAGAATTTGGTGGGATACACTTTTCCACTTTGTATCTGCAGAGCATTTAGCTCATTAAGCAGGTGTTACAGATGAAACTATTGGTAGAGCCCAAATGGAATTGAGATTTCCCAAGGAGACTTGTGCCTTAAGAAATAGGTACAACGTACAGAAAGAGGCTGAGCTCAGCAAGCAGAAAGGTCAGATGGGTAAAGATTGATTGATCGTACTTCCATGTTTCTAGTTCACAATCTGCAGTTTTAGGCTAGTTGGGCAGAAATCTGTAAATAAAGTAGTAGAAGGTTAACAGAAGCTGAAATTGATCTTTTGACAGTCCGGAACGTGTGCTTTTCAGGTTGATTGAGTTTAGAGTTGGCTCCCCATTGTATTTTATAAATTCAAGGCAACCTGTTCTGTACAAGCTCCCTCCCTGGGGTGGGAAACTGGTGAGACAGGCCCTGCCAATTACATTTTATCTGCTTGGAATATTCGTCAGATCTCTCTTTTCAGGTACCATAGGCATGAACAATAGAGGGGCTATGGGTGCCACCCCTGTCCCAGCTGGTGCACCTCCTGCAGCTGGTCCAGGAGCTATGATGCCTGATGGAGCCATGGGAATGGTAATGTATCTTCTAGCTACTCCCTTCTTGGGCCCTTTTAATGAATATAATGTGTGGCTCACTGTGGAGGCTCAGTTAGCAGTTTCTCTGTTAAGGCTGAGACATACTTTATATCATAGACCTCCTTTTTGACACCCCCCCCCCCCCCCCCCCCCCCCC
This sequence comes from Apalone spinifera, assembly GCA_030068395.1. Lineage (NCBI taxonomy): Eukaryota > Metazoa > Chordata > Testudines > Trionychidae > Apalone > Apalone spinifera. Next base: position 439,756 of record JANRFK010001158.1, on the reverse strand, counting down.
CCCCCCCATGCCATCAGAGGCTACTGTTCACATATAATACGTAGCCAGCATGGAACTTGTTGCCCTAATCTGAAGTGACTTGGTTAACATTTTTGAAAATTCAAACACTTTTTTCTGTCATATTGTACCTCAAAAATGAGTTACCCTAAAATGTATTTGAAGTATTGCAGTAAGAAGTTTTACATGTGATAGTTCTTTTACATGATGGGAATATGTATATTTGGGAAACCCCATTGAATTGGGGATCTTGGTTCTGGCAGATTATTGGTCCAGGTTTTCAAGAGCTTTCTGTCTGGCAGCTCCCATTGAGGGCAGTGGTAAATCCCCCTAAAGTAAGACCAACATGTGTTGTTAGGCTCTTCTGGAAGTGTGACTATCAAAGGGCACAGAATGTCTGGAGACCTATGCTTGCTTATTTTCCCCAACCTAAATGGTAGCTTTTCCTTGCAAAGAGTCTTCAGAATAAAAAAACATGATTAATGGAGACTTTTCTTTGTCACAGTTCTGAGATGGAAGGAAGAATTAGGGAGAGAAAAGAAAACCCCTAGTCATAAACAGTCAATTTTGGGAATGTACTCGCCTTTCGTCCTTTTCACTGGTGTCTTTCCTCTGTAGTGGATGCTGGGGGATTTTCATTCTCTTTGCTGTGGATGGAGGGATCACTGGGGCTTCAATAGCCCCTCATCATTTGTTGACTGTTTTCCTTCCTGCCTCTTTGTAAATGCCCTATAACATTTAGGAGCTCCTCAGGTATCCTGCTTTGCAGTATGTATCATTTTAAACAGTTCCAAAATGCAAAAACCCAAAGGAGCCATCAGGTAAAAACTGTTAATGTTCAATATCGGTACCAGAAGGTAAAAAATTTCATCTATTAGAAATTCAGAATGAAGGATCTGCTCCAAAGAAACCTGCAGCCAAATTGTGCTCCAGCAACAAGGCCCCAAGAAAAGTGAATAAGAGAATCATCTGTTCGCACATTTCCTCAGCAGTGACCAAAAACTTGAATGCTTTACTCTGAATCTGGCAGATGCTATGCCAGCTTCTGCCTTATGTCCACATGATGAAACTAGTCTCTAAATTCATTTTTTGAATTCTAACTAGACAGATAGCATATGAAAGGTAGCTATTTCTCCACTCTTAAGATTCAATGGACCAGCAATTAATCAAGTATAAGATTGGACTAATGTATCTACATATTCATACCACCTAGGCCAGATTATGGAATTACAACACGTGAAAAGAAAGAGTTAGTGTGATAAATAGGATGCTTTTTCACTACCAAACATGCGTGTTTGACAGCATACATAAAACCAATGCTTGTGGTGAATATTTTTGATACTATATCTGTATCAAGGTAATATATTTGCTTAGTACGATTGTTTCAGCCATTGTATGTGGACTGCTCAAAGTCCTTGTGAAAATGTTGTAATGGACAAAGAAATGAAGGTTTGGTTGCTGTAGAGGCAAAGGTAGGATTGTTGCATGTCTTCACTGGAATTCTGAACTTCCAAATGTTTGAGGTTTCTTTAGTTTTAACAAATTTTGTGTGACTAATGTAGTGTTAGGAAGGTAATAGGGTGGGAATAATAATGACTTTTAAGAAAGCTAAACTAAATTAGCTTGTAAAGAATCTGGTTTTGATGGTGCGCAGTAATGTCACAGCTTCAGAAGAGGCCATGTCTTCCTTTTTGTTCCTCGTCAGTCTGCCTGAGGCATAGTATCACATCCACAGCATGAGTGTGGCAGCCAAGTAAATATTTAGTGTCTAAGTGTTCTGGGAGTCTTACCTACCAAATAAAATGCATTCTGTTCCCAATCAAAGCTACCCTAGTGATCCTTTGGGGAGCTGGCCAGGGGACAGGTGGGAGAGGACAAAGGTTACAAAAATAAGGTCATGCAGCTTCCCTAGTTGCCAGTGAATCGTATATTGCCATCTGAGGCCTCTTCAGTTCTCTTGTGACTAGATCAGTGTCGTAGGTGGTGGCCAACTTTCTGTGTAGGAAAGCTGCAGATTGGTGGGTTTGCTGAGGGGGAGAGGATGGATTCAGTGAGGGAGAAATGTGGAAGGAGGGTAGTCCAGGCACACTGTTGAAAAGGGGATTGAAAGTGGAATTCGTTGGGGCAGGAGGCTTTTAGAGGGTGCTTTGAAAGCCAACCCTGCTTATACTGGCCACATGTTAGTGCTGGGAAATAATGGATCCCTGTGTCCCAAAGCAACTGCTTGGTCTGCCGAGGAGTAGGTCCTGCATCCAGCCATTCTTGGCACTGACAGTGATTCCAGTCCTTCACTTAGGTGGGGCCTGTGAGAATATGGCCTGCAGCACAAGGCCAAGGCTGTTCCAGGCCATTTCTGTGGGGGAGAGTAAAATGGGGGGTTGCCATTTTACTATCCTTTAGTTGTGTAAAAGCCTCAGCAATACTGATAACCTGGGCTCGACAATTAGTGCGAGTAGATTACAGGCCGGCACAGCCATGCAGTGCGGTCTGCGCATGCGCAGCATGCCTAACCACGCAGCTGGTGAGCCCTGTGATAGCATATATCAGGGTTCCAAACTCTGGATCACCTCCACCTGCAGTTTTAATTCTGATTGGTGTTGGGTGTCCACCAGTGGGGTTTGGGTTGGGGAGTTGTGGTAGAATTGTAATTCTCAAGATCCTACACTGCATTACTCAGTCCACTGCAGGGCATTCGTCTACAGATTTGTGTGGCTATTTTCCAGTGTGCTTGGCCTGGAATTTTATGGGGAATTTGACTTTGTTCCTTTGGCACTTAGTTATCTGAGATCACATCCCTGTGAGTCCAGTCTTGCTTTGGGAAACTCCCCTCAGTAAATCTGGAATGAAGAATTGACTCTGTATGCTTCCTGTTCACTGATCTGAAGCTTTCTGGTAACTTAGTGACGTGAGATGGTAGTCAGTTGGTTCTGTGGAGTCCTGATCAGACCCAGCTGGGCTGGAATTGCTTCTAACTTAAGTCTTTTCTCCTTTCTGCCTCTTCTGTGCTCTCGCCCTGTACAAGACACCACCACCGCCCACTGATCGCTTTGGACAGGGCAGCGCAATGGAAGGACTCGGAGCTATGGGAGGAAATCCACCTGCCTTCAACAGAGGAAATCCTGGGGGGGACTTTGGCCCTAACAAACGTCGTCGATACTAACAGGATTAAGCTCCTGCCTGCCCGCCCCCCAAAGAGGAAAGGAGTCTTTGCAGGCCTCATAGGGTTCTACTTGGGGGTAACTCTTCATGGTAGTTTAATTAGGGCCTGCTTTGGCAAAGCCAGTCTAGGCAAAAGGGGAGTGCAGACAAAGGTTTTAGTAAATTTAATGTGGTGCATTCCTATCATTTCAATGTGAAAAGTGGATTCTGGGAGGCTTCAGTAGCTGTGCAGTAAAAGTAAGACCCAGTAGAACCCTGATGCCTTTACCATTCCATGTTTCCTACATGTTGCTGCAGTCCTGAGACTAACCTCGATACACTTGACATACTGGCATTCGTCTAGTACGGCTCCTTTGAGAGCACAGGCAAGTCTCTGGAGAAGTAAGGCAGCCCTTGGATCTTTTGCAGCCCTCAGTGGCCCTGTAAATTTATATAGCTCCAAATGACCCATCATGTAGTGAAACCAGGAGGGGTTTATGTTTTTTAACTTGTAGTTTTTACTTTTTCTCTGGACCATCTATTTCTTTAAAGTAGTGGACTGTCATGTGCAGCCTGAATGGCTGGAAGGCTCTTGATTGAATAGATCTTTGATATGTGTTGTACCGCTGTTTATTTTTACTGGTAGTAAAGTACAATCTATTGGACAAAGATACTGTATCTCATGCTGAAGACTTAACTGAAACTATTGTTTGTATAACCTTAATCTTGCCTGTCTTGTGTAGAACTACTACAAGATTTTCATTTAGTGTAAACTGTTTGAACACAAGCTGTAATCGTCCCACTAACAAGTTTGATTTTTGTCTGAGGAATGTTACAGGAATGCATTATTAAAGTGGATTTTAAGCCTTTTTTATCTTGTGTGCAGTCTCTTCTGTTCCTGAATAAAGCTTCTGGGTACATGCAGACTGATGCACATGAAGCCCCAGTCAGTGGAGCAAAATTGCATTGCTATCCTCTAGGGATGTAAGAATTTAACTGGATATTGATTAAACTCGGCATAGGGCTGCCAGGAGACTTGCCAGCCCCAGGAGCGGTTAACCGTGTAACTCATAGAATTTGTATTGGTTACACGGTTAATATTGTATTTGTTTTTTTTACATCCCTACTGCCCTCATCCACAACGTGCAGAAACTATCTAGCCCTTGCGAGTTCTTTAACAGCATCATCCTCGGCAGAGATGGTATTTGAGATGGAACTTCGATGGGATGGCTAGGGCCTTCCAGCCTCAAGTTCAGGGGCTATGCTTGGGGAATTCCGAGTTTTATGCCTTTAAGGTCTCTTCAGAGTTTTCTGTTGAGGTGTAAATAGGAAGAACAGAACTATTACTGCTTCCAACACTAAGGGTGTTTCTAGACTACCCCTCTCTGTTGACAGAGATGTAGGTTAGGCACATTGAAATTGCTAATGAAGTGGGGATTTAAATATCTCGCACTTAATTAGCATAAACAGGGCCACCGCTTTTTTTGAAACGGAGCTTTTTCGAAAAAACGGCAGTCTAGATGCGGATCTTTCGAAAATACAACCCATTTTCAAAAGATCCCTTATCCCTCATAAAATGAGGTTTACAGGATCTTCAATGTCTCTGATCTACATCTCTGTCAACAGAGAGGTGTAGGGTACATCCAGACTAATGTAACAGAAGCTTTTTCTCTTGTTCAAATGTGGAAATGGGAAATATGAGTATTCGGAGAGGCTCTACTCTCCAGTTCCTAAATTCCTTCCTCCTTTTTGATGTCTGCAAAGCAAGGGATACTTTTGGGAGGAGAAGGTAGAAGGGCAGCAGAAGACGATGTGTAACTTAAGAGAGCTGTTAAATGAGAAGGGAGATCTAATCAGGATGGTTTCAAATGCCTCGCCCTAATGGAGGCAGGAGATGGTCCTGCAGGCCAGAAGGGTGCAATGATTTTGCTTCAGTAAATAGGAAGCATAAATTATGAATAGCCTTATTTACAAAAATGAGTTCTATGGCACCTTAAAAACTGTCAATTGTAGGAGAAAGAGCTAGTACGGATAAAAGCACATGGCACAGGTAAATCCATTCCACCAGGGCAGTACAGGGACACCTAGCTGAGTACATGATAAAATAGTTTGAAATAAGTGGGAAAGCAGAATGGGCAGTGACCACTTTGGAAAGGAGGAAAGTACAAGGGGAAGCACCAAGCGTGTCCTTAGTGTGTAAGATGATCTGTACAGTGTGCATCAGATGGTTCATTTTGGTCTATAAATAATGGGGTACTTCGATTCAATTCTTTGGTTGGCCTAGGGACTGACAGTGAAATCCTTACTGTCGACAGAGCTCTGTCCAATGACCCCGTGTTGAGAGGTGTGCTCCCCTCGAACGGCATCCCACGCTCAAAGCCCTTCACAGGCCCGCTTATCAGCGTCTGTATGGTTCAATGGCCGAAGTCCAAGTATCAGCTCCCCTTACCAGAGTATCTACAACCTGGCTGCTAGAGCCCCAAATAGTGGCCCCCTCTAGCAGGATTAATACGGCTCAGCAGCTGGAGTCCAGCTGCCAGTCCCCTCTATAGGGGTTAATACAGCTCAGCGTCCGTGAGTCCCAGTAACAGTCCCCTCTACAGGACTCAATATGGTTTAGTGGCCTAGGCCACAGCAGTACTTCTCTTTGTTCTAGGGCAAATACGGCCCTGAGGCCTGATCCACTGGCACAAAGGAAACAATCTCTGTCCTGGAGCTTTGCGCATGGTGGTAGGGGGACCTAGGTCTCCCACTCTGCTGGGTCCCAGCCCAGAGCCCTGTCACCAGTAGCTCAGTCCACTACTTGCTCAACAGGGAATCCCACTGCAACACGCTGAGCACTCGGAAGCAGCCCAGGGCAGGGGATTGACTCCTACTAACCCACGTGTCTCCCTGTCGCCCTACCTGCAAACTGCCCCCTTGGCCGTGGCTGTCGTGCCGCTGGTTGCTGCTGGGGCTGTAGCCGCTGCTGCATTCCGTCAGGCTGCGCCTGGCTCTGGAGTTCTCTCAGCTGGTTCTTCCCCTTCTGTTGTCAGCCCTGACTAAGCATGCCTGGCAAGCCCCTGGGGGAGGGGCGCTTTCAGCCAGCTGGGCCCAGCCCACAGTCTGTTCTACAGTATGGTGCTGGGATGCCCCGTCACACCCGGATACAAATACGTAGGGGCTCAGAGGCCATCTGGCTACCCACACCTTGTAATGTGCTTCGTTTGACAATAAACCTGACTTGGTGCCTTCGTGTCTTATCTGAGTCTGTGGTCTTTGGGGCCCCTCCTGAAGTCTGTGATGCTACTAGCTGCACAAAGCTGGCATGATATACTGAGGGAGCCTACAAAAACACAGGCAGCCAAATGTTTATCGTCACCGCCGGAACAGGAGAATCTGTCAGGACACCACACCAGTGAATCCTGAATTTACTGCAAAAGCGGCGAGGAGTCCTGTGGCACCTGAATTTACTGCATCGCTGTCCTGAATGACTACATCTATTAAGCTTTGAGGGCAAAAGCAAAGTGGATTTTACCCATGAAAGCTTATGCCCAAATAAACCTGGTAGTTTTAAGAATTCCTTGTTCTTCCAGATACAGACTGACCTAGCTACCTCTCTGAGGCTTGCCTATGGAACTAATCACAGAATTCCCAGAGTATTTTCTTTCAAAGTATAGTATAGACCAGGCTCTGCGAATGAGGTGTCGAGCAAGAAGCATTTCCTGGATCAGACTGTTCCATAACTACTAGCGTAGTGCTGCTTGCAGCTTTCTTAAAAACACCTGCGACCTAGAGGGCCCATTTCTAGCCACGGTAGAGAGTGGGCTCTGCGGCTACATCATGTGCTGCTAGGAAGTTTTTATTTGAATTGGTGCAGTAGTTTTGTCACTGATTCCAAGGGCTGGACGAGACCTTCTGAGTCATTGAGCCCAGCCCCCTGCTCAAAGCAGGACCAAGCCCGACTAAATCATTCCTCTAGGGATGGAGATCCACTCCCTTGGAAATCCATCCCTGTGCTTCACCACCCTCCTCGGGAAATAGTTTTTCCCAGTATCCAACCAAGACCTCTCTCACTGTAACTTGAGCCATTGCTCCTTGTTCTACCATCTGCCACCACTGAGAACAGCCTCTCTCCAGCCTCTTTGGAACCTCCTTCAGGTAATTGAAGGATGCTGTCAAATCCCCCCTCACTCTTCAATTCTGTAGATTAAAGAAGCCCAAATCCCTCACCCTCTCCTCATAGGTCATGTGCCCCCACCTTGTAATTTTCGTTGCCCTCCATGGGACTCTCTCCAATGTGTCCACATCCTTTCTGTAGTGTGGAGTCCATAATTGGACACACTACTCCAGATGTGGCCTCACCAGTGCCAAATAGAGGGAAATAATCACTTCTTTCAATCACTTCTCCTAACACAGCCCAATATGCTGGTAGCCTTCTTGGCTGTTGACTCATCTCCAGCTTCTCATCCACTGGAATCCCCAGGTCCTTTACTGCACAGCTGCTGCCTAGCTAGTCGGTCCCCAGCCTGTAGCAGTGCTTGTGATTCTGCCATCCCAAGTGTAGGACTCTACAGTTGTCCTCTGAACCTCATCAGATTTCTTTTGGCCCAATCCTCCACTGTGTCTAGGTCACTCTGGACTTTATCCCCTCCCTCTGCCAAGATAGCAAGTCAAAAAGGAGGGGCAGCCACCTGGCCACAGCGATCAACTCTTAGGGTGTGGCTAGATTACAGGGTTTTTTCGAAAAAAATTCACCTGCATCTAGACTGCTGTCATGTTTTCAAAAGTAAATCGAAAGAATGCGGCAGTTTTTTCGACCACAGAACACCTTGTTTTACGAGGAAGAACGCCTTTTTTCGACAGTGCTCTTTCGAAAAAAGGCACTTTGTAATGCAAACTGTGCTGTTTCCAAAGAGAGCATCCAGACTGCCTGGGTGCTCTCTTTTGAAAAAGCGGCTTGTTTTTTCGAAAGTACTGGTTGTCGTCTTGACACTCTTTTTCGAAAGAGGCTTGCAGTCTAGACGTAGCCTTAGGGGCCCTGTGATCAACCGGTTGGTGACCACTGCCCTACCTTCTCCATACGAATCAGGGGTCCTCCTCCATTGCACCTTCCTCCTCGTGTTTCGTCCTGGTATCTCACTTCCCTACTTACGTTAGGGTTTAGGTCTCTGTCTCCCAACAAACCCAGTTTAAAGCCCTCCTCACTAGGTTTGCAAGCCTGCCCACGAAGATGCTTTTCCCTCTCTTCATTAGGTGGATCCCATCTCTTCCTAACAATCCTTCTGCCCAGAACAACATCCCATGGTTGAAGAATCCAAAGCCCTCTCTCCAACACCAGCTGCACAACCATGGGTTTACTTTCATGTTTCGACGAACCCTATCAGGGCCTTTTCCTTCAACAGAGAGAATGGACGAGAACACCACGTGTGCATCAAACTCCTTGATCCTTCCTCCCAGCTCTACATAATCTGCAGTGACCTGCTCAAGGTCATTCTTGGCTGTATCGTTAGTTCCTACACGGAGAAGCAGGAAGGGGTAGCGATCTGAAAGCTTGATCGGTTTCGGAAGACTCTCGGTCACATCCTGAATTCTAGCTCCAGGTAAGCAGCACACTTCTCAAGATTCCCGGTCTGGATGGCACATGGATGACTCTGCCCCTCTTAGGAGGGAGTCCTCGACCACCACCACCCGTCTCCTTCTCTTGGGCGCGGTGTTTGTGGAACCCCTGTCCCTAAGACTGTGCGTCTCATGCCTTCTGGTCCAACGAGTCTCCATTAGATCCCATCCCTCAGAAGACTCTGTCAAAGTGTTTTCCACAGTAGTGCCTGTGCAGAGAGCCAGAAAATGGCTACTTATCTCTGTCAGGATTGGGGATACCTGAATTGTCTGTCTTCTTCTGAGGCCACATGTTGCTAGTTTTCTTCACCGTTCTGTACTGCCCTCTCTGGTTCTGTAGCCTGCTGCGCCTGCAATGTCACACGCTACCTTCTGTCCACTGGTTTCTCTTTGGGTTACCTAGGTATTTAAGGTCCTGCAGTGCTGTGTAGTTGAGTTGGCTGGAAAGCTGCCTAATCATTTCTCTTCATCCTGCTAATAGGACAGTAGGGTTGTGTCTGAATTAAGGATATTAAATATTGATTAATTAATTGGAATTTCCATCGACTGCTTGACTAGTCGATAGGCACTTCCGCATTTCTCCTTTGAAACCGCTGAGGCTCTTGTACATTTCAAAAGAGGAATGCAAAACTTCGCATGCAGTCCTGGGCCAGTGGGAAGTCCCGCTGACTCTGGGCTCCATGAGGATGCTTTCCCTTTGAAATGCACAAGAGCCCCTAGGGCTCTTGTGCATTTCAAATCGGGACCACCTGCATGGAGCTTGGAGACAGCAGGACTTCCCTCTGGCCCCAGGCAGCATGTGGTGTGCCACCTTTTAAATGTACACAGGTCCCCAGCAGGGGCTCTTGTGCATTTCAAAGTGGAAGCACCTGCATGGACCCTGGAGTCAGCAGGGGTTCATGTAGCACTGCTGCTTTGAAATGCCATGCACAGCCGGTGCCAGCTGGGGACTGATCCCAGGCTCCGCGCAGCATTTCCATGGAACCTGGGATCAGCTGGGGACGCCACAGCCGACTCCAGTTCTGCAGAAAGGCTGCACAGAGCTCGGGGTCAGCTGGGTAGGCCCCAGCTGGGGTAGGCTCCAGCTGACCAAGAATTCCATGCGGCGCTGCTGCTGTAAAACGCCGCGGTGGCATTTCAAAGGGACAACACCTCATGGATCCTGGGATCAGATGTGTGGCACTGCCGCCTTTGAAACGCCACCACAGTGTTTCAAAGAGGCAGTAACACACACAGCCCGTACCCGGGCTCTGTGTGGTGCTGCTGCTTTGAAGTATCTACTCTTTCCCCCCACCTTTGCTGATAGAAGCAGCGGAGGGGGGGGGAGGGGGCGGTAGGAGATCGACTCGTCGTATGCTTATCGGATAGTCGATTAGTCCTTAACATCCTTAGTCTGACTGAGAGATTATCTGTCCCACCTCTGCATAGGGCTGACACAAGGACAATGGGGTGTGATCAGTACCTAGGTTTTCTAACTTCATGGTGTGTATTTGGAGAGAGGGGGTAAAGGCTAGATTAAATGTCTAGGTCATCCTCTGCTGATTTGCCTGCTACTGAACTGCAGAAGTAGGAGAAGGATGTAATTAGGAAAATGGGGACTGCTCAAGCTGTTAAGTCAGCTGTTGTGACCTTTGATAAGGGCTAGACTGGCTAAACTTTTTTCTAAGTACAGGGACAAAAACGGTGTGAGAGGATGACAGGGAAAGGGGGACTTAGCAGTGCTCAAAGTTCATCTTACTTGCAAGCTAGCCCTTGGAAGATTCGAAGGATAGCTCCAGCGGCAGCTACGAGGTTAGATGCCCAGACGCTGTGGTATGTGTGTTTCTGAGACAGCTTCGTTCTCAATTGAATGCCTTTTAAAGCAAGGTGGGAAGCAAACTAAAAACCTGAGCTTCGTACACGGGAGCTGTCGGGCAAATCAGTAACAAGGGATTTTTATGCTCTTCGTTGTGAAGAAACCGCAGCAAATGCCAGTTGTGGGATAACTTCTAAGTGTTCTGTGCATCAGGAGGGATAGTAAGGACAGGATGACTTCAGAGCTCATGCTGGATGCTGCTCATGTTTTGTTTCATTAGGGGTCTCCATTGCTGCCTGAGGAATGGTGTCTGGAGGTGCTGCTGCTGGGTTTACGCTACCTTATGCTGAAAGACATGGCTTTTAGTAAGAAGCCATTCAAGGAGCAGGACTTCAGAGATGGAATTTTTGTTTCTGACAAGCCAAGCTCAACCTATGTGCATGAGAACAGAGCATATTTTTCAAGCTTACAAGCAGATACATAATTGCAGAATTTGCAGATTCATAGATTCCAAGGCTGGAAGAGACCACTGTGATCTAGTCTAGTATGCGTGACATAGGCCATGGGAACAACTCCAAAATAATTTCAAGATCAAAGCTTTTAAAACATCCAACCTTAGTTTAAAAAAGAGCCACCCTTGGTTAATTGTTCCAATGTTTAATTACTGTTGTTGTCAAAAGTGTACGCCTTATTTCCTGACTGCCTCCAACTGCCAGCTGGTGGATTGTTCTACTTTTCCTTTCTAGACTGATGAGTCCGGTCTCAAATGTGTGTTCCCATGAGGATACTTTTATAGACTGTAATCAAGTCACTCCTTCGCTTTCTCTTCAAGCCAGCTAGACTGAGCTCCCTGAGTCTATTGCTGTAATGCGTGTTTTCTAATGCTTTAATCTTTCTCATGGCAATTCTCTGAATCCTCTCCAGTTTGCCAATATCTTTCATTGTGGGCACCAGAACTGTACACAGGATTCCAGTACATAGTGCAGTTGTAGAGAGATTAGACAAGGTGGGTGAAGTAGTATCTTTTATTGGACCAACTTCTGTGAATGAGAGAGAGAGTCTTTGAACCACATAGAGCTGTTCTTCAATGAGGCCAATTGTTTAGTATAAATGAGTGGTCCTGTAGCACCTTAGAGACTAACAGAATATATAGTATCATGAGCTTTTATGGGCACAACCCTGCTCCGCTTATCTGAAGAAGTGGGTTGTGCCCCAGAAGCTCATGAAACTAAAATATATGTTAGTCTCTACGTTGCTACAGGACCACTCTTCTTTTTATTTCTCTAAGTTACAGACTAACGCAGCTATCCCTCTGGGTCTTTAGCAAAAGTAGTTAGTGCATATTGTAAGGGATCTTTTAAAGCAGGCTGTCCCATTAACACCTCTGCAGTCATAAGACAGCAAGGGGCAGGAAGTCCCATTAGTGGGTCAGAAGCAGTAAATCCGGTGACTCTGTCTAGTCCAGGATTTTTAATCTAGCAAAGAAATGTAGCTCTCAGGTCGTGGCAGGTTTCCTTTCAGGACAGGGACAGATATGTCAGATAAAGAGAGTTCTCGTGAAAAAGTGTTCATCTGCTCCTACTCGAGATTTCTCTGTTTCTGTATCCCAGGGTCACATTAGCTCTCTTGGCTTACATTCTTTGTTCCTAGCTGGACGCAGATACTTTTTAATGTGGATAAATGTGTATTGTCTGCTTGTGCCCGGTTTACCAAGTGACCCAGAGTGCTGTGAATCATTGACTAGTCCTCGTCACTGTTCACCACTCTCCCCAGTGGATTTTTTTTTCTTCCAGGGAATTAATAAAAAATGTTAAATAGCGTTGGGCCAAGAACCAATTTCCCCAGCTCCTCTCTAGAAACACATCGTGTTGATTCCCCATTTCCAATTACATTTTGAGACCTATCAGCCGGTGTTTAATCCATGTTATATGTGCCATGTTTACCCTAACCTGCCCTTCTCCCCCGAGCAATGTGACAGAGGAGCAGAGTGAGCTTGCACTGCCTTCCTCCGCTTCCCCCGCTGCTGCTGGTGAGTGCGGGAGAGGGGAGCCCCATTGCTACTGCCCCAGGGCTGCCCAGGAACTGTGGGTCCGCTGCCTGGTGGCCAGCCCCTTGTCCGTCCCACCCATGGTGTTTGGGGGAATATGTGCCCCTCACTCCCTCCCCTGAGTCGTCCCTGGAACGGAGAGTGGGCATGGGATGCTCACAATGCAGGCACCTTGATCCCACTTTGCAGAGGCTGTGAAGAACTTCAGCGACTTTTATGTAGCCTTCATTTCTGTGCGTCCTAGAGCAATCTGTAGCGCTTAGCCTGAGAGCCAGCAAGACGAGGCCTGAGTTGAGAGGGAAACATACAGGCTTTGGGCCAGCTAGCAAGGCAAAGATATTTATGTCCTCTGCTGCTATCTGGTACTCCAAGAATCACGAGGTCTGGTCAGGGTCCCAGATTGCCAGTGAATTTGTGAAGCACTGGTATTCACCATCATCTGATCAAGTGGGCAGAGTTCAGCAGCTCTCAAAATGCTACTCACTGTCCATCTGCATCACTCCAGGCTCTGACCCCGGCTGCACTTAGACATGGCTGGAAAGGAAACCACTTTCTTTTCTGTCTTCCAATCATAGTGGAAACAGATAAGGAAATGTTTCCAGCTGGGCCAGTATGGGTCGAGGTTGAGCCATTTTACGTTTCTTGGAGGAGGTTGTAGTTCTGCTGGTGGTCAGCTCTTTTCCTGCATGAAATGAGCCCTGATCAGCCCTGCCTCAGTCTTGCCTTTTACCAGTGACAGGGAGGGAAGGTGAGACAAGGACCCAGATCCCATGTCTCCCTGCTTGAGTAGGTTAGCAGCCCTGAACACTGGCACCCTTCAGTAAGCATGGGAGAAAAGTTGAGGGGCAGCCATTCAAAGTGACAGCCTTTCCTGTGTCTTAAATCTGATACTGTATTTCCCTTTAGGTCATGGTTATTTTTCCCTTCAAGTGCATCTCCTAGGCTATGTCTACACTGGCGCAATCTTGCGCCAGAAATATGCAAATGAGGCTAAGCGTGGAATATCGCGGAGCCTCATTTGCATATCTAATGAGCGACCATTTTTGCAGAAGAGGCTCTTGCTCCAGAAGGAGCGTCTACACTGCCCCTTCTTGCGCAAGAAAAACCCTCTTGCACAATGCCGCTATGCTGATTATTTTCAGGAATAACGGCATTGAGCAGGAGGGGCAGTGTAGACAGCTCCTTCTGGCACAAGAGCCTCTCGCAAAAATGGCGGCACATTAGATATGCAAATGAGGCTCGGTGATATTCCACACTTAGCCTCATTTGCATATCTCTGGCGCAAGATCGCACCAGTGTAGACATAGCCCTAGTGTATAAGTTACCTGCCTCATATTACTTGTATCTTGTGATTAACTTTTCAAAGGTCTCTTACAAGTGTGCTGATTTGATCCACTCATGGGCTACGTCTAGACTGGCATGATTTTCTGCAAAATGCTGTTAACGGCGGCAGCAGCATGGAGTGGCAGGGGGCTCTCCAGGCGTGGGATCATGAGCTCACTGTCTGCCAGCCCCTATTGAATAGTCGTGCAACTGCTAAAATTTGATGTGGTTACATGACTATTCAATTACATGCTAATTAATATGCTTAGTATTTGGCTGCGTCTAGATTGGCATGATTTTTCCGCAAATGCTTTTAATGGAAAAGTTTTTCCGTTAAAAGCATTTCCACAAAAGTGTGTCTAGATTGGCACGGGTGCCTTTGTGCAAAAAGTGCTTTTGCGCAAAAGCATCCATGGCCAGTCTAGATGTGATTTTGCGCAAGAAATCCTCGATCGCCATTTTCGCCATCGGGGCTTTTTTGCGTAAAACAGTTCTTCCCTGTCTACACTGGCCCTCTTGCGCAAGTATTCTTGCACAAGAGGGCTTTTTCCCGAGCGGGAGTGTGAAAGTATTTGCTCAAGAAGCACTGATTTTGTACATTACAAAGTCAGTGCTCTTGCGCAAATTCAAGCGGCCAGTGTAGACAGCTGGCAAGTTTTTGCGCAAAAGCGTCTGCTTTTGTGCAAAATCTTGCCAGTCTAGACGCAGCCTTTGTGTTTACTGAATTTTACCCTGCCCCACCCTTGCTGTTTTCTTGGAGGAAGGAGGCAAGACTCCAAATCAGCATCTGTAGTTGTCCCCACCCACACTTGACAGGTCACAGCTTCAAATGTATGGCACCAAGAATGACTGACACAGGTCACTGTGACTTGCCACACAATCTGTGGTGAACAGACTAGTGCCTGTACTATGGCAGCTGTTCTGGCCCCCAGCCTGAGATACCAGTCTCCAAAACCCATCACGGGAGTGTCTGTCCCTTTCCAACAGACCCTCGGAAAGTGAGATTCCTTACATTGGTAGAGCTTTCTCAGCTCAACAGTGCTTCATTAACAATGATAGTAACTGCACATCTGTTGAGACAGAACCTGGCCTTTCCCTGAACTATGCAGTACAGACAAAGCACAGGGGAACATAATCAGGAGCCTGCCATCTGCCATAATCTTACTCTACGTACCAAGTGGTGACCCATATCTTCTTGCAGATTTTGTCACAGGCTAAGTGCTGACGATGACAAAAGACCAGGTAGCCGTAGGACTGGTGCACAAGCATAAACCACCGTTTCTCATCACACAGCTTCCATGGAGTGGGCATGCATACAGCAGTCTCTCCCATAGTTTGGCAGACGCTGCAGCACTGGATTTACTGCCTGGCACAGGAAGATTATGAGAGATGAGTGCATTGTTCACCTTCCCAAGGAGGCACGCAGACACCATGGCGGTGGGTATGTGTGGCTTTCCTGGTGCAGGCTGATACATCACTTCTGTCCTCTTGATGTTAGTTGTGAGACCAGCCTTACCATACTCCGCTAGGTGTCAGACTTTAAGCTGTGACTAAAGGGAGAGGCTTCCCTCCATTCGCTCTGATTCACAGGGTGATCCTTTGGGTCAGGGAGTTCCGTGATACTGATAGCCCCAGCATGGCCCCACCAGCATTGGTTCCCGGCCCTGTTTGAGCTCTCAGTGGAGCGTCCCCTGACCCTCCCCCTGTACCTGTACCTGATCTCTCAGGAGTTGGGCAGGCTGCGGCTCCCTGCACCTCATGGCATGGAAGCTCCGTGGCTGACCGCTGTGGAGAGGCAGTGCTTGGACCGAGTTCAGGCAGTCCTTCTGGGGAGTCATAAACTTCTACAAGGGCCTGCCAAAGTGGATGCGCTTCATCCTTTGGTCAGAGGGTAAGGGATTCCCCCTATGGAGGTCCCAGTCCTGGCTATTTTGGATTACCTCCTGGACTTTAGAACCCAGGGCCTTGCCCCCTCCTCCGTTAGGGTGCACCTGGCAGCCGTCTCAGCTTTCCACTCCGGGTGACGGGATAAGTCCATTTTCACAGACCCTATGATTCATTGCTTCTCTAAGGGGTTGGACAGGATATACCCCCCAAGTGTGTAAGCCCTGCCCACCTGGGACCTTAACCGGATGCTCACTAGACTCATGGTCCCCCCTCGAGCTGTTGGCAACATGCTCCCTTTTGCACCTGTCCTGGAAGGTGTCCTTCCTCATGGCCATTACCTCCATCAGGCGGGGCTCGGAGCTGTGGGCATTAGCTGCGGACTCTCCGTATACGGTCTTTTTCAAGGACAAGATTAGACTTCACCCCCATCCCATGTTTTTGCTCATGGTGGTGTCTCATTTCCACGTTAATCGAGATATATTTCTGCCGTTTTTTATCCAAAACTTCATGGTCCTGGGGCAGAGCAGGCTCTACATACCCAGACATTAAGCAAGCCTTAGCCTTTTATTTGGCTAGCACAAAACTTTTTCTGTAAGTCCCCCCAGTTATTCATGTCCATACCTGGCAGGATGAAGAGCCTGCTGGTGGCAGCCCAGCATATCTCATCTTGGATCGCTTCCTGTACCAGGACATGCTACGAGCTGGTGCATGTGCCAGCTCCGCCCATCACAGCCCATTCAACCAGGGCCCAAGCTGCTTCTGCTGCCTTTGTGGCCCACGTGCCCGTTGTAGAAATCTGCAGGGCAGCCTCCCGGCTGTCCGTGCATACTTTTGTACACCACTATGCCATCATGCAGCAGGCCAGGGATGACGCAGCGATGGGCGGGGCAGTGTTGCAGTCCGTCTCTCTATAGTCTCCGACCCCGCCTCCTGGGGTTTTAGCTTTGGAGTCACCTACATGCAATGGACAAGAGCAAGCACTCGAAGAAGAAAAAACGGTTACTTACCTTGTAACTTGTTCTTCGAGCTGTGTTGCTCATGTCCATTCCATATCCCACCCACCTGCCCTGCGTCGGCGCGTTCCTGGGAGAAGGAACTGGGGGTGGAGGGCCAGCAGGGGTAGTTATGTGCCGCTGTAGTGGTACCACTCCAGGGGGCTTCCCTGCTGGCCCAATGGGTACCGCTATGGGAAAACTCTGCCACAGTCTGTGCACGCACCTACATAGAATGGACATGAACAACACATCTCAAAGAACAACAGTTACGAAAGGTAAGTAACCGTTTTTTCTCTCTGCTTTCCTTTTCAAAAAGGTTATTGCCTCTGTTCCCATCTGAGCTGCAGATGGATTGGGGCCAGAAGAGAGATGCAGATCACAGATTAGAACCAGGAAAAAATTATTGTAATCCACTCACTGCAGCCCTGCTGGATCCACAGGCACAGAGCTATTTCCCGCCAGATCCATCAGTGGAGCTTTGCACTTACTCAGCTTACTCAGAACAAGCCACCTATGTAAATAGGTGAAACATTCACGCAGGAGGAGAAACTGGAACCAGAAGAGTGTGATTCAGAATTAAAGGACATGCATTTTCTGGATGAAAATGTGGGAAACATCTCAGTATCATCACCAGTGGAACATGCCATAGCCTTTCATGAGTTAATATCTTAAATGTCAAACCCATTAGCTATCCCTTCTGTTAAAACGTGATGATCGCTCCACAATATCTTCAAATTAGAGGGGCAGTGATTAAAGAGTCATTAGTCTCTTATTAGATAGATTGCTTTAGGGAGCAAATGCACTCTGGAAAATTCCCTCAACCACTCAGCCTATCTGAGAAGGCAGATGAATTATACCAGTTTCCCTCAAGGAAGACTTGCTGTGTTTCATTCTCAGCCACTTCCTACTTTGTTGGTGGTTGACGAGGCACTTTCTACATCAAAAAATGCCCAAGATCACTGTAGAAGATTAGTCCGTACGCTAGGGGGGTTGTTCTCCCTCCACCCCTACGGTTTATTACAGAACACACAAAAAAACAAGGCGTCACTCCGGCGTGAC
>JANRFK010001158.1:387986-399779 GCA_030068395.1 Apalone spinifera | reverse complement strand
TTATAGACCTCTATCATATCCCCCCTTAGTCTCCTCTTTTCTAAGCTGAAAACTGCAAGTCTTTTTAATCTCTCTTCTTATGGGACCCGTTCCAAACTCCTAATCATTTTGTTGCCTTTTTTTAGATGAGGTAGCCACATCTGTAGCAGTATTCTAGATGTGGGCGTCCCATGGTTTTATATAGGGGCAGTAAGATATTCTCTGTCTTATTCTCTATCCCTTTTTAATGGCTCCTAACGTTTTATTTGCTGTTTTGACTGCCACTGCACAATGAGTGGATGTTTTCAGAGAACTATCCACAGTAACTCCAGGATCTCTCTTGAGTAGTTGTAGTCAAATTAATCCCCATCATGTTGTATGTATAGTTGGGATTATTTCTTCCAATGTGCATTACTTTACATTTTCCACATTAACTTTTATTTGCCACTTTGTTGCCCAATCACTTAGTTTTGTGAGATCTTTTTGAAGCTCTTCATAGTCTGCTTTGGTCTTAACTATCTGGAGCAGTTTGGGATCATCTGCAAATTTTGCCACCTCCCTGTTTCCCCTTTTCTCTAGATCATTTATAATAAGTTGAATAGGATGGGTCCTAGGACAGACCCTTGGGGGACCCCACTAGTTACCTCTCCCCACTTGGAAAACTGACCATTTATTCCTACCCTTTGTTTCCTGTCTTGTAACCAGTTCTCAATCCATGAAAGGACCTTCCCTCTTATCCCATGACAACTTACTTTGCTATAGAGCCTTTGGTGAGGGACCTTGTCAAAGGGTTTCTGGAAATCTTGAAACCACCAGTCTCTGGCAGCCTTCCAGGCTTTGGGCTCTCTAGTCAGGTAGCAGACAAACCAGTGCTGGATTCTTGGGGTATCCCTGATCCCGACCAGCCCCTATCCACTGAACACTCATAGGGACCAGCCTGCAGGTCTTTAAGGACCCATACTTCAGCTTGTAAGAGCCAACTCCAGTACGGCAGTTTGCGGAAGACCAGAGCATGGAGGTTGCATTGTAGTGAAACCAAGAAGGGGGTGATTGTCAGAGAACAGAATTCAGCTGATAGGGAGAGTCCTGGACAATCCGGTGACATACAATTCCAAGTCCCCCGTGCGTTCTACAGACCAAAGCAAGGACCTGCTTACGTAGCAGCGCTTCTCTCCCCCAGTGCTGGCACCAGCATTTCCAGCCAAGCCTCCTGAGACCCTGAGCAAGCTGGCTGCCCCTCTGCTGCCATGGGCAGGGAGGCTAGGGTGTCTTTCAGATCTCTGACTGCACCTCAAGATGGGGGGGTCTCTCTTCCCCCAGCCTGGCTGCTTGCTTCTTCCTGTTACTTTTCTCTCAATTCACAGCCCTTCATTAGCATTGGGTGCAGCCTCGGGAGCGGAGCCCCCAGGCAGCGCTGCACTGCAGTGCCCGACAAACGGCTCTCTCCCCGTGGCTCGTGGCCAGTCCCTGAGCAGCCCGGAAGAGATAATGCTTGGTGTTTGCACGCAACTCCTTCCACAGCATCTCCTCGGGGTGACATTGGTGACCAATGGGACACACGTCTGTTTGAGACCTCACACAACAGGCTTTGTGGCCTGGACCCAGGAGGTTCTCGTCCCCTCAGGCACCCTCTCTGTGCCACTCACCCAATGGCACTAAGAGGGTCCTGGCCCAGCCCCTCCTGTTGATGCTTTTGGCCCAGTTTCCTGGTAGTGAGTGCAGCCCAGTGCTGCTCCTGGGTGTCCCTGCGTGACTGTGTCCTGGTGTGTGGCGTTCAGGGCAGCGTGGGGTGCAGGTCACCTGCTGCTTGCGGGTTGGATTAAGCGAGATCACTATAACCTGAGGCCATTACATCACCCGTTGAGGATGTGGGTGACTCAGCCAAAGATTATGGCCTCCTAGAAGAGGGGGAGGGGCTGTGGCCCGCAATGTGCAGGAGCTCGGGCAAGATGAGCATGTTGGTCCCTGCTGGCCCTAAGGTCTGTGAGTCTGTGCCCAGGACCTACAGACCCCTCCTATGGGGAGGCCAAAGTGAGCATCAGGCTTGTCTCTGGTTCCTCCCATTAGGGCTGCACGAAAGGGTGTCATAGCAACAAGAAGCCCATGGAGCCCAACCTGCCAGAGGAGACCTCAGATGAGCTGAAGGCCAAGTCAAGCCCAGAACTCATCATCCAAAGCCCAAAATCAGCAGAGAAGATGCAGCGTGAAAGGCCAAGGTGAGTCAGACCCTGGCCATGTGGACAGCCCTGCCCTGCCTCCTCTCAGGATGGGGCAGGGATGGTTAATCCAAGTGGTGAGGAAACTACGTTGCTTTTTTGTTGTGTTGCATGTGGTTGTTCTTTCCAGCTCTGATGAGCCAAGACACCCACTGCCGATGAAAGTGTCCAGGTCCCTGGAGCAAGCCCTGGAGGAGCTGCAGCTGTCCTCCAAAGATCAGTGCCCTGAGGGAGGTTCCTCGTGCAGGGGTGAGAAGATGGGGAAAGGCCTGCTGGGGTGATCTGGGCTGTGCATTCTGGGATGCATGGAGGGTGCCCAGCTCAGAAACAGGCATGTGTGCCTTGTAGAGGGACGGCAGGCCAGTGAGATTGTCTGCCAGCGTGGAGCTGTGCACTGGGGGGGCTCTGGTCCTGCGTGATGGGGGTGCGAATGAAGACCTCTGAGGGGATGTCGGAGCCGTGTAAAGAGCTCTGTGCTCTGTATGTTGATTACAGCAGAGGCTGCTCCGGAGGTCAAATCAGGCACCACCTGTAAGAACTCGGGCTGTAAGGCGGTGAGTTGCATTCGTGGCTCTTTGTGTTGCGAAGTCCAGGTCAGTGTCCCAGGCTGTGGGGAATCAGCTCTCCGAGCTGCAGCGCTCTGGACACCCACCCCCTTCCCTGCAGACTTCAGCTCCACGCCCTGCACTGACACAGACCAGCGTTCTGCGGGGGAGTGTCTTGTGTTCTTGCTAGTCCTCCGCCAGGGCAGTGACTGGAGCAGCTGGGGCTGACGGCTGAGATATCGAGCGGTTTTCTTCAGCCTCCACAAAGCTTTGCGTGGAATCTGCTGGCCTCACAGCCAAGCTGGTGTCTCCAGTCCCGTCACTGAAATCCAACAGGCTCCAGTAAAGCTCTTACTGGCCCTTGGCCTCATCTGCACGGCAGAGAGCAGTTCTGTGACACCAGCGTTGCACACTGAGGGCCGGAGCTAGAGCAGGGGCGCTCCCGGAAACACACTCCTGGGTGCCTGGCACTGTCCTACCTACTGGCACCGAGACCTCTGGCGAGAGAAAAAAGAGGCTCTGCCGCCTCAGTAGGGAGCCAGCTGGCTGCTCGCCTCTATACTAGAGGCTCACGCACAAAGCTCTGGATCTCCCAGTGCAGCGGGGGGCGAAGGGAGCTCTCCAGGGGCTGGAGGGGGGAACTGATAAGCATGAGCGTGGGGCCGTGCAGTGCAGTGGGACTGAGGGGCCAGGGTGGAGGAGGGAGCATGACCAGCACTCACACCCATGTGAGGAAGAGGAACTGGGCCGCAGAGCAAGGTGAGAGCAGGGAGCTGAGTGTCTATCTCTGTCCCTAGCCCCGGACTTTGCACCTCCCATCCTATCTGCATGGGTCCTTCCTGAGCAACTTGCCCAAGGCCTACGAGGGTTGGCAGAGGCCCCTCTCCTGTATGCAGCACCCCACCCTATCCCTCTGCAGAACCAGGTCCCTGCTCACAACCTTGGGAAACCAACCTCCCTTCAGCTTTACCTCTAGACCTTAGCCCTGCTCAATAGCCAAGTGATGCTGTTGCCTTTGGCACGGGTTTACCAGGCAGCCTCCACCCTCCCCGGGCTACACTCGAGTCCCTGTCAGACCCTACTCAGAAAAGCCTGCCCAGGCCACTTCACAGCTGTCAAAAATGCCTGGAAAAAGCCCCGCCAGAAACTCCACTCTGGACGCAGCAGCATGGGATGGGGCTTCCAGCTGGGTTCAGACTCCTCTGAATTGTTGAGGGGAGAGTGGGGCAAGGCACAGTTGAGGGGTCTGGAGGCTCCAGCTGTGTCCTGCAGGCCACAGTGGTGACCAGCTGTACTTTAGGAAAGAATAATTCTCCACCTTCCCCTAGCGGTGCAGGTTGGGTTTCCTCTTCAGCAGCATGCGGGGCTGACCAGTGCCACTGCCTCTTCCCCGCAGATCTATAAGGGGCCAGAGAATGAGAGGGAGGCATGTACTTTCCATCCAGGAACTCCTGTCTTCCATGAGGGGTAAGAAACATCCTTTGGAACTGCAGGGCTGCTAACATTCTAATTGCACCAAATCAGCAGCCCTGCCCTGCCTCTGCCCCCAGTTGCGCCATCCCCTCTCCGTCCATTGTTCGCTCCACCCCACTCACTTTCACTAGGCCGGGATGTGTGTGGGAGGGGCTGAGCGCTCTTGCCGGGAAGGTGTGTGGGAGGGGTGAAGGCTCTGGCCAGGAAGGTGTGTGGGAGGGGCTGAGCACTCTTGTCGGGAAGGTGTGTGTGGGGGGGGCTGTGGCTGGAGGGTGTGGAGGAGGGTTGAAGGCTCTGGCACGGAGATGAGGAGTGCAGAGCTCTAGGTCATTATACCCCTAACAGCCTAGATCTCCCATCCGCCCTGGACTTGTGTCCCCCTTTCTGGCATTCCCAGATTCATTTGTTTCTTGCTCTGTCCCCAGTATGAAGTACTGGAGTTGCTGTGGCATTAAAACTACAGACTTTAGCACGTTCCTGGAGCAAGAGGGCTGCACCACTGGGAAACACAGCTGGCTACAGAAGGAGGTTTGTGAGCCTGCTAGGAGCCCTGCTGCCGCAAGACTCAGAGCCGTGAACAGGAAGCCCAGGAGTCTGGAACAGGGACTACTGCTCATTCTGGGATGGGAATGGGGGCCAAACGAGTTCTTAAAATACCCCATGCAACAAATGTTCTGGTTGTAGTGTGGTGCTTGAGTGTGGGCATTACACAAGCCTCCTTCCTGATCCGCCCCACGGACAGAAACACACAGGCCTGCCAGCGAGGGTCAGGGTGCTTGGCAAAAGGTGTAGGGGCCTTGCACAGATAATCCCTCCTGCTGGAAGAGCGGGACTGGCCAGTCCTACGCAGGCTTAGTGCAGACCCTGGAGGGAGACAAATGCCCGCTCCTGTCGCTTACTGACGAATGCGTCACCTGGCCCAGTGCCGAGGTCACCGACGCTATGGATGCAGCACAGGCCTTTGAAGAGGCAAACCGCTGCGCAGGTGTGAGCGCAGGGGATAAGCCACACTGTGGTGCCCATGGAAACCAGCGCAATAGGCCAGGCTGTGGGGCGGTAGTAGCATTTCCGGCGATTAGCAAATGCAGCTCTTTCACCACAGGCTGCCTTAACATCACCCTGGGCATGTCACGTCCTGGGGGGCTTTTTAAAATGAGGGTGAATTGCAGCTCTATATTTTTGAACACATCCCTGAACCTCTGATCCTTTTCCAAACTTTTCTTCAACATTTCCCCGGTTTGAAGTCAGGCCTGAGCAGCTGAGCCCGGAAGGCAGAAATGCCACCAGGCAATCTCATAGCAGTGAGCTGAGAAGTCAGGGCATGTCAGCAGAAATGCACCGGCCCAGGCAATGCAGAGGATGAACAGGCGCCACACGGAGCTGGATCCGTTTCAACAGGCCAGGGGACTGAGGAAGCTGCCGCAAAGCGGGAAAGCACTTTCAAGCTACCATGGAGCCAGCCAGTGCAAAGGGCCCCCATGCCCCACCCTGTTTTTTCCCTTGAAGGTTTGCAGTTCAGGACTGACCAGATCCAGCCCAGCTTAGCTGTTACAATGCCAGGCCAGTGCATGCTTGCCCTTTGAAACTCCTGCTGTTCCCTCTTCCCCGCCGCCCATCTGAGTGCTGCATGGTATGCGCCCCCACTGGCACTGCACCTTTTGGAAAGCAGGCAGTGCCATCGGACCAGGCCAATTGTGTCTGGGGCAGCTGATGGAGCGTGAGGCACAACCTGTCAGTTCCCCACTGGAAGGCAGCTCTCCTTCCGGCCCTGCAGATGGGGCGGGCTGAAAGTGCAGCCCAGCCTTCTAACACCCGAGAAGCCCCTGGGGGTGACCAGTAGCACAGTCAAGCAGGGCTAATTAGCCAGGGAAAGGCACTGAGCCCAGCCCTTCCCTGCCAAGGCCCCACTGCTCAGATGGGCTGGTAGGTAAGTACAAGAAGCTGGGGGCTATGGCAGAAGGCCTCCTCTCTGCTCTCTTTCCCTCTCTGGAGATGATGCCCCCTGTGGCTAGAAGGGAAAGATCTGCTAGCCCAGTGTCTGCTCTGGGCAGGGCCCCAGCCGCCTGGCTGAGCAGGAAAGGTTTCTCAGGCTATGGCCATTTGGGTGTGGCAGGCTCTGCTTTCAGACACTTGGATGCAGCGTTTCTATGCCAGGTGCCCTTCACACCCTCTCTGGACAGGCAGCCTGCCACGGAGGCGCTGAAAGCAGAAGCCTCTCAGCATCCCCACACCAGACATTTCTGTAGCTACGTGCCTGAGGCTGAGTTGAATTACACTTGCTCCCTAGCAGGACTTGGTTCAGAGGTGCTGCCCCCAAAGCAAGACAGAGCTGGCGAGAGGCTGGGCGTAGGAACCCCTGGGAGGACAATGGGAACATAACTGCTCTGTGCTCCTGCAGACAGGGCTGGGATCCGCGCTGCAACCTGGGCTGGACTTACAATGCAAAGAGCCCCGTCTTCCATTGACATGCTGGGCGGGGACTCTCACCCTCAGCGAGCGGGCTGGAAAGCGGCTTTTCTGCCCTGGGGGAGGAGCTACTGGCAGGCTCCCGGGGGCTGGAGGCTGCCTCAGTAACAGGCTCCTTTCCTCACCAGGATAAGAAGCTGGTGTCTTGTCGACAGGACTGGCATCAAACCAGCAGCCAAGTGGTGGTGACGATTTATGCCAAGAACCCACTGCCGGCACTCAGCTGCGTGACGGCCAGTCGCACTGTGGTACGTGTGGTGCAGGGCGAACAGATCTAGGCGCGCCCAACACTGTCCTGCTGCGTGCTAGTCCTCAGGCAGCCGGCACCCTTTGAATGCTCATGCTCCCGCACAGGTGCTCCCCCACCCACCCCTTCCAATCCAGAGCTTGTGCTCCGGAGAAGGAAAATGCAATGTCCCCTCGGCTCTGTCCGTGCTGCAGGGGGTTGCCACCTGGCTCAGTTCTTGTGGGATAACCCCGAGATTCGTAGGGCTGCCCTGCTTCCTCCTGAAGGGCTCAGCCCACATCTCAGGCTGGCTGCGAGACTAGCTGAGCTGCTGCTCAGAGCATTGCAGCTGTGGCTGAGAGCGGCTGGCCAGCATGGCGGTGCCTTTGCCAGTCTCTGGGGTGAGCGAATTCTGGGCCAAAGCATTAACATCTAGTCACACAATAGTGCAAAGTTCTGCAAGCTTTGTCCACGAACTTCTGCGGCTCCAGCACGGCAGTGGGCGCCCAGGCTGCTGGCTGCACTGAGCTGGGAGATTACCCTGAGGCTCCCACTTCCTAGAGGGACTCGGCAGTGAGGCTGCACTGGAGCCTAAGGGCTGAGTCTGCCCCAGAAACACCCTAGAGCCCAGCCCCATTGCACCAGGCACATCAGCCATGGCTGGGCAGGTTCAGAGCCAAGTGTGGAAGGGTTTTATGGGGGGTTCCAGGTGTGGGTGAGAGATTTCTGGGTGCAGGCAGCTCAGAGGGAATCTGGATGGACAAGGGCTCAATCTGGGTGGAGGGGCAATGGGATTCCACAGGGAATCCTGTGAAGGTGGCTGGCGTTCAGCAGGGGTGGGGCCTGGGTGTAGGGGGCTCAGTGGGGGGATCTGAGTCTTGGGAGAGTGGGGTTTGATGGGGTGGCGGTCCAGGTGCAGCTGGCTGGGGCTCAGTGGGGTGAGAGTCTGCGTGTGGGGGACTCATAGGAGGGGTCCAGATGCAGGGGGTAGGGCTTGTCCAGGTGAGGGTTCAATTGACCTGCTTCATGGTGGAGCTCCAGCTGCTGTCAAGGGGGTGCCACATGCCCGGCTCCCACTTCTTCTCACCATTTCCCGGTCCCCATCCCTTCTCTGCCTCCTCCCCTCACTCCCACATGTCCCTCGTCCTGCTGATTCCACCCCTTCCTGCTCCACTGCCTCTGTCCCCCACCCCGTTTGCCAAGCTCCACTGGGGTGCAGAAGGCTCCCAGCATGCAAAAGGGGAGCATGACTGGCACTAGGACCCAGAAGGCTATGTCAACTGGGCAGCTCTGCACTTGCAGAAGTGAGGGGCAAGGGCACCTAACCCCATATGGCCCTCTCCATACCTCACCCCTGCTTGGGGGCCAATGTCCCCCAACTCCACCCATGGTAATTTCTCCACCCCCCCCTGTTCCGGTGCAGCTTTCTCCTGCTTTTCTGCAGGGCAGCACAGGAATTCTACATGGGGAGCTGTTCTATGGGGTCAGGACCCCTCCCAAGTGCTATGGGGGCTCCAGCCCTGGTGCAGGTCTGTCACTGCCTCGCAATGTGTGCATGGAGCTGTGCACAGAGGAGACAAGGTGGGTTAAAGTGGCCATCAGAATGCCAGGCTGGGTCAGAGCAATGGTCCATCTAACTCAGGGTCCCTCCTGTCCAACATGACCAGTGCCAGGTGCTTCACAGGGTGATCCAGCCCATTGGCCAGTTCCTAGCAAAGAGGAACTTTCAGTTGTCCAAGGTCACAACAGTCCAGCTCAGCCTGTGACATTCAATTGATCACCAAAGTTAGCAAAAGCTGAAGACAAATAGACTGCTACAAATGGGACTTTTGCGTCACAGTCTGTGCTCAGGGCTGCTGGAACAGTCAGGATTGGTTTAATGGGCTAAAAGATTCTAGAAAAGGGAGGAAATTCATGTAGCCAAAATGTGTCAACATGTGTTTTACTTGGTTGATGCTAATAAGCTGAGGTTGCTCCTCCCCTGGAATGTTGTTGATTGAGCAGAGAAGAGAGGGGTCATTGAACAGTGCACAGGGTGGACTTAAAAGATCCCTGGAGCAGAGACGAGGCGCCTTTCGTTTGATAGTTTTATATTGTAGCTAACGCTGGTGATGTAGGACCCTAGACTCAAGTAGTTCTGCAGCTCCTCCTAGCACAGACTGACACTGGTGCCCCAGGGTAACAGCATGGCTTGCCTAGCACAGCCTTCACTCAGCTCCTGGATGGGGTCTGGCTTGTCCTCCAGCTAGTGGCCCTGGGACGTTAGTCTCTCTGCAGCATTAATGACATTATGATGCTGAGCCTGTTTTGACCCATTTAATGGAACCCCACAGCAGCATGCTCAGTGGGCCCCACCTGCAGCCCTCTCCTTTGCATGCGGAGTTCAGTGACTTCTGTCCCACATGGTCATATTCCTTCCTCTGCATCTCTGGGTGTGTCTAGACTGCACCCCTCTGCTGGCAGAGGGATGCAGATTAGGTGAAATTGCTAATGAAGCGGGGATTTAAATATCCCGCGCTTCATTAGCATAAAAATGGCTGCCGCTTTTTTCCAGCACGGAGCTTTGTCGGAGAAAAGCGTCAGTCTGGAGGCTGATCTAAGCCTTTTCCGATCGATCCCTTATGCCTTGTAAAACGAGGTGTACAGGATCGATCGGAAAAGGCTTTCTTTAGCGATGGATCAGCCTCCAGACTGCCGCTTTTCTCCGACAAAGCTCCGTGCCAGAAAAAAACGGCAGCCATTTTTATGCTAATGAAGTGTGGGATATTTAAATCCCCGCTTCATTAGCAATTTTGCCCAGCCTAGATATACCCTCTGTGTCCTGAAACTCTTCCGCTTCTCAGCTGATTCCCGCATGAGTGGTTCTGGTTTGGAAGCCCTCTCTTAGTAGCAGGGAAGTTGAAGCCTTAACCCCCAGCCAGCCTGGCCCAGCACAAAACTCTGGTGCCAGGGGGATTAGTGAGTGTGCCTTGGCATTGCTAACATCTCTGGAAGGTTTCAGATCTCACGTGCTTTAGACTTTGGCTGCCAGGGAAGGTGCAGGGAACAGTTACTGTGCAGTGTGTCGTCACGGCAAGGAAAACAATTCTTCATTCAACGTCCACTGCAGCTCTCATGATGGTTTTGCCTTTGGCTGGTTTGTCGCATTCGGTATTATTACAATTCCTCCACACACATCTTTGATAACTTGGTGTTAAGACGCCTCTGTAGTAAGGATCAGATCATCCACCTCCTGCTTCCCCTGAAGCTCTCTGTGCACTCAGACTCCTCTTCCTGAGCTCCCAGCCCTGATCTTAATTAGGCTCCATAGCCCACTGCTGCAATCTGTACATAACAAGCTAATGCATGATTCTGTAATGCAGCATCTGCCTGGGATCCCGCCCCAGCCTCACCTCCTGGAGAGTACGCAATGCACTTCAGATGCTGCAGGGCTGACGTTGCGCAGAGAGCGTCAGGCTGGGCAGGAGATGGATTTTCAGATCCTTACTACAGAGACCTGAAATGGGGTCGGGGGACTGGCCTGTGGGGATGCAAACATCATGGTATCAGGCTGTTTAGTCTCAATATAAAGTGCTGCCCAGTGCAGGGGAACAGACCTGCCTGAGGGCCCTTTCTCTGATTCTGTGCAATTACCAAAGGCAGGTCTGGGTGGTGACACCGTCCCTTGGCTGCGTGGCTTTGTGCTCGCTCCCCAGCTCTGCAAACAGCATCGATCCCTTTGGCCTTGTTAAGAGATCTCTCTCTCTCTCTCTCAGATTGGCGTCCATGTCACATTTGACGGTGACAGGGTTTTCCAGGCCAAGATGGAGCTCTGGGGGGTAAGGTTTCTGTCTTATTCCAGCAAGCTGTGGGTGGAAAGGGGCTGGATGCTGCGACCAGGTGCCAAGATGTAGGTTCACAGATTCCAGTGTCAGAAGAGACATGACGATCAGAGGCCACGTGTGTGTGTGTAGGAGAAACAAAGGGTCACAAGCCCCCCAACACTGTGGAGGGAGAGGCAAGGGGCCAGAAGTTGGTGACTAGCAGGGGGCCTGGCACTAGGAGCTGGGGTGGGGCAGGAAGTGAAGCAATGCAGCTGGGAGCCAGCAGAACAGAGCGGGTTGGGACCACATCACCCTGCTTCCTATAGCCACTGCTGCGTGCAGGGGGCAGCAACTCCTGCTGCCCCAGTAGTCCCCCAGGCCACATGGCTTGGGGAAAGGATGGAGTGGGGGTGGGGCAGGAGGCAGAGTAGGAATGGGGACTTGGGGAAAAGGGTGGGAATGGAGAGGGGGTGGAGCACAGGCAGGAAGCAGCAGGGTCGGGCTGAGATGGGAATTATCCTGGGACCTGAACCCTCCTCAGGACAGCCGGTCCCTGGGATAGGGGTGGCACAAGGGAGGAGTCACATGCGGGGCAGTCACATGGCTGGTGCCCCCAGGGGCGGACTGGCCCAGGAGGATACTGGGAATTTCCCTGTGGGCCGTCCTCCGAAGGGCCAGCTGGCAGCTGCTATAGGAGAAGGGGGATTGTGACGGGGTGCCAGAGCCCCGCACTTTAAATTCCCCAGTGCCGGCCATGTACGGGGCACGGTGGGGCTGAGGGAGCGCATGCGCAGCGTGCTCAAATGCCGTGCAACAGCTGAGAGGGGAGATGCCTGGGCGTGGCGTGATGTCATGGCCCAGGACTTTAAAACCGCCCGGCCCAGAGCTGCACCGCGCGACCCAGCTCCAGGCCCAGCAAGTGGTCTGGAGTCCTGGAAGCAGCTGGGGCCAGGGCTTTGGGGACTTCTAGGGCCCGATCACAGACTCCAGCGCCGCAAACTGGAAAGGAAGAAGGTGGGAGGGGAGGGGGAAAATAGGGGTGGGAGAGGAAGGGGCTTGTCCTGAGGGGAGGGGGCAGCGCAGAA
>JANRFK010001158.1:336757-347662 GCA_030068395.1 Apalone spinifera | reverse complement strand
CCCCGAAGGGCCACCCAGCTGGCAGCCGTGTGGGGCTGTGCGTACGGGCCAGCCAGGTGGGCAGCCTCTGCCATCCAGGTTGGCAGGAAAGCCTCCCTCTTCCTCTCACGTATATTGTGGAACACACAACATGCTGCCACCACATGCAGAATATTGTGCTGGGAGAGGTCGAGGCGGGTGAGGAGGCATTTAAATCGTGCTTTGTCGGCCGAAGGCCCCCTCAACCACAATGCGGGCCCTGCTGAGCCTGGCATTGAAGGCCTTCTGGAGGGGTTGAGGTGTCTGTGTAGGGCTTCATCAGCCAGGGCTGTAGGGGGTAGGTCCCATGCCCCAGCAGGCACACTGGCATGTCCACATACCCGACCCCGATGTGGCGGTCAGAGAAAGTCCTGCCGTGCAGCCTCTGGCACATGGAGGAGTTGCGGTACACCCGCGCGCTGTGTGCCTTGCCGGACCAGTCCACGTTGATGTCCGTGAACTGGCCCCAGTGGTCAGACACAGCCTGCAGGATCACAGAGAAGTACTCCTTCCTCTTGATGTAGAGGGAGGCCTGGTGTTCCGGGGCATGGATGGGGATGTGCATCCCATCGATTGCCCACCCCCCACAGTTGGGGAAGCCCAGGGCGCCGAACCCCTGGATGACCGCGTCCAGGTCAATGAGGCGGACGACTCTGCGGAGCAGCACCCTGTTGATGGCCTTGACCACCTGCAGAGAGAGACACAAAACTGAGGGTCACTGGGGCGCCTGGGTGGCTGGGAGTGTTCGTTCCCCGCCACTGCCCCACACCCCACTCCAAGGAGCAACCCCCGCTGCAATCCTGGCCACTGCAGGTGGTCTGTAGTGTAGCTGGGACAGACCAAACCCTCCCGGGGAAGGCACTTACACCACCACCACCCCTGTTTTCTCTGGGGCAGCCCATCTCCTCCTTGCAGTCCCCCCTCCTGACCCAGTGGCCAGTGAGTGCCGTACCTGCATGAGCACCGCTCCAATGGTGGATCTCCCCACACCGAACTGGTTCCCCACAGATCGGTAGCTATCTGGTGTGGAGAGCTTCCAGAGGGTGATGGCCACCTGCTTGTGGAGGGGAATGGCGGTCCTCGTGTGTGTGTCCCGTCACCGCACAGCAGGGGGAGCCACTCACAGAGCTCAAGGAAGGTGTGCATCCTGAAGTTCTGGGTCTGCTGTTGGCCTCTCCAGGACGATGTGGTCCCACCAGTCGCTGCTGGTGTTCAGACGCTGGCACAGGGCAGGGGGAGGGCCAGGGGCCTAGCCTGCAGCAGAAAGTGCCAGGCAGCCTCCAGCAATTGCTGCCAGGCTTGCATCAAGACGTTCAACATGAGCACGCGAGTGCCCGGGGCAGCTCTGGCTCCATGGGGCCGAGTGCTGTAGCGTCCCAAATGAGAGCGACCAAAGCAGGTGGAGAGGAAAATGCTTTGCTGTCCCTCAGCGAGGTAGGCAAGCAAGCAGGAAAACTGAGAACCGGCTGACCAGGGGGGTCCCTTTAAGCATGAGCCTCAGGCAGCAGCCACACAAAGCAACTCCTGACCTGATGCCCTGTTGGAACTGGTTTCAGCTACCCTTAAATGCGATCCAGCGTCCAATCAGTGTGGACGCGCTATTTTGAAATAGCAAAATGCTATTTCGAATTAGATTTTGTCTAGCTGTATTATTTCGAATGAGCTTAATTTGAATTAACTATTTCAAAATAAGTTAATTCAAAATAGTGCTGTAGTGTAGACATACCCTGAGACTGGTGGCTGTAAACAAACTTTATAGGACCTCAGGAAACTTGGCCGTGGACATCCAGCTAACTATAAAATCATGCTGGACTAGAGACGTTCAACCTGTACTTGTATTCAGTTGAATTGAAAATACTATATTACTTTTTACTGTGCAAATATTTATAAGTGAGCACTGTACACTTTGTAGTCTGTAATTCAAATCAATATTTGAAAACTGAAAAAAATCCAAATGGTATTCTCTTGTTTAAGAGAAGATTAATCACGATTAATTTTAAATTGCTTATCAGCCCTATTGACAATGTTCAGTGAGTTGTATTATTGATTTTTTTATTGGTATATGAATTTGTGTGGCAGGGAGTTGTAAGGTACCACAGACACAAAGAAGGGGTGTGTGTTCAAATATGTTTGGGAACCACTATTGTAAGGTGTAAGCTTTTCTAGTGGGGATTGTTTCTGTGTGTGTGTGCTTAGCATCTAACATGCTCTGTCCGCTACCAAAAACAGGCTATTAGAAATGTTGAGGCCATGGTATTAGAGGGAGCTTCCAAATTTTGTTTTGCAATTCTTATGAATGAGTTAGTACTTTCTGACTTTTTTGTCTCTTGTTTTGGACAGGTTTTACCGCTTCTGGGTAAAGAATGCAGACAATAAAGTGTGTAGTTGTTGGAGATGGTGCAGTGGGAAAGACCTGTCTTCTCATCAGCTACACCACGAATGCCTTTCCAGAGGAGTACATACCTACTGTGTTTGACAATTATAGTGCCCAGATGACAGTGGATAGTCGGACAGTTAGCCTAAATCTCTGGGACACTGCAGGCCAGGAGGAATATGACCGTCTGCGTACTCTCTCATATCCTCAAACAAATGTATTTGTTATCTGTTTTTCCATTGGGAGTCCCTCCTCTTATGCAAATGTTCGGCACAAATGGCACCCTGAAGTCTCTCACCACTGTCCTAATGTTCCAATTCTTTTAGTTGGCACCAAAAGCGACTTACGAAGTGACGTGGAAACAGTTAAAAAGCTGAAGGAGCAAAGCTTGGCTCCTACTACTCTACAACAGGGAACTTCACTGGCCAAACAGATTGGAGCAGTAAAATATTTGGAATGCTCAGCTCTGAACCAGGAGGGGGTTCGAGAAGTGTTTGCTGAAGCTGTGCGAGCAGTTTTGTACCCAGTGACAAAGAAGAACACAAAAAGGTGTGTCCTGTTGTAGTTTCCATAGATGATGGATGTTTGCAGTGAGAGAGAGACTGACAGGGATCTTGGCCGGCTCCTTTCCTTTTTAATCAAAGACTTGCATCTTGCACTAATAGCTCTAAACAGAAGAGGTTCATTCAAAGTGTATTCTTGCACTTTGGTAACTGCTTCAGGAAAACGGAGACAAACCAGTTCATTCCAGCCTAGTGAGAGAGCGATCAGATATTTATCTGGCTTCTAAAGTACCAGTCTCCAACATCTCAAGGATTCAGTTGACTTCCATTCTGTTGAACAGAGGAGGAAGATGAGGGGACTTCTTCAAAGCCAAACTTTTCCTATACTAGACAAACTTTAATTATTGGCCTTGCTGAAAGAGACAGAAATTGATAACTTTGCTTTAAATGTATTTCTGCTTCTTCTGGTCCTTACTGACTAATCAACTTGGTCTTCCAGAAGAGAGTCTGGCTTTCTAACTATTGCCTTAATTTGACAACATGAGATTTGAAATCCATTTGTCTAAATTTTCAAAAATGCCTTCCACGTTGATGTGAAACTTGCTTTATATTTAAAAGCATGATTACTTGTATGAAAAGTTAATGAAAACCATTCATGTTTAGTTCAGTCACAGTTGTTCAAAGATAAGGAACTCCTGAAATTGTTTCTTAAATATTAAGCTCAAACTGGCACCTCCTGCTATGGTGAATTCTAGATGACAATAACTCAAATGATTCTGTGGCTGTTTAGGAGCAGAGGTCAGATGGTACCAAAAGGCAGGTCTGCAATAGTTCTCTTAGCTGCATTAGAGTTTCTCCTCTGAAGAGGAGGCATTTTTAAATTGAATTCAGTTACTGTTCTCTCTTCAAACTGCTCTGAGGTAATTGGGATGACATTCTCAAAGCAGTTTTCCTAGTATGACATGGATACAGGTACATCTCCCTACCTATAGAAGGAATTCCAGAAAGCTTGGGACGAGGTTGTTGCTTTTGAAGGATTAGTTCTCTTTTCCTACATAATTGGCCCCTTGCATCATTGCATGAGACTTCATGACAGAATGTCTTGGAATTTGGTACGTCCTAGTATGTGGAGCTTGGAACCATGTTTAACTGTGGTTCCACTTAAAATGTTTTTAATGGTTGACCTACGCAAGAGCATTTAAAAAAAATCTCCTCCTCAGACTAGCTGGACACACCTTATTATAAACGACTTTAGCTGAACCTCTGTTTAAACACGTCAGTAACTGTTTCTACCCAGTTGTGAATGGTTACTGGCTTTTATCTTAAGAATTCTATATATACCCACAACACCTAGGGTGAGCAAAAAAAGCAGCAGTGTGAAACCTCCAAAGACTAGCCCCTGCAACTTGCTGATCTGAAATTGATGTGCCATGTAAGAGATTTGATATTAACGTAAGGATGCTGGGACTGGGTTTTGTGTACTGAAATTAATAGTCCCATTCCTTGCTTGGGAGACGTTGACTGTATTTGGGAACAGCCTATGCTAGTGGTTCAGATCTCAATTTCTTACAAGCATCTTACCTTTGCAAAAATGTGTTAGGGCTGCATTGGATGGAAGGAACCTTATTTTTTTCATCATTGCGGCAAGATGCTTGCAGGTTGGTATCTATAGGGCTATTAGGATTCAGATAAATGTTTAATTAGCCTTACCTTATGTGGTACTGACGTTTCCTATCTGTGCCCTAATTTTCCTCCAGAGGATGTGCCTTTCTCTCTGGCTGATGTACTGATAACTTAGGTTAACTACAGTTCCATTATAACAGATGGCCTATATTATTTGACCAAATCACGCTCTAAAAGACTAAATTACAAACCACAGTTGACTCAAGTGTCAGTATGACTAGCTAGTGGAACAATGTAGTGTATTGATCATGGTTCAGGTGAAAACCAAAATAACCAACATATGCTATGATGTTTCAGAAGCCCGGAGATACTGTCTTCTACATACCACTCTTTTTGTTCTTCACAAAGTGTTATGGACTAGAACAATTTGGAGAGCTCTTTACTGTCCTCATAGTACCTCGTTAACAGAGACTGATTTCAACGTGATATTGCTGTGTATTTTCTGCTAAGAGGAACAGGTGATAATGCTGTTCTGATGGTTCTTACTCTAAGGCCTGATCTCTGCAGGAATGAGTTTCAGGAGTGTGCAGATATAAATCTTTTTCTTTATTACAGTAATTGATATGTTAATCTCTAAATGATCATCTCTAAATTTGAGATGTTGCAAATTTCTGTTAATCTATTTCAGTGTAACTCTAGTGCAGAGTTTAGGTTCCCTTTTTTTTTTTGCCTTGATTTTGTCCATTCTCAAGTTATAAGTGGACACTTGATTTAGCTCCCTGATCATATGGTTGGATTTATTTCCAAATAAAATCAGAAAATTCCAGCACTGAGAACAGTTGAAACAATAGTATAAAAGTTTTATATTCGAGTGGATGGGAATGCAGATAACTTGTGACAATTTAGTCTCTCCTGTACTGTTCAGGTTTTTTATTCTTCTAGCAGACTAATCATTAGTTTGTTTTGTCTTTGAGAGAGTTCACTTATTTCCATTCTTCCTCCCAGTTGATTTGAACAGTTCAGGAGCACTCTGTCCAAAGGGTGCTCTGAGGTAGCCTTTTTAGATGTGTACTTTTAGCACTCAAATGCCCTGTTCAGTATACAAGGCATTTCTATTGATATGGAATTTAAACTAGAAGGGCCTCAGTGCTCTGCTTCTGAGTGCCAAATTTGTGACCTGTATAATTCTTGGGTCTCCTTTCTCTAAGCAAAGGAGTTCTGAGTGAGTTAAAGTGGGAGGATAAGGAGAACTCTTTTAGAGGGCCCCAAAATCTGATTAAAACGTGGTACTGAAACATACACTGGCAACTTGATTTTATACTTAAATGGAATTTGTATGCAACTAACGATTTAAAATGATTTTTAAATTATGCAGAATTAAATGGTAATAAAGCTTTCTTGATTTCTTGATGTTTTATTCTCTCATTTCATTTTCATATCACAATTGTTCTTAATCTTTCTTGTCTGGAAACCTTGAAATACAGCAAAACAAATTTTGAAAAAGTTAAGATTCTGAATTGTTCAGTCTAATGTGGGTGATTGTAAACTCTGAATCTGATGTCTTTTTACCTTACTACAAAGATGCAAAATAATTTCCATTAAAACCTATTTACATATGTTAATAACTGTCAGATGGGGCTGTTAGCACTCCCTATTGAGGTTGACCATTCGCAGTTGGTTGTAGCCTTGCCAAACTAACCATTTTGGGTGACATTTTGCATGCCAGGTTTCTGCCTCGGGAGGATTAAAAAAAAAAGTAGCCAAAACTGTTCAGCTGTTTTGAAAATGAGGCTGGAGTGGGCGTGTTGTGATGGTCTGCTTACATGAAAATATTCTGATTACCAGTGTCCCTGGGCTTTGGACCAGAGACTTGAGATTTGGCAAAGAGTGGATTTTGTGTCAATGTGCCCTTTGCCATTTTTGAGCAAATCAGCTTGTTTGGCCAAATTAGAAGTCTTTGAAAAATTGCAGTTTGCATATCTTCAGTCCAGAACTGATTTTTGTAGTTAAAATCTCTGAAGGTGCTGTCCTCACTGGACATGTGGTATCACATCACAGCTGTTGTGGCTGACCAGATTGTACATGCCTGCAGTCTTAAAGGGCAGCCCTTACAGCAGGACTGGGCAAAATACAGCTCATTGGCTGAATCTAGCCCACCAAACCCCCGGATCCAGCCCACGGAGGCAGCGGGGAGCCCCAGGTAGGCTCCCCTGTTTATGCCGCAGCCCCAAATGCTGTTTAGAAAAGCGGCTGCTGGGCTTCCTTTCTCTTTCAAAACTGGAGGGCAGGGGAAAAGTTTCAGGAGCTGCTCCACCCCCAGCACAATCCTATTGGCCGGTTTCTGGTCAGAACCAGCCAAAGGGAGCTGCTTCTTGGAATAACAGGCAGCCAAGAGGAACCACATTCCTTCTCCTTGGCTCAGTTATTCACTGAAGCACATGGCCAGGCAAGCTGGCTGGGAAATGTTTTAAGTTCTGCAAGCAGGCAGGCTAGTTTGCATGCTGGCTGGTAAGTCTCCTGGCCACAACCTTCCTCTGGCACCCCATTCCCAACCCTCTCCCCCCCTCGCACTCAACATATCCCAACCCTCTCCCCCCCTCGCACTCAACATACCCAAACCCTCTGTCCCCCTCTTGTGCCCATACCTCCACCCAAATCTGGTACCCCGTCTCCTGCACCAGATCACAATCCCCTTCTCCCTAGGTCACAACCCAATCCCCTGTCCTAGGTCACAACCTCCTGCTTCATCCCAACTCCCTCCCAGACTCCAGTCTCCTTCCTGCACCTCAATCTCACACTCTTCCATGATATTAATGGAGGTGGTGCAAGGTCTGGGCTGGAATTGGGTGTAGAAGGGAATTTAGGGGAAGGGATTGGGTGCAAGAGTAGGTTTGCGGTCTGGGAGGCAATTTAGGTGAAGGCAGGGGGTTGTGACCTAAGGCAAGGGCTGAAGTGCAGGATCTGGGAGGGAGTATGAGTGCAGCCCCATTGGGTTGTACCTAGTAGCCCAGCTGTGGGGAGCCCAGCTGTCAGCCTTCCACTGGGACTCTGGTCCTGGAACATCCCTGGTCCTGCTGGACCACAGATGTTGCTGGACCAGGGAGTCCCAGTTAACAGAGGTTCTTCGAGAGATGTCCTTGGGGCTGCTACATAGTAGGTGCATGTGTGTGTCAGTGCCTCAGAGCGGATTTTTGATAGCAGTGCATTGGGGCTGTGCAGGCCCCACCAGTGCCATTGCGCATGTGCGGCCACCCTCCCTTCAGTTCCTTTCTACTGTCCCTGGCTTCAGACGGACCTCCGCAGTGCTCCTCGTTCCTCAGTTGTTCTGAAGAGAACGTAGTTAGACAGTTCATTCCAAGTTCTTTTTCCTTGTAGTTACTAGTGTTAGTGTTTTTTGTTTTTAAAAATCTCTGCTTGCATCAGCAGGCTCCCTTGGTCAAGGGACAACATTGCCATGGCATGGGTTTTAAACACTGTGCAGACTGCAATAAGGCTATGCCAGCCTCCGACGGCCACAACAAGTGCGTTAAATGCCTCGGGCACTCAGTCACAACAGGACTGCCCTCACTTATAAGGACCAAACTTAAAGCGCGCACACGGAGAGAGAGAGAGGGACTCTGCTTGAAAATGATCCTGATGGACAAGGGTAAACACCCTTTCTCGGACCCTGGCTCTGGGCAGACCTCCACAGCCAAAGGGGATAAACCCCCTACGTTCCCAAAGAAACGGGCCGCCTCGCTGCCGCAACACCTATACTCGCCTAGCCGCTGCTCAGTTGACATACAGTCGGGTAACCCTGACAAGCGGCACCTCAGAACCTATGACTGACAGGGTACCTCATGGCCATCAGAAAAGTGCTGCACAGGGCGCCCAACCTTAGGAGACAGGTCATACAGTGCCTGCTTCAACTAGCTCGGCACCGACAACCACCGCACTGCATATTGCGGCGCCTCAAGTGCTTGCTACAGCACCGCAGCAGTTAGCAGGGCCGATGATGGCACCCCCCCACCCGTATTGCTGATAGCAACTACCTATGCTGCGTGCTCTGCTCCTCTGGCACTGCAAGCGCTGTCGTCCTCTACAGCAGCACAACTCTCCGTACCACACACTCCTACCATTAGTTACAGGGAACACGGAGACCCGGTGATCTCCTCTACCCTAAACTCTCCATTTCTGAGTGGTGACAAACAACCTCACTTACCACTATCTAATTACACAGACTCTCTCTCTCCCCTATCAATTGAAGGGGATGACGACTTAGCGGGTTCTTTCACCACAGCTATTTCTACACACAGCGGCGTCTGGAATGTCATTTAGTTCCGTCCAGTTTGACTTTACCAGAGCACCCATGACTCCCTGGGCACCGTACCCATGGATGCCACCACCAATGCCTTATCCTCCCCAATGGCAACTGTGGAACCAGTGGCCTCAACACAAGAAAAGATTGCATAAAACCAAACACATGACAAAAGCTCCCTCTCCCCTCACCCAATCACCTCAAATGGCTTTGAGGAAAGATGATACTGAAGAACATTCCCTGAATTCAGGTATTAGGCACAAATTCATTGTCCTGTATGGATTAGACCACCATGCCACTGTTGTCCGCAACCGCTGAGGACTTCTCTTCCTTCCAGGATCTTTTCAAAAGAGTCACAACTGACTTGAACAACCCCATGGAGGAGGTGCAGGATACTCAGCACAAACTCACAAATACCCTCCAGGCAACACCTTCTGCAAAAATTGCCTTGCCAATCAACCTGCCTTACTCGAACTTGCCAAGATCTTGTGGCAAACACCTGCCTCAATTCCACCTACCTGTAAAAAGGCAGACCGCAAGCATTATGTCCCACCTCAGAGCTCAGAATTTCTGTTTACTCATCCACCACTGAACTCACTGGTAGTGGACGCGACTCAGCAGAGGAATAAGCAACAAAACCATTCTGTGTTGTCCGATAAGGACAATAAAAGACTTGACTCACTGGGGAAAAAAGTGTGTGCCTCAGCCATGCTACAAATGAGAGCAGCTAACTATGCCACACTCCTCAGCAAATATGACTTCAATAATTATGCAAAGTTCAACACCTTTATTGATGACAATAAAAAAAGCAGAATTTAGGCGATTGTTGCGGCAGGCCAGGCAATATCACGCATAGCCCTGCAAGTAGCCTTGGACGCAGGTGATACAGCTACAAGAACAATAGCCACGGCAGTTGTCATGCGACGAACCTCATGGTTCAATTCGTTCGCCTTTCCTCACCAAATCCAACCATCAGTTGAGGACCTGCCGTTCGAGGGTGAGAAGCTCTTCTCATCAAAAACCAACAAGGTCTCCCACTCACTGAAGGGCTCCAGGGCGACATTATGCTCTCTGGGAATCCAGACACCTGGAACAAGAACAAGACAGTACAGATATCAGACATACTAAAGACCAAGATACCCACAGTCTACATACCACTACCAAAGGCAAGACCACCCACCATACCAACAATGTGGGCATAACAGACAACAATGGTGGCAGTACCAAACCAGTACTTCCAGCCACCCATCCCAGCCAAATAAGCAAATTTTGAGCCATCTGTTGAAAGACTGAAAACCACATTACTTCCTCCAGAGCTCCTAAATATGATCAAACCCTTTAATTATCACCTGCTGCCATTTCTTGACAAGTAGCACACCATCATATCTGAAAAGTGGGTGATACAGACAATCTCCTCGGGGTACACCATCCCTTTCCTTTCTCTCTCTGAGGAAAAAACTGTTGGGTGGTGCCCAGTTCTTAACCTGAGGATGCTAAATAAATTCATCAAAAGACAAAAATTCAAAATGGTCACACTGGCTGCCTTTATCCACGCTCTGGAACTTGACGACTGGTTTTCGTGTCTCAACCTACAAGATGCATACTTTCATGTGTCCATACGATCCACTCACAGACGTTTTCTCCATTTTACCCTAGGTTTGCAACACTACCAATATACAGTCCTACCCTTCGGTTTCTCCACAGAACCCAGGGTTTTTTCCAAAGTACTGTCAGTGGTCATGGCTCATCTCAAGAAGTGCGGAGTCACCAATTTATCTGTACCTCGATGATTGCCTCATCAAGGCAAGAACCAGAAACGATACCTATCACTGTACTTACATGGTCCAACTTTATTTCTGTTCATAGGACTTCACAAATGAGAGCAAGTCAGTGCTTACACCCCCTCAATCCATTCAATTTATTGGCGCTCATAGAATCATAGAATACTAGGACTGGAAGGGACCTTGAGAGGTCATCGAGTCCAGTCCCCTGCCCTTATGGCAGGACTAAATGCTGTCTAGACCATCCCTGTTAGACATTTATATAACCTACTCTTAAATATCTCCAAAGATGGAGATTCCACAACCTCC
>JANRFK010001158.1:310184-324216 GCA_030068395.1 Apalone spinifera | reverse complement strand
TCCTGGACAAGGTGAGGCGCGGCGGTCCCGGGGGGGCGCGGCGGGGCGCGGGGGACGCGCTGATGCTCTGCTCTTGCAGGAGTCCAAGAAGCACCTGGCTGGGCTGGGCGCGCTGGGGCTGGGCAGCCTGATCACCGAGCTCACCGCGAGCGAGGAGGAGGCGGCGGAGCCTGAGGGCGCGCATCTGGACGAGGAGGGTGAGGCCGGGCGCGTGGGCGGGTGCGGGGTACTGGTAAGAGGGCCGGTGCTTTGCTGCTTCTCGCCACATGGAACCCGCGTTCCTTGATGGCCCTGCTTGCTTCTGCGCCCACTGAGTTCGGGCGCAGCTGTCCCGTGCCTCGCTAGGATTGGCGCTTTAGCCTAGGAATGGCTCGCTAGGGACTGGTGACCATGGGCGGTCACTGGTTGCCAAGTATGAGCAACTTCCATGCCACTCAGGTGGCTGCTGAGACCCCTCCCCCTAGGCACTACCAGCAGTCTTACAAGGAAGAGGGAGAAAAATTATTTTTCTGTTCCTGGCACCTCATTTTTTCCCTCTCCTTCAACCCTCTGCCCCAGGTCACATCCCTAACCCTCTGTACCCATACCCCCTCCCATACTCTGCACCCCAGTTTCCTGCCCCAGGCCCCAAACCAAACCCTGACATCTCTATCCTGCCCATGACTAAACACCCTCCCAGACCATTAACCCTGTCCCACACCCCGTTCCAGATCAAAATCCTCTCCTGCACCCATACCCTATTCCCTTGCCCCAGGTCCCAGCCCTAATCCCTGCACTCCTTCCTATACCCCACCTCAGATCACATCCCCATCCTTGAATCTATACCCCCTGTACCCATCTTCCAGGTCAGAATCCTTTCCTGAAGTCATATCCCCTCCTGGACCCTGTACCACAATCCCCTACACTGGGATCACTTCTTCACCCTTCATCCCAGATCCTACACCTCCTCCATTAATATAAAGGAAGAATGTGGCCCTTGACCACTTGCCAAATTCTTGGAGTACTCCCCACATTAAAAATGATTGTCCACCTCTGTTCTGATGGAGCTTGGTACTGTCATGAGTGCAAGGGGCTGGACTTGCAGATCTCTTGAGGTTTCTTTCCAGTTCTGATATCTATGATTCTGTCAATGTTTTAGAGCAGCCTTAGTTCTGGCATTTCTTAACTTACATGAGTTTGACTTCGGTAGTCCTACTAACCTTTAGGAGTTCTTAATTTCATTTCCTAATTTGTTTTGAAAAATTGAGTATTCACAACTGTAGCAATGCCCCATCATGCATCATCAGCAGTGTGAACCTTGAATCATCAGCCGTCCAGCATAGACTTCTTGAGCTTCAGTACTAATTACATTAGTTGTCAGCAGCGGAAGACTATTCATAGTAGAAATGTAAAGTCTTGTTAACTGGTTAAGTCTGTTTACTTGTTAACTGGTTAAGCCAGTGTCCCATCAGATAGGTGGCTGCTCCTGCCCACCGGTTAACCATAACTGGTAAGGATTATCTGGTAAGGGAGATGTTTACCAGTTAATCATTCGCATCTCTAGTTCACAGATGCTTACATAACACAATGAAACTGTTATTTATAAGTCCTATGCAGCCTGTAAAATGGGTTTACTTAAAGGACAAAGATATAAGTTATTTTTGAGTGGCAACATGGCAATCGACAGGATTTGTTTGCAGTGATAGTTATATTCCCAGCTCCCGTAACCTCTCAATGGGATATGGGGTTTTGTCTCATGGTCTGCTTCCCAGGTGGTACACTTAACTTGGGTCAAGGAACCTTTCCCAACAGCTTAAAGCTTTGTCAAGTCTGAACAGATTATCTCAAGGCTGGCACATGGCATTTCCCTGACCCCAATGATCAGTCTTCCAAATTTCAAAGTCTTTCTGCCAACCATGAAGGTGTTTGAGCTCTTGGGGAGGGGAAGGGAAAAAAGACACGACCTCTTTAGAAAGTAAAATATCAGGCAACCTTAATACAGAGCAGAGGTCGGCAACCTTTCAGAAGTGACGTGCCAAGATTTATCTTATTTACTTCTATTTATAGATCAGTGTGCTGGGGAGGGAGGGATGGAGCCCTCTGGGGCAGTCTGGGTCTGATGACCATATTTTTCTGAACCAGTTGAAGTGTGTGAACTTTCTCATGTTTATCAAACTTCATTTTAAATGAAATAAAATATTAATATATTTATGTCCAACACAAAAGGTTTAAATGTTTTCTTTGACAGGATGGGAAACCTTTTTTGTGGCAGGGGCCACTGCCCTACAGAAAAATTGGTTGGGGACGACACAAGTGAGAAGCAAAAAAAGTTCCTCAAAACCCCCAACCCTCATGGATGTGGTCCCTAACAGAGACACCTCACTCTTCTGGTGCTCCAACCCCAAGGGGCGAGGGGAAGGGACAGGGAGGATTGAGGTTCAGAGCTTTCCATATGCCAGATTTACTTTTCTGGGGTTCCAGAATTAGTGGATTTTGTGGACTCCCTTAGGGTTTCGGGTGGGAACAAAAATTTGGGGTTCAGTGTGAGAGACAGGGCTGTCAGCGAGTGGACTAGTATGGGGGTGCAGAATCTGGGTGGGAGGTGCTATGCGGAAGGGGGAGAGATTGGAAGCTCTGGATGGGAGGTAGGGTGTAGAAGCAGGCTGGGTGTAGGGTGTCTGGTCGGGAAAGGGAGTGGGAGTAATGGTGGTTGCTGGAGCAGAGTAGGGTAGGTGTCTGGCTGGGGGAGGTACAGGCGTAAGGGAGGGTGCAGGAGTAGGCTGGGGGTAGGATATTTGGCCAAGAAAGAGA
The DNA here is from genome assembly GCA_030068395.1 of Apalone spinifera. Classification (NCBI taxonomy): domain Eukaryota; kingdom Metazoa; phylum Chordata; order Testudines; family Trionychidae; genus Apalone; species Apalone spinifera. The sequence goes on along the minus strand of JANRFK010001158.1, from coordinate 321,426 downwards.
ATGCGGGATGGAGTTTGGGGCAGGGTGTCTGTCCAGGAGGGAGGATGCTGGAGCAAGCTGGGAGTGTGGGGTCTTGGCAGGGGGGATGGAAGTGAGTGAGAGGAATTGTGGTGTGGAGGTCTCGGCATGAGGGGGGATGCTTAAGAACATAAGAATGGCCATACTGGGTCAGACCAAAGGTCCATCCAACTCAGTATCCTGTCTATAGACAGTGGCCAATACCAGATGCCCCAGAGGGCGGGAACACAATAGGTAATTCTCACATGATCCTCCCCTGTCACCCACCTCCAGAGAAACAGAGGCCAGAGACACCATTCCTACCCATCCTGGCTAATAGCCATTGATGGACCTAACCTCCATGAATTTATCTAGCTCTTTTTTGAACTCTGTTAAAGTCCTAGCCTTCACCACATCCTCTAGCAAGGAGTTCCAGAGGTTGACTGTGTGCTGAGTGAAGAAAAACTTTTTTGTTTGTTTTAAACCTGCTGCCTATTAATTTCATTTGGAGACCCCTAGTTTTTACATTGTGGGAATGAGTAAATAACTGTTCCTTATTCGCTTTTTCCACACCAGTCATGATTTTATATCTTACCTGGTGTTGCACCCCTTGCAGTGGGGAAAGCCTCTGGACAGTGCTGCTGGGGTGGGAATGGGAAAGGAACATCAGCCCCACCCTCCTCACACAGCGGGGATCCTACCGCAGTGCAGAGGTGTGTGTGAAGAAACCCCAACCTTCCCTGCCAGACCCAGCTTGCTGCCACTCCCCCAGTGGGGTGGGAAGGGGCAAAAGGGCGTCAGTGCACAGAGCGTACCTGCGAAGAGGGGCCCGCCCAACAGTGCCCCAGCCGGATTTTGCGCGGCCACTGCCAGGGCTAAGGGGCCGTTCCAAGGCATGGAGGTCCTGGAGCAGCTTTGCAGGGTTTTACTTTGGACTCCAGTGGGACCCCCTGTACCAACAAATGGGTTGGAGGAGAGCCGGCGTTGGCGTGTCCAGACTGGGGCCCCAAGTGCCAGAGGCAATCCTGCTGGAGGACGGAAGAGAGACTGCCATGCGCAGTGGTGGGGCAGTGGGTGGCTGAGTGACCGACTGCCCAGTGGCAAAGCTCCAATGGAGCCACCTATGTTCTGTGTGGTAGGGGGAAAGGGGAGGAGGCTGCTGTACTGTGTGAGGAGGAATGGCAGTGCACACAGCCATTTCTTCGTCGGTTTTTCCCTGCAATCCAGTGTCCCCATCAAGTGCTGAAATGTCTGGTGGGACTTTGAGACATTTCACTGCTTGTTGGGAACACTGGGACCGTGTTTAAAATTGGGACAGTCTAGTATAGTCAGCGGATACAGCAGGGAGGCTCGTGTGCCAGTGAAAATCAGCATGCGTGCCATAGGTTGCTGACCCTTGTTACAGAGATTGCTTCTTTTCCTCCTATAAAATAGAACATAGCTTGTAAAGGAAAGAAAGTGCAATAGGAAGGAAGTGGGGTAGGTGGCTGGAGAAGTCAGGAAGGACCAAGATAAGAGGAGGTAAGACGTGGTTACACATGTCATTAAAATTCATATCCTAACAAGTCTTTCTTTTTCCTCAGGCTGGGTTAAGAGTACAGAGGATGCTGTTGATTACTCTGATATTAATGAGGTGGCTGAAGATGAGAGCCGCAGATACAGGCAGGCGATGGGCACCCTTCAGCCAATTCGAAGACCAGGTAATTGGGGGTAGTAGGAGTACACCTGGACAAAATGACTATCAGTTAATGGTATGTCTCTGTGGGGCAGATTTGAGAGGGGTGGTTCTCTAATTGTTACCCTGCCTTGGGGCAGATAAATGGCTTAGAAAAACAGAATCTCTATAGAGCCAGTTTTTTTCCCCCCGACCCAGGTTCTTCTGCAATATCCTACTTTGTCCTTGTAGATATTCCTGTAAATGGAGTTGTCCATTGGCCTTTGATCTAAACAAAGGGTAGGCCACAGACAGTTATGATTCCTGGTCTCAGACCTGTTGCCTGGGAGAAAGTCAAGTAGTCACAGGAGGGGGACTAAGGACACATTTAGAGGATTATCCCAACCTATGACGCCCTCCTCTCTTTCTCCCTATTTCCTTTCCCTAGTATTCTTGTTTAGGGGCTGCTGCCCATTATGTAGTAGGCATCTTCATCTAAGTGCAGTAGGCCTCTTCAGCTGCAACTTTCACCATTTATAATGGGGGTTAGCCTGGCCTTTCTGCTTATTCTGTGGGGACTAGCACAGGAGGTCCTTGTCTGTAAGGTACAGTGTTTGAACCATCTGCTATTTTCTTCTATATTATTGTCAGTATGATTGAGTAACTCTTTCCTGTCTTCTATAGGAACTTTCTACCTCCTCTTCCATCAGTCAGGAGCAGGAAGTTAGGAATGTTGCATTAATGGATGGGTTTTGCCATGCAACTTCTTGCTGCTTTGGCTGAGGTTCCAGCTCTGTAAACTTGAGTAAGGAAAGTGATGGCAGAATGTGTGTGTGTTTCTTAAACATTTTCAGTTCTAGCTGTCATTTTTTCCTGTTCCAGTAGGCCTCATTTCAAGCCCTGATCTTGTAAATGGTTGAGTGCAGGGAAACCACATTTGCGGCTGCTTTGGTTGATCTATTTGAGAATCTGGAAGGGTAGTTGTACTGAGTTAATGCCTAGACAGTGTCCTTTCAATGGTTTGGGGTGGAGGTTAGACAGTTTGTGGTATTGAGAAAAGGGTGTCTCGGCATCCTTGAAATAGATTAACATATTTAGCTTTTTTTTTTTTTTTTAAACAGAGGATAGGTCCATCCATGACTTTTAGCCAGAATGGTAAAGGATGTAACCACATGGTGATTAGGGACATCGACCTAATTGCCAGAAGCTGAGAATGGATTAATTTGATGACTGCCCTCTTCTGCTCATTCCCTCTGATGCACCTGTCACTGGCCACTGCCAGAGACCATACTGGGCTGAATGGATCAGTGGTCTGAAGGTGATTGTCTCTTTTGATTGATTAGATGGAGATGAGGATGATTATGATGCAGACTGTGAAGATATTGATTCTAAGCTGATGCCGCCACCGCCTCCACCTCCAGTAAAGAGAGAGGATGAAAAAGATCCAACTGCTCCTGGTGAATAAGGGTTTTCTTTTTCTATCTGAAACTTGTAGGAACAATCTGGAAGTTTGAGTGACAGGATGCAGACATCAAGAATTCAAGCATTTCTGTGCAGTGGCTTTATACTGTAGCATGTTTGGGATCTTGTCAAAGATCCGTCCTGCAGTTTGAATCTGAAGCTGGGTAATGACCAATTATGCTGCTTTGTGGTAGCTGGCTTTTATCTGCTATATATTTGAGAGACTCCATCTGTGAGACTGTTCAATAACTCCTCCTAAACAGTAAGAGCTAGGACCACAAAATTTGGTAGGCAGCTTCCTCTTGTCCTAACTTAAAGCAAGATCAGAGTTTGGTTGTGCCAGGATAATGGGACTTGGAATATGATCCTTTTTCATAAAACATAAAGGGGGAGGGGTCTGCGAACAGGCAGATTTTTCTACTGCAGAATGACTATGGGGGGCGGGTGCCGCATAAGAGAGGGTATGTCTATGTTGCATTCCTCCTTCCAGAGAGGAAGGCAAATGCAGACAAGCAAAATTGCAAGTGAAGCATGGATTTGAATTTCCTGTGCTTCATTTGCGTAATCCTGTCTGGCTGCTTTTCTGAAATAGCATATTTCGAGAAAACAAATGCGGTTCACACGGGGTTATTTCGAAAAGAAACCCTTCCTTCCAAATAACCCTTACTCCTAATTAGTAAGGGTTATTTAGAAGGAAGGTATCAGAGGGGTAGCCGTGTTAGTCTGAATCTGCAAAAGCAGCGAGGAGTCCTGTGGCACCTTATAGACTAACCGAAGTGTTGGAGCATGAGCTTTCATGGGCAAAGACCCACTTCGTCAGATGCATATGGGTTTCTTTTCGAAATAACCCTGTGTGAACCGCATTTGTTTTCTCGAAATATGCTATTTCGGAAAAGTGGCCGGACGGGATTATGCAAATGAAGCATGGGAAATTCAAATCCGCGCTTCATTCGCAATTTTGCTTGTATGCATTTGCATTCCTCTCTCGAAAGAGAAATGCAATGTAGACATACCCAGAGTGGACATCTGAGGATGGGGCTTTAGATCTTGCTGACCAGCATACATAGTTCAGTTTCCTATGCTGGTTAGCTGCCACATTGGCTGTGCAGCTGTTGCTGTCCTGGCTGGCTGTGGAAATTGGCCAGCCTCCTGCCCCTGCACATCTCCCAACCATGACTGCTGAGCCCCTCCTCAGCCCTCCAACCCTAAGTCCTGTACCCCTACAGTCTAGCCCTCTGTCCTGAGCCCCTCCTTAATGACTCTAACAATATGCTAATATAAAATAGAGTAAAAGATGTTGTAACACTTAACAGTAATGTTCAGATTCGTAATCAAACTACCCTGCCTCTCTGTTGCCTTTTCTGTCAGCGAGGGGACTGGGAGTTGCAGGGGCGCTCTAGGGATGCACTAAAAGGCTAACCTGGAACAGGAATCCATAACTATAAAATACGGAGGCTTAGATTCCATATAACGTAAGATCAGGAAACAATGCTTTTGGAGTAGTGCTGGGGACAGAGAGGAAACTTGTTCAAGAGAGGGTTCTTGCTCTATTGTAGTTTCTGAAGATGGAGATGGTATCATTCTGCCATCGATCATCGCTCCATCCTCTGCTACCTCTGAGAAGACGGATTTCAGCAGTTCTTCTGATTCTGAGTCTGAGCTGGGACCCCAAGATGCAAGGCAGGCAGAATCTAAGGAAGGGAAACTGACGCTGCCTCTTGCAGGAATAATGCAGCGAGATGCTACCAAACAGTTGCCAAATGTTACCGAGCTGTTCCCAGAGTTCCGCCCTGGCAAGGTATTGTATGTGTTGGGGATCACACCCAAGGGGAAATGATGGAAATTCTCAAGTGGGACAATCCAGCCATGCCAGTAAATGTGTGCTGGTCAAGTGAGAGGGGCTAGGTGACAGTCATCTCCATCTCCGATATCTTTGTGTCGGTGTGTTGGTTGTCATCAGCAACTGCTTTCAATTGGGGGCTGGGTAGTGATTGTTCTGCTCTCAGCAGAGTCTCCTAGAGATGTTTGTGCAAATGATATTTTTCCGTATATGTTTTGCCCTACTATCGAGGCTTGGTGCACAGATTTCAAAGCACTTTGTGAGTGGGGGGAGAGTACACTTCTCCCAGATTATAGGTGAATCGCTGAAGTAGTCACAGCCTCATCCACTTATCATAGAATACTAGGACTGGAAGGGACCTCGAGAAGTCATCAATATGAAGGACTCATTAGCATGAGTCGTGATCTCATTAGCATATTTTCTGCCATTTCTTTTTGTGCAAGGGGTTTTTGCACAAAAAGCAGCAGTGTGGACAGGGTTTTTGTTTTTTGTTTTTTACACAAAAACTGCACAAGATCCTTATACTTGTCCCAGAGAGGCATAAGGATCTTGTGCAAAATGGGGTTTTTGCACAAAAAACCTCGTCCACACTGCTGCTTTTTGAACAAAAACCCCTTGCTCAAAAAGAAACGGCAGAAAATATACTAATGAGATCGCGACCCATGCTAATGAGTCCCTCATTAGCATATTTTCTGCCAGAAGAACTGGCAGTGAAGACATAGCCTAAATGTTTAACAGTAATGATGACCTAAAAAGATCACTGCAAGTAAAGCAGAAGAATTACTTGTCTTGTCTTGTTACAACACTCTTGCTAATACATCTCAGTGTCTGGCTGCACTGTACGCTGGCTGCTGCTGCTTCTTTTTGTTGTTGTTGTTGCAACAGTGTTATGCTCTTCACAAATCTTTAGTTATTTATCCACTCTGATCCCATTTGAGTCTGGAGCCTTTATCTGAAAGTCCCCTCATTCCCCTTACTTGGGATGCAAATTATAGTTAGTCTTTGTACAGTTGACTTAAATGTGTAATAAGTTTGGAATTGCTTTAAGTCCTTGAACTTTTCAGTCGACGTCTGTAACTCCTTTCCTTGATGTTTCCAAATTTTGGGGGGAAAAAACCCACATGGTTGAGTTGGTTTTAATTACTTATCAACTTACGATTGTTTTTTCATATGATTATTTCTTCTATTTTCTCATCCCTGGTTACCAAATCAAAATTGCATTAACTTTTGTTGGTTCAATGATTGAAGGAAACTCCCGTCAGGTTCTAGGAATAGCCGAGCACTACCGTTATTGGAAAAATGTATTCCAAGTGGGTTGTGCTCACAAAAGCTCATACCACCATTACATGTGGTGTTAGTCTTTAAGGTGCTGTTAGACTATTCGTTGTTTTTTAAATGTATTTGGGAAGTTAGCTTCTAATATAAGACAATTTCTGGTATTTGTATCTGAGACTGCCTGGGGGACGTCTCTAAGAACGACCATACTGGGTCACACCAAAGGTCCATCTAGCCCACTATCCTGTCTACTGACAGTGGGCAATGCCAGATGCCCCAGAGGGAGGAATCACCAAAGATAATCCTCATGTGATCCCTCCTCTGTCTCCCACTTCCAGAGAAACAGAGGCTAGGGATACCATTCCTACCCATCCTGGCTAATAGCCATTAATAGACCTAACCGCCATAAATCTGTCTAGCTCTTTTTGATCCCTGTTAAAGTTCTAGCCTTCACTGCATCCTCTGGCAAGGAGTTCCACAGGTTGAGTGTGCGCTGAATAAAGAAAAGCTTCCTTTTGTTTGTTTAAACGTGTTGCCTGTTGTTTTCATTTGATGATCCCTAGTTCTTATATTGTGGGAATAAGGAAATAACTTTTCCTTATTCACTTTTTCCATACCAGTCTTGATTTTATAGACCTCTATCATATCCCCCCTTAGTCTCATCTTTTCTAAGATGAAAAGTCCAAGTCTTTTTAATCTCTCTTAATAGGGCACCCGTTCCAAACCCCTAATCATTTTTGTTGCCCTTTTCTGAAACTTTTCCAATGCCAATATCTTTTTTGAGATGAGGTGACCACATCTGTACACAGTATTCAAGATGTGGGCATACCATGGTTTTATATAGAGGCAATAAGATATTTTTTGTCTTATTCTCTATCCCTTTTTTAATTACTCCTAACATTCTGTTTGCCTTTTTGACTGCTGCTGCACACTGAGTGGATGTTTTCAGAGAACTATCTACAATAACTCCAAGATCTCTCTTGAGTAGTTGTAGCCAAATTAGTCCCCACATATTGAATATATAGTTGGGATTAATTTTTCCGATGTGCATTACTTTACATTTATCAACATGAATTTCATTTGCCATTTTGTTGCTCAATCACTTAGTTTGGTAAGATCTTTTTGAAGGTCTTCACAGTCTGCTTTGGTCTTAACTATCTTGAGCAGTTTGGTATCATTTGCAAATTTTGCCACCTCATTGTTTACCCTCTTCTCTAGATCATTCATAAATAAGTTGAATAGGACTGGTCCCAGGACAGACTCTGGAGAGAGGTAGCTAGTGGGGTGCCCCAACTCGGAAAACTAACCATTTATTCCTACCCTTTGTTTCCTGTCTTTTAACCTGTTATCAATCCATGAAAGGACCTCCCCTCTTATCCCATGACAACTTACTTTACTTCAGAGCCTTTGATGAGGGACCTCGTCAAAGGCTTTCTGGAAATCTAAGTATACTATATCCACTGGATCGCCCTTGTCCACATGTTTGTTGACCCCCTTCAAAGAACTCTAGCAGATTAGTAAGGCATGAGTTCCCTTTACAGAGACCCTGTTGACTTCCCCCAACAAATTATATTCATCCGTGTGTCTGACAATTTTATTCTTTACTATAGTTTCAACTAATTTGCTTGGTACTGACATTAAACTTACCGGTCTGTAATTGCCAGGATCTCCTCTAGAGCCCTTTTTAACTATTGGTATGTAGGAACAGAATTCAGACACTGTATAATGAAGCAAGCAGAAGGATTTATTAACACACAGCACTGGCAGAGTGTTACATTGCATGTTAGGCTCAGTGAACACTGCCAAACAATAGGTTACAACTAATTATATAGGATGTTCAATGGGCAGATCAAGTGATGTCCCGGCGGGAGCGGGGAGGAGAGATCCTGGACCCCCTGGATAGATGCTAATCCTGAGGCAAAATAAGAGTAATAATATCAAGTTACATAGTGTTTTCTGCCCATAGCTTACGTAATTCCTTACATCTAGTAACACAAGTATTTAAATAAAGCAGACCCCCGTCATTGGTGGAGTATGGTAGAGCCGTGTCCTGTCAATGGTCAGGGTTGCTTGTTGAGGGACCGTCATGCACATGGATAGGTGTGTCGAGGGGAGAGCTTTCCATTTAACTTGGGGTGGTTTTGGGCAGTCACACATCAATAGATACTGTTCCTTTGGACCAGCTCTGCATGCCTTAATTTCTTGGTTACAGCCACCTCGAACCTAGACAGATTTGTTAAAGCATTATATGGGCATGTACATAGAATTTCCTTGTCAGAGTGGGTGCAACATTCACTAGGGTACAGTGCCTTTCTAGCGACTTCGGAGAATGCCACACCTTTTATTTCGGTAACATGACCTCGCCTCCACACGGGCAAGGAAGTCACCATTCTCACCAGTGAATGTGAGGGATGCCCAATGGTGCTAGAAGATTAAGATTACGCTATGGCCCATCCACAGGGCTCGACAAACTATACAGTCTACTCACCTGTGGAGAGTAGATTTCAGCCGCACGCCCCGTTCATTCATGGCGCGCACATGCGCAGTACGGGGCTGTCGAGTGGTTTTCGCTGCCGTTTGTCAAGCCCTGCCCATCCATATCGGCCTTGGGCTTTCATGGATTCTCTGTTTCCTCATTCCCACAGAGGGGTGTTGAGGAGGTGGGGTCTCACCACTTCCGTAAGGGCCAGATGAACTCGGCCAGGAGATCTGTTACAATACCCTGGGTGGTGGATACTGAATTTGACAGATCGTTCATGCTGTTCAAAGTTAATCGATTAGCCTGGCTGGTATCTAGTCCTCCCCAGGCATTGGATATTACTGTAATTGCCAGCTTTGATTCAATATAGTCCCTTTCCTCAGCTAGTCATGCTATGACATAGGTGTTGCTGACAGTTTCCAGTGCCAAAACAGCCTGCAATGGTATCTGCTTGCTAAGCCCCGCCTTTGCCGAAATAGGCGTTCACCAGTTTGGTTCGTTAGTCTGGTAAGATTGGCACATTGCTGACCTACATCCTCCAGGGCAATACGCACCATGGCCTTATAGGAGTGTAACACCACCCAGGTGAGGACCGGTAACACTGGTGCTATCATCACTACTGGTTCTGGGACAGGGATTTGCTCAGGGCAGGACATACAGTCACGTGGCTCTAGCTTGTCCTTGAGAACTCGGTTAGTCATTCTCAGCTGAGGCCACTTCAGCATGGGCCATTGCTTCCCAAAGATTTGCCATGTTTCCGGGGAGAGCTCTGTCTGCTTTAAGTGGGAGGCCCCATTCGGAGTTGGCGGGTGTGACTTCCTCAGGCACTATGCCGGTGTAGTTAATGTATGATTTGATCTCTGTGTTTGGTTTCTTAACTACGAGATGTCACTCAAATTCTAATAGAGGATTGTGTGGTTTTTTTGTTTTGATTTGTTTTCAATGCCACTGTTACAGTACGCAAAATAGTTGTTAAAATGCGAGGTAGCCTACTGCCTTGTATCCTCCTTGGATGTCACTACGCAGCTGTCCTCTTTTAGAGGTAACTTGGACACTGGTTGCATTGATTGCACATACTGTCCCCCTAAGGGGACCAAAGCATGGCTTAAGAATGTCTTTCATTATTAATGGGGAACCAGTGCAATTCCATGATTCTCTCCAGGTATTCTCAAAGCCTTCTAAGGCTTCAGGCACCTGTCACCAGCAAGTGACTGGGCAGTCAGCTGTTATTAGAATGGTGAAGTTACTAGTTTCCCTATTGATGTGAGCATCTGTATATTATTTATCCAGATTTTCTGATGTCCCACTTGCCTGTGTTTCACTTGCAGATTTATTGTTACCTCTGGCCAGCCCCTTTCACTGTTAGTTAGCTTTTGTAGCTTACACACTATTTCATTAGTGTGGCAATTAAAGCAAAGCAAACCCGGTGGAAGGGGATTGGTAACCCACGCCCAGTCCTTCTTTTTACATGGCACACTCCTTGCTTCCTCCCCTTTATCCTTTATTACTCCATAGGGGTAGCAGGAGCTGCAGCAGGAACGGCCTCATGGTTACCTTTTAGTTTTTTCTTGTTCACCTGTGGAGACATTGTTAGCATTCACCTAGCTTAAACAATTACCAAACAATTATCCTTCCACTAAGTTTAGAGTTGCTATTTGATTGGGCCCAATCCTTTTATTTTCCTTTTGCCGAACAGTTTTTTCCTAGCTCAAGCTTCAGGTTTACTTAGAATGTTCTTTCATTTAAAAAAAAACAAAAAAACCACAACGTTTGCAATACATGTGCCTCAAAACAAGACAAACTTAGAACACAAAACACAACTTATGTCATGACAGTAGAACCATAGCTTTTTCTTTGTTGCACTTCAGCTGGTACCAGCGCTTTCTGATGTTCTGAAAGATAAAAGAACACTTTCCTACCCCCATGTGGGTGGCACATTATATCTCTTGTAGTCCTTTTTACTTTGCAAGTATTTTGCTGACTTCTTGATTAACTTGCTGTTGCCCAACAATTACGTATGCTTTTATTTTGTAAACCAACTTCTGAGGGATTGGGTAAATTACTTTGTTGCTCGATTATTAAGTTAAGTGGTATGCCTTAATTGTCCTCTTATACCACAGACCAGACTTTTAGTCTGTTGTGAAGCTTCACATTTATTTGCAGGTATTAACTGAGAAGCCTTACCGCTACGGTGATTTTCCTTAGCGCAAGGTGTTTGTCAGTTACCATTCCAGCAAGCCTAAAAGGCTTTCTCTTTCTGAGAGAGTATCACGTACAGTGTTAGCACTAAATATATTTCCATGTTGGCAGTAACATTAGCATTAAATGTCTTTCAAGTAGAGGCTTCTGAATATCTTGTGTTATACCATATCTTTTACTTCAGAGGACAGTGTGTGTTATATCCTCTTGAAAATTTTGAACAGGCCCTTTTTATCCTTTACTATTATTTATATATAGTAGCCCAGAGTCTGTGTCTGTAACTCCGAAATGCTGGCTGTTCCCTCTGGGCGGCGCTGTTGCTGAAATGCTGGCTGTT
>JANRFK010001158.1:233780-248880 GCA_030068395.1 Apalone spinifera | reverse complement strand
TAGTGGGGGAACTATGGGAGCAGGGCTGGCACGGGGGGGCTCTAGGGAGGGGGCTAATATTAAGGACTGGGGGCTGGCACTGGGGAGGGCTCTGGGGGAGTGGGTGCAGTAGGGCTCTGGAAAGAGGAGGCTGACACTGGGGAGTCTGGTGGGCGGGCTCTTGGGTGGAGGCTGGCACTGGGGGAGTTGGGTACAGGAGACTATGGAGTCAATGGCTGGCACTGGTGGGTAGTGGAGGGGTGGGGGCCTCTAAGGGTTAGGGCTGGCAGTGCTGGGTTCTGGGGGTTGGGGCTTTTGGTGGACTGGTAACATTTTATTTGCATGTCTGCATATTCATTATTTGCATAATGAATTATTTGCATAATGTAAATGTTACCAGTCTGCCAAACATTTGTGAGTGGGTTTGCCTGTCCCTGGTATAAAAAAGGTTGGGAACCACTGTCCTAAATGCTAAGAGCTAGGACCACAACTTTGATATGCATCTTCCTCTTATCATAACTTAAAGCAAGCCCAGGGTTTGGATGTGCCTGGAATAGGATTGCTTCTCCTAAAATGGAAAGGGGAGGGTCTGTTAGCACTGATAGTTATACTATTGAATGACCACAGGGGCGGGTGCATTATTAACAGAGTGGTCGGCTCCAAATGGCATCTACCGTACCTGCTGCTGGCCAGGCAGCGTCACCCCAAGCCCTGTCCTGACTCCTGCAACCCTGCTATCTGCCCTGAGTCCCACACGCCCAGCCACCTACCCAGAGCTCTCCACATCCTCAAACCCCTGCCCTGACTCCTCACTCCTCCAGCCCCTTGTCTTGAGCCCCTCCTTAAGGACTTGAGAAATGCTGGGTCAGTGTGCTAGTAATGAATAATTGAATGCCACTTTTGGCTGTGGGTGGGATGGCTCTTGTGCTGCTGCATGGCTGTTCCTTATGGCCTATGGAGCAGGGCTCAAGCATTAGGAACTGGACGTCGCCAGAGGGAGAGGTGAAAATCTCCAGTAATGCAGTAGTCCAATAACCAAGGATTTCTTCTTTACATTTAAAACGTGTTGTCTCTTAATAAGGTTGAATTTGCTCAGCAGTGCTGATATCTGGGATTATTATAGGTGAAGCAAGCAGGAACTCATTTAGTTAAGGTTGCCTCACATAAGGCGTCAATTTTTGGTGGGGGGCCACTCCAAACTTTTGGAAAGTAATCAAGGGCTGCACTTTTCTGTGGAGGAGATGCAGGGCGTTTGGGTGCAGAAGAGCACATGGGGTGAGGGACTGGGGTTCAGGATGCGATGTGATGTTGGAGAGGGAGCTTGGATGAAGGAGAGGGTTGTGACCTAGGTCGGGAAGGTGCAGAGGGTTTGGATGGTGACTTGGGGGAGGGAGTTGGGGTATAGGAGGGGCAGGGGTGCCAGAGGCATGTTCTGGCTGGGAGGCGCTTACCTAAGTGTCTCCTGGCCAGCAGCCCTGCAGCACCCAAAGGCAGGCTAAGCTCCCTGCCTGCTGCAGCCCTAGATAGCATAAAACTGCAGGCTGCTTCCTCCATCTGGCTCTCCGCTCCAGGAGGGGGGAAAGTAGGGTTGCCAGGTGTCCAGTTTTGAACTGGACAGTCCAGTATTTGAGCTTTGTATTTGGGAAACAAATTGAGAAAATATAAATGAGAAAATATAAATGTCCGGTATTTTCTAAATAAGATGTAATGTAGATTGTGATGTAATGTCAAGTGTGTCCAGTATTTTTGTTGAAACCATCTGGCAACCCTAGGGGAGAGGCTTGCACTGCCCCCATCCCCCAGGCCAGTCTCTCGGCTCCTGTTGGCTGGTTATTTCCAGCCAATAGGAGCTGAGGATTGGGCTGGGGGCAGGGAGATAACATAAACCCTCTCCTTCCCTCCAGAGTAGAGAGGCACACATAGCAGCCCTGCGCTTAAAACAGTGGTTGATGTGTGCCTGAGGGTTCTGGCAGGGTGGTCCATGGGCCGGATCTGGTGGCTTGACGGCCAGATGTGGCCTGCAAGACGTATCTTGCCCACCCAGCCTTACACTTTCCATTGTAAGAATGTCTGTCCAGTTGCTTTATAATTCTGCTAAGCTTTAATCATTTGGGCTGAAAACTTTCATGCTATGTCTGTCTCTGGCTGAAATTTTTTGAAAGTTGAAACAAAGATGTCAGCCACTTAAGTCAATGGAAATGTTTTGCCAGTGTAAATTATTATGGCCATGTTTTGAGAAGCTCTGGCACCTTTCTACTTTCATGTATGTATTTGAACATTGGCAAGGAGCTGCCTTCATGTCTTAGGGTTGCCTTTTTTCCTGTGTGTGTGAAATACCATTCCACCTGAGTTGTAAGTAAGCCTCTGAAAATATTTGCATGTGTTCAGAAGTTTCAGAGGCTGGTAGATAAATTCTCCAAAAATTGATTAAGCATGTGCCAGTCAAGTGCTTCAGTGACTAGGTATGGTTTCCTGTACAGAGGCTCATTTTGGCTGCAGGGGGTGGTACAAGCAACAGGGATAGGTAGAAAGCATCTGAAACAGCCCCTCACCAAAACCTGGAACAGAACCCGGAATTCCAGAGTCTGTGTTCTCTGACTAGCAAAAAGCTTATGAAAGCCAAAGTTTGTCTCCCCATTTGGTGACCATTCCATAGGGATAATAGCTTACTGCTGCTACTAGTTACATGTAGCTCAAGTGGCAGAGGACTATTTTGTAGAGCTAAAGTTTTCAGTCCTGCTAAGACTGATGTAGGGATTCTTATGGTTCCATATGATAGAATTTTTTTTATTTTTTTCAGTTTGCTTTATTTAAAAGAAAAACATAGGCTGCTAACGGAACCTGTAATTGACTGCCTTGTGTATATGCATTATGATCGTTTTTAGTTGAGATCACATACTGTGTTTTACACAGGGTGGACTGCACTAAGACATGAATCAGGGTTATGTAGTAAGTGAAACGTTGTCCAGATGTTCTATACCTCACCTATAGCAGAAATGGAAGAGTGTAAAGTGAATGAGGTAAGGGATCTCTGGAAGAGAGAATGATCTTGTGTTTAGGCAGTGAGATCACCGTCGAGAATTGGATTCTATCCCTACTTCGGCCACAAACTTTTCAGGGTGGGCACTGTGTGTACCTCATTTTCTGTGATCCTAACTTGAGACTTTGGGGGGCCTCATTTGCAAAAGTTGTGTGCGCACTTATTTTCAGCACAACGTCATGTGCATTGAACATATGCAAATTTAAATACTCTGAAAAATTGGGCACTAAGCATCTCACATTGGGTGCCCCAAATTAGCAATCACTTCTGCCAGTTTTGCCTTTGGAAACTGACGCACGGAGAGATTAATCTGGAAAAATCAGGATAATACCCTCCTTTCAGCTCAGAGAGGTGTTGTAAAGAGGAATTCATTAATGTTTATGAAGCACTTGAAAATTATGATGATGAACATAGAGAAATCCATGAGGAAATAAATAATTCTGTACTCATTGTAGGGTTTGGATAGTGTAGGGAAAGTAAGGTCTGAGGTCATACATTAAATGATCAGGTTAAAGAAGCATTTTTTATACCAACCCATTCCAAGAGCACAATTTATTCTTTGTGCTGAATGAGGCCTGTCTAAAAATTAGCATGTGATCATGTAATTAAAGGCTGTATCATAATGCATCTGCACAAGGTGGTGAAATTAAGGTTGGATGGGTCAATCTCAATGCTCGATATTCTTTTAATATCAGGATTTTAAATATTTCATGCCTTCTAGTTTAGTAAATCTACAGTGTATCTAAAAAATAGACTTGAGTTGTCCAGGGTCTTTGACCAGTGCCATGTGAGTCGTGTCAGAATCTGAAGGTTGTCCTTCACGCGAGGACTATCCATTCCTGGGAGTACTGCTGACTTGTATGCACAATTTCTGCGTTGAGAGAGAGATCTTTCTACTGCCCATTCAGCCTCTACATGCTGACTTGTGTCGAGGTCAATGCTCTATCAGTGAAACTGGGTAAATCCTGGGCATGGTAGGAATAGTTTAAACAGACATATTAGTGGTTTTCATGAAGGTTTGGGGATAAGCCTCTGTTGCACCACTCTAGCTCTTCTAGGAGGAATCCTGCTGTGGGTTTTCAAGTCCCAGGAAAACTGGGCTGGCAGAAGGGTGCTTGGCCTCTTGTAGAGCTACTGCTGTGGTTCTCAAAGTGCAGTGTGCGGCTGCCTCCCAGGCGGTCTGTGGCGGGAGCTCAGCCCCCCCCATCTTTCCCCACATAGCAGGGAGCCTAACTTCCACCAATTCTAGAACCCCACAAAAGTAAATCTGGCCAATGGGAAGCTCTGAACCTGTCCTCCCTGTCCCTTCCCCTCACCTCATGAGGGGGAGGACTGAGGGTCTTAGTTGGGGCCACATCAGTGAGGGTTGGGGTTTTTTGGAGGAGTTTTTTTGCTTCTCACTTGTGTGGTCCCCAATTTGTTTCTGTGGGTCAGTGGCCCCCAACACAAAGTTCTCCATACCTGCCATATATAATGAAAACATTTAAACCTTTTGTGTTGGACATAAATTAATATTTTACTATATTTAAAATGAAGTTTGATGAACTAACATGAGGAAGTTAAAACCCTTAATCTGTTCAATAATTTCAATTAAACCATTCTCCCCAGCTGCTGCACTAGCAAAATGGCTTGGGCTTAATTTATGTAATTAACAGTGAGTTTCCATTAGCAACTGGTGGTCCACGGAAAGATTTGCATTGAGTCAAGTGGTTATCCATGGTCCAAAAAGTTTGAGAACCACTGAGCAAGAGTAAAACCTTTGTGTTCCAGACGAAAATTTGCCCTCTTTGATGAGCAGCATCGAGAGGAGATGAGGAAGGAGCGGCGCAGGATCCAGGAGCAGCTAAGGAGGCTCAAACGGAACCAGGAAAAAGAAAAACTCAAGGGCCCACCAGAGAAAAAACCTAAGAAAATGAAGGAGCGGCCAGATCTGAAGGTAGCTAAACATCAGGTGAAACAAAGGAATCCAAGGGAGAAAAGCCAGCGTTGTAGCAAACCTTCTACTCATTTGGATAGAAGAAAGAGGAGAAAACTATGGATAGGCTTGTCAACATAGGTGCTGTTTGTACAGTCTTAACATCAAGTATAAGTCTCATATACCATGCTTAGCTTTGCTTTTTAACATGGTTCAGAATACCCCAGGTCAGGACACATGCAATTTTCTGAATCTTATGTCTCATCTGTATCTTTTCCTTTATCTGGCACTGGAACATCAGGCCAATAAGAAGCTGCTATTTTACTGGTAAATTGGTTACTATCTTACCTCTAAAGGAAGTGGTGGATTCTCTGTCTCCTTCAGATTAAGACCAGGTGTCTTTCTGGAATTTATACTTTAGCCAAGTACAAATTATACAGGATTTAAAATGGATACCTGGGTGAAATTTAATGGCTTGTGATATGTGAGAGGTCAGACTGGATGAATTAAAGTTCCTATCTGTGCTTAAACTCTGTGTGAATACATTTTAATAGTTCACCGTGTTTCTTTTCTGCAGTTAAAATGTGGAGCTTGTGGTGCAATAGGACACATGAGGACTAATAAATTCTGTCCCCTCTACTACCAAACAAATGCCCCACCCTCCAACCCTGTTGCCATGACAGAGGAGCAGGAGGAGGAGCTGGAAAAGACAGTTATTCACAATGATAATGAGGAGCTCATTAAAGTGGAGGGGACCAAAATTGTCTTGGGAAAGCAACTGATTGAGAGGTGAGAGCAGGACTTGGAGGCAGGAGTGGGTGGTAAGGAGGGGAGTCTGTGGACTGATGCAAGATGCATCCACATCACAGGTGTGGTAGACCCTGGAGTAAAGTGGCTGGGTTTTAGATATATTGTTGCTGAAAATACAGTATTTAAATCTTGATTGAGCATGTTATTGTACCAGACTGGATTGGTGCTGATTCTGAGGTGCAAATAGTCTTAAGAGATGCTGAGGAAATAAAAGGTCTGTTTGCTTTTCTCTAGTGCAGATGAGGTCCGCAGGAAATCACTAGTCTTGAAGTTCCCCAAACAGCAGCTTCCTCCAAAGAAAAAGCGGCGAGTTGGAACCACTGTTCACTGCGATTACTTGAATGTGAGTGCGAATGTCATTGGGTGCATTTCAGTCTTTCCATGTCCTATTGTCCATCCTGGTCAGTCCAAGCATTGTTCCTGGCTGCCCATAGTGCAGTATGTAAGGCATGTATCTGCACAGCCACCCACAGAACTAAAATGAAACCTGCAGAGAACTTGTTTGGATTTATATTTTGAGCTTTGAAAGCACCTCAGCTTCCCTCTTCTGATTTCTTCAGAGGCCTCACAAGTCCATCCATCGGCGACGAACGGACCCTATGGTAACTTTGTCGTCCATTCTAGAGGGCATTATCAACGATATGAGGGATCTTCCCAATGTAAGTTTAGGCCATATGGTCAAAGTTCTATGTCCTGAGTAGGCTAATAGACTGAGTAACTGAACCATAAATGTCTAGGCAGTATGGCAGCAGGGGCTTTTGGAATCGAGGCAAGTAGGGAGATGGATGCATTGGGGAGATAATATCTCTGCTTTGATTTCCCTCCTGTTTGAGCTGAAATGCGGAGAAGGTACTATTCTAGGGCGAGGGACCTGATTCTTTCATTCCCACCCTATTATCTGTTACCAATCCAGCAATGAATAAGCTTCACATTTAGTTTTAAATGAGCAGCAGTGGAATAATTCACAATGTTGATGTTTTCTCATTAACCTTCAGAGTTAATATCCAACTGAGAGGCCTCTTGCTTTCTTACTACATTTTCAAACCTGTCACCAGACTCATAGACAACATTGTATTATATATGCTTATATTTATTTCACACTTTGAAAATGATCTTTGCAATAGTAAGGATTAATGAATGTTTTAAAATAAAAGCTTAAAATCTGTAGCACAATTATAGAGCAAATACACAAAGGATAATTTTGCAGCAATTTATACAGCTTTGTAATTTTATGTGGGGCTTCGGAGAGAGGTATTGAATATTTACTTGTTTCTGATTTTAGCAACCATTGCAATTGATTTTAAAACATAAGCCAAAATTTACAAAAATTGGAGCCCAAAGTCAAGGTTCTTACTAGTTTCTGTAAGAAAAACCACTGAAGTCTTTGTGGAATGCTTCTTCCTCAGAATGGTGGCAAAGTCATAACACAATAGTAAACTCTGTGGAGAAAAACACAGTACCACAGTCACATAAAGGTAGTCTTCTGCATGTGTCTATAGCATTTTGAAGAAAGCACTAATGCTCTACAAATAGCTGTGCAAACAGCATTTTGTAGTTGCAGGTTGGGCTCTGAAAGATGTGGGGGGAGAAGAGGGAATGGATGTCTGAGCCCAAGCTTCAGCTGAACTTGAATTTCAATGTGCTATCTGTGTAGCTATTGTTAGAGTGCTACCATGAGCCCTGATACCCCAAGTGTTATCAGCTGGACTGGGAAGCTCACTCCAAATGCCATACACACATACCCTAAAGCAGTGTTTCTCAATCAGCCCGTAGGGTACTCGAGAGAAGTCTTAGGGGTACATCAATACAACTGAAATTTGGAGAGAACTGAATTTTTGTTTTAAGTTTTACAGTGTTTTATTATTTCTGTACTTTTTATACCCAAAAATTTCATCGCCCACTTGGCTACGATTAAGTTGTTTAAACAAATGTGTTACAATGGCATAAAAAAAATGTTGCCTGAAAACTCTAGTTACCGGGGGTTACTTATAATTTTTTTTTTAAAAGGGTCTTTATAAACAAAAACAAAAAAAGGTTGAGAAACACTACCCTAAAGGGCCTCTGATCTGCTGAGTATTCTGCTTGTGGAAATTGATGGGAATGAATGCACATTCATTTTTGTATTCCTTAGACATACCCATTTCATACACCTGTTAATGCAAAAGTTGTGAAAGACTATTACAAAATCATTACACGGCCTATGGACCTGCAGACCCTGCGTGAGAATGTCCGCAAACGCCTATACCCTTCTCGGGAAGAGTTCCGTGAACACCTGGAGCTGATTGTGAAGAACAGTGCAACATACAATGGTAGGAAGCTGCCTAAAACACTGAGGTGGTTTGTCTTCTGGTGAGGTGTGTTGCACTGCCATGGGAATTGTGCATGTGCCTTGTGTATGGAATCTTGTGGCGGGGGGGGGAATCACATATTCTGCAGCAAAAAGATGAATGTAGCAAAGTTAATGCTGTTGAAATTTTCAGGCCAATGTGAATGTAACAGGCTTCTCCAAAGACACTAGGAGGATAAGAAGTTAGTCAGCTTGTTATAAATTTGGAAGAGGTGAACTCTAAAATCTGTCCATTTCAACAAAGTAAGAGGCTTGGGCAGTTAGAAAGTGATTAAGGCTTCATCAGCAGGCAGGTAGATTTACAGGTGCAGAGTGGAGGGACCCTGTCAGTTTCTGGCCATAACCCTAGCTCTCTCCATAAGTGAGGACAAAATGAGTCATTCTTGGTAGTTTGCACTTTGATACCATCATTCTCCTCTTTTCTTTCAAACACTGTCCAGCACTTAGTTACCAGTCTTGGTGTTTACATTGCCAGTGGGAGCTTACACCTTCCTGGAAATGAACTGGGGCAGTTCACATCCCTCAAAGCTATTACTTCATGTCCTGCAGCCTGAGGCCTTGCCTTTGTTACAAAGGCTTTGTCCACGCCATCACTTTTGTTGGTAAATCTTTTGTCATTCGGGTGTGAAAAGAGCCCCTCCCTGTCTGATGTAAGTTTTACCAGCCGAAGTGCTGGGGTGGATAGTGCTATGTCAGCAGGGATACCTCTCATGCAATTCAGTGGGGGTGGTTTAATTCTGCTGGTGGGAGAGCTCTCTCCCAGTGACAAAGAGCAGCTACAAGGGAGACTTCAGTGGCAGAGCTGTAGCAGTGTTGCTGTAAGGTCTGTCTTATAGACATAGCCAAAGGCTTGGCTGATGTAGCTATGCTGGCAGAACCCCCAGTGGAGATGCAGACTATTACCAGGCTAGCTGTGTCTGCATGGGAGCTTTGTTGGCAAAGCTGCTAGTCAAAGATGTGGTTCTTTCTCACCCCAACTGAAGCAAGTATGCTCACCACATGGTGGTGTGGGCTGCCTTCACTACAGTGATTTACATTGGTTTGTTTTCAAGATTTGTCCTATCCCAAAACCTATTTTTGAAAAATGAATCTTTAGATCAGGGATCTGCTACCTATGGCTCTCGAGCTAAATATGGCTCAGTATGGAACCAAATATGGCTCTTTTGTCATTCCCAAAATACATGCAACTTTTTAAATTAACATGAAAAATTCAGAATTTTAAAAATGCATAATTACTTGTGTAGCTTGAATGTATACATGAACCTGGATTTGACCAGTTATGATGCAAACTTCAAAGAAATGTGCAAAAAGATGCAGCAGCAGAAATCCCATTAAATTGTCTGCAAGTAAAATGTTCATTCATTCTATTAATCATCATGTTAGTTATCAATAATATTAAGTTGTATATTTTCACTTATGCAAATGGGCATTCTTATACTGGTTCTTTGACTACTTGTTCTGAATTTGGATGTAGTTTGGCTCTTTGGTCTGAAAAGGTTGCCGACCCTGCTTCAGATTTTATAGAGCCACATGCAGCTGTTGGTAAAAGTGCTGATTGACTGAGCCACTCTGTGGGAGTCCTCTATTATGACTTCTGTTAGCACAGCTTTTTATCTGACAGGTCCTCTTTAACAATATTAGGCAGTGTATAAGTGTTAAGCCTTGCCATGTTCCAGGCCCCAGGTATTCAGCAGCAAGCAGGACTTACTGTGGCCTCCTGTGGCATGTTGTATATTCCCAGCTCCTGCTCACCTTCCCTTCCTCAGAGTTCTGCTCTCATGGCTGGGCTTTATAAGAAAGAAATGGGAACTCCATGGCCTTTGCTTCAAAAGTTTGGTGCAGTCCAGAGGGTGCTTATATGTTCCCAATGGATACTGCTTTTCTAGGAGTTCCTAAATTTGAGTGGCACTATACGGTGTATGCCACAAGTGTGATTATGTAGGCACAGCACTCACAATAGTGAGTAAACGTCTGTTAAAATAGCCATAATAAACTCCAGTAAGTGTGTATGCCGAAGTGGGGGATCACTATCGTATATGAGGGGTGTGTTTCACACTGAGAAATATAATCAGTATGCAGGTAGCAAGCAGAGATTCCTAGGGTCTTGCCCCCTGCGTGCACATGTTTTGTGATCACTTTTCTTTTTTGAGCCACTGGGATGATGACCTTCGTCCTCTCTCCAGTCCTGAAAGCTTCCACAGATGCCTAAGTGCATCACTGTACTTGCTGTGTATTTGCAGGGCCGAAACACTCCCTGACCCAGATCTCTCAGTCCATGCTGGACCTCTGTGATGAAAAACTGAAAGAGGCAAGTCTGTAAGAATGGAAAGGGTGGGAATGGCATCAAGGGGGGAGGGATAGCTCAGTGGTTTGAGCATTGGCCTGCTAAACCCAGGGTTGTGAGTTCAATCCTTGAGGAGGCCATTTAGGGATTTGGGGCAAAAATTTGTCAGGGATGGTACTTGGTCCTGCTGTGAAGGCAGGGGACTGGACTGTATGGCCTTTCAAGGACCCTTCCAGTTCTAGGAGATAGACAATCTCCATTAATTTAGGTTGAGGGGTTTTGGGAGTTCGGACAGAAGAATAAGTGGGGTAGGTGGATGGTCTGTCTTTTTCCTGAGTATTTATTTATATGCATTTTTGCAGTTACTGGTGTACAGAACAATTTTACACTGGGTTCTGCTATTAGAGAAAGCTAGGGGAGTGGAGAAGTGTCTCTAGCAGGGGTGGGCAATAATTTTTGGCCAGGGGCCACTTCAAAAAGTTTTGAAGTGCCTTTGATCTGCCTGGAAGGGGCGGGGCCTAAACTGGAAGGGACGGGGTCAGTACTCTTCTGGGCTACCCCACCCGTAGACCATGACTGGTCTGGAGGTGGGGGAGCCCCTTCCCCCCCCTTTTCCGCTAGGCACTCTTGCTGCGCCCTGCTGTGTGCTCCGGGTAGGGTGGGAGGAGACTTTGGGACCTGGGGGCAGCGGAGCACTCGAAGCCTCCTCCCGGCTTCCGAGGATTTCGTGGCACTTTGATGTGCTGCGCATTCCTTGCAGGGCTGGGGCCTGATTGGCTTGGGGGCGGGGGGAGTGCATGAAACTTCCTCCCACCCTGCGAGGATCACGTGGCGCTTTGAAGCGCTGTGCACGGCTCGCAGGGCGGGGGTAGGGTGGGAGGAGGCTTCGGGTGCTCCCTCCACCCCCAGGCCAATCCGGATCTGGGGGCAGGGAGCTGTGTGAAGATTCCTTCACCCAGCCCCCACCTTGCGTGAGCATACGGCACTTTGAAGTGCTGTGCGTTCCTTGCAGGGCGGGGGAGGTGGGGAGGGCTGAGGAAACTTCGCTTGCTCCTCCTGCCCCCAGGCCAATCAGGGCTTGGGAGCGGGGGAGTGGGTAACATCTCCTCCCGCCCTGCGAGGAGCTCTTTGAAGTGCAGCATGCTCCTCGCAGCACGGGAGGAAGTTTTGTATGCTCCCCAGCCCCAGGCCCCAATTGGCCTAGGGGCGAGGGAGCATCAGGACCTCCGCAGGCCAGATTAACCCACTTGGTGGTCCGGATTCAGCCTGCGGCAGCCCTTTTGCCCACCCCTTGTCTATAGTAAGCAGGGTGGGTTACCACAATTTTTGGGGAGTATCTTTATAAATAGTTGGATATGTGCTTGCCTCTTAAAAGTGGATGGTTATTTGATGATCAATAGTTACTGATGGGGAATTGGCTATTAAAGTCTATTTTCTTCATTTCAGAAGGAAGATAAATTGGCTCGTTTAGAGAAAGCAATTAATCCTCTCCTGGACGATGATGACCAAGTGGCTTTTTCTTTCATATTGGACAACATCGTCACTCAGAAAATGATGGTGGTACCAGATGTATGTGATTGAAATGCGGTGTGTCTTTGAATTATTAGATGTACAGCTATGGCACTAAAAGTGAAGGCCTGAAGATCCATTCCCTATTTACTGGAGATGAGCAGACATGTACTAATCATGGTGCTGTGGCCTGACAATATAGGCAGCTGTTGGCATTTTTGTGGCTGTTATCAAACATGGATACAATATTGTAACACAAATAAGGGTTAGTGTGTCTAGATGCCCTGCTGCAATTTTGTGACTGAAGTCAGGTCAACACTAAAAAATAAAGTTGACCCAGTTATTTCTCTCAGTGATGCCACTGAGTGCCATAATGAACCCTACCAAACCCCAGTGTTGCCGCCATCTGAGGAGATGGATTTCCTACAACAGTGAGAACCTCTCCCATCACTGTAGTATCTACAGTGGCAGATCTGCAGTGGTGCGTCTGCAGTATTTCTAGTGAAAACATAGTTTTACTCTATCTCTTCGGGTCGCCCCTTTTTTAATTGATTGGAATAGGAGTCAGATATTCGTTCTGATTCTTTAACGGCTGTGGACCATTATTTTGTGAAACTTTGACTCCAAGATCCAACAATTATTTCTACAAGGAATTGTTGCCAGTTATTTCTGTTTTTATTTTCTGCAGTCTTGGCCATTTCATCATCCGGTTAATAAAAAGTTTGTTCCAGATTATTACAAAGTGATCATTAATCCAATGGACCTGGAGACCATTCGCAAGGTATGTAAATTGAATCAAGTATCTATTTAAGAAAGTGTTTAACTCCATCACTCCTTTATTTCTTCATGCAATGCACAGTCATCCCGTGGAACTCCTTGCCAGAGGATTTTGTGAAGGCCAAAACTATAACAGGGTTCAAAAAGAACCGGATAAGTTCACAGAGGGGAGGTCCATCAATGGCTGTTAGCCAGGATGAGAAGGGGTGCTAACCCTAGCCTTTTTTTGCCCAGATCTGGGATTAGGTGATAGTATGGATCATTTGATGAGTATTTGTTTTTTATTTCCTATGAAGCACCTAGCATTGGTCACTGTAAGAAGACAGGACACTGAGCTAGATGGACCTTTGGTCAGGCCCAGTATTGCAGTTATGTTCTAATCACTGAGTAATCTATTCCAGAATATCTCCAAACACAAGTATCAGAACAGGGAAATCTTCCTGGATGATGTTAAACTGATCCTTGCCAACAGCATTAAGTACAATGGTAAGTAATTCCAGATATTACTCTGTCCTGAAATCATATGTGACCTTTCTAAACTACTTTAAAACAGATTGTGCTGTAAATCTAGTTATGTTAAACAGCACTTTCTGCATACTGTAGGATTCTGGTTAAATTTCAGAAGTCTAATTCTTTTGTTTAAATTTAAAAGATTTCAGTGTAGTTCTATAAACCTAAAGGTTACTTCATGTCAAGCAAACTATTCTTTAAACTACTGGAGATTTCTGTCTGAGGGGAAGGAATGTTCATGACAAAGTGTACTTGATGCCATTCATCAAGGAATGTTTCAGAAAGAGCCAAACTTCCAAAACCCTGCAATGAAACCCCACCCTTTCATCCTCCTCCTTCCAGAATGATAAGCACCTGTGTCTTGCACCCCTCTGAGAGATCAGAACAGTTTCCCTCACTGGCAAGCATCCTGACTCCTTTCCTTCAAATGTTTCCTTTCTTCTAACATTCAACCTACCAATACCATCCGTAGCTCCACATCAAGCCCCTTTACTGCAATTGTGCTCTTCAATGCGTAAATCAGTTGGCTCATAGACTTTTTGTGGTGTTCTTTGATTCCCATCGCTGGCCTTACAACAGGAATGTCTCATGCACAATAAAATCTTAGAGTCTGGAGACCGGCCACAGAAGTTGTTGAAACTCTGTTTTGGCCTTAGACTGCTTCCTCTATGTAAGAGCTAGAACTGGATCAAAGCCCCAGTCTGTTGATACAGTAGGTACAGCAAGCACCATATTTTTTTTGGGGGGGCACGATATTTGTAGGCATGAACTTTTAGGGTCTAGTGACATTTCTTCCTCTGCTCCTCTCTCCTTCCCTTCTCCTCTCCAGTACGCTGGACCTGGATTGTGACACTGATCATCTCCTGATCTCTAAGGCCAGTTAGCATACACACTGTGGTAGGGGATGCATGGTTGACCATGCCTCATCACTGGTCTTAGCTTATCTTAGCTGCAGGGATGGGCTGAAGATAACTCACTTAAGAGCTGCTGGCTTCATTGTGGTAGAATCATGGGTTACACAAAGGTTCTGGAGCTGGAAACAAGTGATTTCTGTAGTGTACTTGCTGTGGCTTGAGCAGCAGACTGTACTGCGCTGCTAGCATGTGGAACTGACAGGCCATCAGATCCCCCGCCCCACACTCGATTGCTGTCAGCTTGATTTCAGCCACACTGCATGTAACCCTGGTGACCACAAACTGCTGCCTCAGTCTCCTCAGAGGTCTAGTCCAAGCAGACGCTCTCTTGTTTCTGAATGAGAAGTTACTTGCACAATTGCTAGACCCCTGCAAATCCGTGGATGCGGATATCTGCGGCTCATTTTTGCAGATACAGATGTGGATACAAAATCTTGTTAGAGCCCTGTGCGGATACAATTGCATTACAGTTCCTGGCCTTCTCATTACAGCTACAGTAATTTTTCTCTTAACATTGTCCTGGGTAATGTTTCATTGTTATGTTGCTTATCTGTTAGACCACATGCTCGTTTAAAATTTGTGCAATGCTCCCTTATAATATTGTGTGGCCTCCTGCTTTGTCTACTACTTGCAGAATTTTCTGGAAAAGCAGCCTGTGCTCCTGTGGCTTGGACCCATGGTGTGCTATCAGCTCCTCTAATTTCTCTGTAAAGTTTTGCGATGTGTTTCCTCCCTCATGCCTCAGTCCATGCTGCCTTGTAGAGTGTGAAGCTACATTAACATATTAATCCTTGAGGGCTCTGTTGAGAGCTAGTTCATCATTTAGTAGCAAGACATTCCCTGGGAAATATTCTATCCTCCGACTTCGCCACCTCAACCAAACTTCCCAATCACATTGGTGTGTGCAGTATTAAACTGTTTAAAATTATTTAAAAGTTACATTATTTTAAACTTATATGTATATACTGTCTTGGCTGCCAGCTCTTAGTACGTGTAAAAGGCTGATATGCAGCGC